>CM033346.1:23133722-23733722 GCA_019395295.1 Osmanthus fragrans
GATTTAAATAATATTAATGCTTTGATTGATTCTGGAACAAGTATTAATTTGATTCATTTGCAAATTAGGATTGGGAGATCCAAAAGCATCCTCAATAATCCTACATTTGGCGGATAGAACATTGAAGCACCCTACAAAATAGTTGAAGCTATGCTCATTAAGGTTGGAGCTTCATCTTTCCAGCTGACTTCATTATCCTCGACATAGAAGAAGCACATTAGATACAAGTTATCTTGGGAAGACCATTCCTATCAACTGGTCGAGCCTTGTTGGATTTTGAAACAAATGAGCTCATTTTAAGGGTGGAAGACAAGCAAACGAATTTCACAATGAATACTCCATTAGGCGACCATCATATTTTTTAGGACCATAAGAAAGTGGAAATAGAAGGAAAGGATGACTATGAAAGTCATCACTGCAAAAAGGGAGTTGGTGGCCTGGTTAATACAAGAAATGATCCATCTTGAACTATTAGCTATGTAGAGTAAAAGATAAGACTACGAATTCCCTTTTTAAGCCACCATGAGTAGCCAAAACATCAAAGTCAAACTAAGACAATAAATAAGCGCTTATTGGAAGGCAACCCAATTTTTTTCTTTTATTTATTTTTCTTTTTGGGTATAGGATAGGAGTTTAATTTTTTTTAATATGTACCACCATCGATATTTTGTTTTCCCTTGGGCCTTTGAATTTATTATTGATTTATGAGATGTTCGGGCTAAATACTACTTGTTACAGGTTATTTGGTCTCTAATGTTTGATTTTGCCTCATTTTACAAGAACATGATATCGCAGGACACTCAAACCAAAATTGACCAAGGGGACAACGTGATTAAGATGACTTTCTAGCTCTTGTACTTTACGCCATCGCAACCAACACCTCCTAATAAATTCGGGGAATATTTTCTTCTGTGTCCCCTTGTATGCCTATTTTTGCTTTAAGACATTGAGAATAATGTCTACTTTATGTTTGTGGTGGAAAAACATGGAGTTTTTGCTTTTTGTGGGTCATTGTGTGTTTTATTGCTTTTATATGAGAAAAACAAAAAGAAAATATTTTTTTTTTTTAAAATTTCAGTAAGAATATTTTTTTTTGTTTTTGTTTTAGCTGTATGCTTGTGTGATTAAATGGCCTGATTGACAATGATGAATTTATTTGAAATTGTGTATTGAATTATGAATTGTAAATAGGTAGCATGTTTGGATTGGTTGATACTTTTTTCAAGCGAAACTTGATATTACTTGCCACATGAATTAAGGTAGACATTATGATTGAATGAGTTGATTCATATTTTAATAGGTTGAAACAGTGAACCTTAGATGCTAAATACAAACTACTAAATTATACATCCTTAAACCAAATCTAGTGTAGCTTAGGGATAATTTCACTGTTGTAGGAAGATATGGATATGAATGGGGATTTCATGTGTGAAAATCTTATGTGAATTGTCTAATATCAATGGGATAAAATTAGATGTAAATCTTAAGTTACAGGATGGTTTGAGTGAATGTGCTTTTAATAAGGGGCACTGTACTAATCAAGGCAAAAAAATATTTTATATATTTGGAACTTTTTTTCGTAGCCTTTATGATTCAAGTAATTAAGCATGTAAGGGTGTCTAAAATATGTTGTCCTAAACTCATCTCACTTAGGATTCATCAGCCAAAAGTTCGCTATAAGGGTCATTTAGAAAACTTAATGGAGATAATGCTACAACCAAAAAAATGAAAATTTGAAAATCAGGTGTATGAAACAGAAAACGCAATACTTGCCTTGGTTAAGCCCCAAAGATTTGTTTGAAAATTTTGACTTTTGATAGTAAATTATTAGGCTAGTTGAGTCTTAGAGATTAAAGCAATCAAAATAATTGGAGAATTCTTGTTTGTTGAAGTGTTGACTTATAATTAGTGAAATCCTAAGCAGAAAGATTCAACCTTAGATCATACACTGGTAGAGAGTAAAAAAAAAGTTTAGGACTGTGTGAATCTTACGAGTGATGAAAGAACAAATATGACCATTAAGGGTTGGGAATGAAACACTTGTGAATTCATGATGTTCTACTTAATTCTTTACACTCACATTAATTTTGCATTGGAAAAGTAAATTTTGAATTTGGTAATGTAACTTTGAAAGCTAATTATATTTTGATATTATGATTTCAATCCTAAAGTAAAAAGTCAAGTTATCGAGCCAAACCTTTTGCATGTTTGTGTGGTTGTTTCAAGTTATGCTATGATTTTGTTTGAGGCAAACAAATATTCAAGTTTGGAAGTTTGATAATTGTATTTTCTACACTTATTTGGGATCTAAAATAATGATATTTTATAGTTCTTTTCATGAAATATTACTTAATTTGTTATGTATTGTGTTAATAGCTCAAAAATCATGATTTGACAAAGAACTAGAGAAAATAAACTGAAGATGGAGAATAATGATGAAATTAAAACTATGGGGACTAAATTGCAACATTTCAATAGTCGCGTCCAGACACAAAATGAATATTGAAGATAATACAAGCTCAATTGGAGGTAATTAGAAGCTAAACGGACAAAATCACAAGTGAAAATGATCAAAAATGCATTACAAAAAGTTTAGATACCAATTTGGACAACGTCCCAAAATGTGAAGCTATGTATACACATAGGCTTGCAGGCCATGCTTATGCGAGATTCCGTTGTAGGCTGATTGAAGCTAAAATCATTCTATGCGTACGCACCGAATATACCATGTGTACGCATGGCTTTCCGGCTGGGAAAGATTTTCTTTTATTTTTCTTGTTTCGACTCTTTGTGGTATGATATTTTACACATTTTTAATTTAAAATAGAGCCGTCCAAAATGGGCTTGAAAGCTATTATCACATATTCTATCATTGAAGTGACCCTAACATGAGTCTTAGAGAGAATTAACACAAGGAATTGAAGATTCAAGTCGCAAATCGAAGGAAAAGTGCAAGAAATTGATTTCTCAAGCTTCTACATCTATTCTTTGAATTGTGTGATGTCTTCTCTCAACTTCTTGTGTAATTTAGATACAATTATATTAGGCTAATCTTCTCTTGTGTATTGGATGGATGATGAAACCTTTGGACTTATATTTCTAATTTAAGACTTATCATATTCTAATTATTTCTTGTGTTTGTGATTAAGTATGCATAAATATTGTGTTATTTGATTGCTTAACTACCAATTCATAATGTTGGGAGACTCACAATAAGTAGAACATTGCATATTTGACACGCGAGTACTAGGTATTGGGAATAATATTTAGAGTGTGTGCAATCTTGTGTGGTAATCATATGATTGAATGCTTTCTTGGCATATGAATTCGGGATAAGAATAGGGTCAGGTCGTGTTAAGGATATGTTTAATATATCTCAAAAAAGAAAATTAGATATTAGTGGATTATCGATTGTTACGAATACTTGAATAGCACTAACTTACATAAGTTGAGAATTTAAAATTGAAATCAATAGGTTGATTCTAATCCAATGAGTTCATCTCATTATTTGATAAGAACAATATTTTACAGTGTTCTTAGTTTAGTTTAGAATAATTACAAAACAACCAACTTTTTTGTGTCACATAGATCGAATTTGGTAGAAATTGGTACTCTAGAATTAACAATTATTCCTCGCGGGACAATAAGTCAACTCATAACATTATTCCTTGTCAACAATACCATACACTTGCAGATTTTGTCCTAACAATATTCTTCAATCAATGTGGGAAAATTTCACAAAATGTCCACTTAATACTGCCCCTCTTGAAATTTGTCCAATTTGGAAACCATTTCCGAAAATTACTTTTGAAAAAAAATTGACGAAGCTTTTCTAAATTATAATTTTGTATTGAATAGTGAATTTCCACTTAGACTTCTTCAATGAAGTTATAATGTATTTTAATTAATTGAATACATTTACGTGGCCTTCATTGTCACTAGATTAATGATAAATAGTATTATTCTTTTGTATTATCGTTGGAAAAATTATTTTACTGTTATTTAATGGGGCATTTGCATTAAATGTCACTAATATCAATATGTAAAAAAAAAAAAACAAACTTGTTACCTTTTCAAAATCTTGCAAATATATATATATATATATATATATATATATAGTGCAAAAAGTCCATTTATCATTTTCATTACTTGCCAAGACTTGATGTGTAGCTTGTTGGAGAAGCTAACCTCAAATGAAGTTATTACACAAAAACTTAGAGTGTGTTTGATGTTAATTTTAATGATAATAGAATTTTTGGAATAGTGATCGATGGAAGAATGTGTGATGGAAAAATGATGAAAAGTTTTAGATTTGTGTGTAATATTATTTTATTTGAAAAATGTGTTGTTAAAATGAAGAAAGAGAAAAAAAAATGAGAATGAGAATGAGAATGGAATGGGGGCTAAACGGGCCCTTAATTTTTTTACATTTTCTTAACATGAAGAAGTGAAGTTTCTTTCAAATAATCTAAGGTCATGTTTGATTCAAAGAATTTTCCATGGAACTCGCCCCTGGTTGGCTCCCATTTTTTTGAATGAAAATGCAAGGAACGGTGTTTTTTTAAAAAAAAAATTGAGTGGGTGAAAAGGAAGGAAAATTTTTCAATTTACGTGTAATATTATTTTATGAAAGATTGTGTGGTTGAAAATAGGATAGAGAAAAATGGAATGTAATGAAAAGTAATTTAAAAGGACCAAACATTTTTCCTAGTTGTTGGTGTTTGATAGCACTTTTTTTCCTTGGAAATAATTTTCTCACTTTTGTTCACACGTGCACCATTTTCCCTCTAATTGATGAATTGAAGTTGACACCATTTTGGTGATTTTTGAAGTTCCAGCCTTTTTTATTCTTTTTTTTTTTAGACAATTGGAAAAAATTCTAGAATCAATGGTAAAAAAATTTATCACTTTTATTAAAAAATTTCATCTAAAACAAAGTCAAATAAACAAAAAAAAAATTAAATTTTTTTTTTAACTTTTTGGCAATCCAAACAAATTTTATCCTCAATAGTAAAAATAAATAAATAAAAATAAAAATAAAATTATCCCAAAATAAACTATTTACATGAAAAACAAAGCCAAACGGATTAGGTGGAAAATTATACCAATCAAACACAATTAATTACAATTCCCTTTAAAACAAATTTTAGGTAATTCAATTTCTTTCAATTCGTTTTCTTTCCACCCAAATTTCAAATTTACAATCAAACGGACCGTAAGTGATTTTCTCCTACAAGAATTGAAATATCAAAGTTGAAATCATTGTGAGTTTATCAATCTGAGGTTAGATTTACAATATGTCAAGTGTGTTTTACCTTAGAATTTAGTAGCTTTAACTCAAAAATACTAAAAAAATATTACTTTGCAACATAGACATTCTAAATGTCAATCTCGACATTTCATAACTGTATGTCAAACCAATTTGAAACTATTCATTAGAAGTTGTTGACCTCAAAAAATGGATCTCGGAGCCCTTAACAGATAAAGGTCTTCGAGTCAGTTCTTCATGTACACGATAGCAAGTCGTTAGTCACTCGTGGCCCTTTTTCGGTGGGGATGGAGGCAGTCACGAGCACTCCGACGGTCAAGTCAGTTTTCAGTCAATCGAAATGAGGTCACCGACGATCACATAATCGCCGGGACGTGATTTGAGGAAATGTGAAAGTGGCAAAAAATGTATATATTAAGGGAAAGAATGACTTATATTGAACAAATGTCCAGGTTGCAAATCCTTCTTCTGGCACAAAGTGAGAGTATTTATACTAAGGATGAGAAGAGGAGAGTCGTTGGATGAGGAGCTCCGTGGCGTCAGATCCTTATGAGTTGTCTCATCCTAGGCATCACCTTGTCAATCCATAAGTAGGCAGATTATTAAATGTTCTGGCTAATGCGGTTGAATTGACCGTTCGAACCCTGCCACACATCCCATCAATCAGTCAGGAATTTGACTTGGAAAGATCTCTGTACGGAGGATCTTGGTAGAGGCGAGGCGGGGCAGGTTTGTAAGGAGTTATGGATGCAGAGTGCGGGCCTTTGCATCCGCTATGGAGTGCGGATGAGTTCAGTTCTGCTGTGGGTGAAGGCGCTTCAGTTCGGATAGACCCATTCGGTTCTGTCATATGATATCAGTTCGTCTGACGCGTGGAGTTAGTTCTGTCTGACACGTGGCGGGTCTCAAGAGACCCAAACAATAGTCCCTCAAGTCCATGTATGAATTATTTATATAATGCGTGGACTTTAAAAAGTCGAGGTGGCCGCTGAGGCGCTTGCGTTGTAGATGGGTCGAGTAGTTGTGCCTTCGAATGATGGGTCTGTGTAGTCTTGTGGCAAACCCCTCAAGCGACAGTTGTTGCCCATGGTGGGCTAATAGAGTTCGCTCCATACTTTGGCGGGGTGGGTTCAAACAAAATGGGGATAAGCGAATCTTGTGAACTGGAGAATACTACAAAAAGTTGATATTGGACTCTGTCGGGTCCGATCTGACGGGGGCTGGCAATTCCGGGGAGTTGTAAAGCTAAGCTGTGTTCAGGCCGAAGTGATAGGAGTTGGCAACCCTGAGGAAAGTTGTTGCTACGCCGGGTTTTGCCTTGATGAGGCGATAGGAGTTGGCAACCCTAAGGAGAGTTGTTGCAACACTGGGTTCTGCCTTGACGAGGCGATAAAAGTTAGCAACCCTGAGGAGAGTTGTTGCAACGATGGGTTCTGCCTTGATGAGGCGATAGGAGTTGGCAACCCTGAGGAGAGTTGTTGTAATGCTGGGTTCTACCTTGACGAGGCGATAGGAGTTGACAACCCCGATGAGAGTAGTTGTAACATTGGGGTCTGCCTTAACGAGGCGATAGCAGTTGGCAACCATGAGGAGAGTTGTTGCAATGCTAGGTTCTGCCTTGACGAGGCGATAGGAGTTGGCAACCCTGAGGAGACGAAGTGGTGGTTCTGAAGAGTCAGCTTTGGGTTGTGTGCATGATTTGAAGGCTTTCGCTCTTTTCCAAGGCAATCATGCGGAGGTGTTTACTTTCTTCCCAGACACGCTTTCCCTACTTTTAATAGGTAATCATGGCGATGGCCTCCTTGCCTTCAAAAAAACTATCTGAGATGGCAACTGAGGGCGTTGTCAGTGTGCCGAGTGGGGAAAGGCGAGGTGAGGAGGGTTGTGAACTTAGGGAACTCATAGTCATCCCTCCAGACGAGCTGACTAGAGCCATTAGGTTTGGGAAGAACATATGGAGGCATCCTGCTCCCCCGTAGATACCTCGATTCAGTGAGGGGTTTCTAAATATCCTCCCAAGGTCACTCCGATGATTCTAGAGAAGTGTCAGACGGTCTTTAGGGCACCAGATAATATAGAGTTGATAGTTCCCGAGCCGGATGAGAGGGCCTGCTATCGGAGGCCAAAGTGCATAGCAGTGAGCGAACACCTTTTTAGGGCTGGCCTTAGGCTCCCATTTCATCCCTTTTTTAGGTTAGTGATTCGCTCTTGCGGGGTGGCCCCAACCTAGTTTAACCCGAACTCATGGTCCTAGTTAGTGGGGTCTTGGATACTTTGGTGGAAAGTCAGCCTCGGAGTGGACATGCCATTTGGTGTGTTCCACTCCGTCTATTTCCCAAAGAGTGTTGCCAGGACGGAAAGTAAGGGGTGGTATTACTTGTCACCATGGGGGTCCCATTCTCCGTTCGTGGGTGACCTGCCCTCTTCGATCAAAGGGTGGAAGAGCTCATGGTTCTGGACGGCGGGGAGATGGGATACCTCCCTGATAGTTCCCACCATTTACTCCACTCCTCGTAAGTTTCTTCTCTCGAGGTGATTTACTCTTCGATCAAAGGATTTTGCCATTTAATATTTGTTGTTTGCAGATTCTCTTCCGAGGTGCGAGATTACCTAGGAGGAGTGGGATATTATAGGCAATATCTATCACCTTAGTGCCAAGGAGAGGAGTTACGATGAGGTGATCGACTGGAACACTCCTTTCATTCTTCACGGACTGATGGTGAGCCAAGGTAAGTACTTAGTTCTTCACTTCGTTCGATTAGTACTTAGGTAAATGTTTAGTACTTAGCCTAATTTAACCTGGTTTTGCTGGCAATTTCAAGAACAAGAGGCCGCTGAAGCCCGATTTCGCTACAATTCGTCGGAGCGTCGCCGAGGTGAGACTTTTGAAGACCAGTTCGGTTGCTTATAAGAAGCAAGCCGAACGGTTAGGTGCTTTGACAGAAACTTAGCAGGGTGCTGAGGATGACGAGGCGGAGGAAGGAGCCTCCTTTGTCCGAAGTAAGAGGCCGAGGCTGAAAAGGGCACTTCCGCCCCTACTCCAGATGCTCCACATTCTCCCCCTGCTGAAGTGACTATCGCCATTCCCTCCGATGCGCATGTCGTGGTGCCTATATCATCCTTTCCAGCTGAGAGGAATAGAAAAAGGTTGAAGAGACCTGCAAGACCGGCTCAGCAGAAAGATGTTGATTTCTTGAGGGGCAAGGAAGATGACTTTTTCGAGGCGGTCCTGGAGATGTTCCCACCTGAGATTGTTGCTGCTGCACGGGTCCATAAAAAGTATTGGAGTGAGGACTGGCAAAACCACTCCACCTCGTGCGAAGTAGAGGGCCTTCTCGCGGCCAACAATGCCTGCATTGCCAGGGCTTTAAGTCTTGGCATAGTGGCGAAGGATCTAATTCGAGGCCTTCGTAAGAAAAATGAAGAATTGGAGCAAAGAGTTGAGGCCTTCGCCGCCTGGGAGGAAGAGGTGAATAAGGCCAAGAGGGCCGTCGAGGAGGCTGAGGATAGAAGGACGGAGGTCGTGATGAAGTTGGACTCTGCGAAAATCCAAGTCAATCACTTGAGGAACGAACTCCACGACTCTACTTCCCAGGTGGCTGTGCTAACGAAGAGAATTGATCAATCCAACGAGTACCAGCGTATTACCTCTGAAGCCTTGGAGGCGGCCAACAAGGAGAAAAAGCTGAACTTAAGGTTTTGGTTGTGGTTCAAGCAGAGGTGATAGAGTCTCTGAAGGCTGAAGTGAAGGCGGTTGGCGAAGCGGCGGTCCAGAATTAGAAGGACAACTTTGACTCCACCACGGAGTATGATGACTTCACCAACTACTGGGCTTCATGGAGTGCCCAAGTGATAATATCTTGCCTGCGCGAGAAGCATCCCGAATTGGACATAGGGTTCATCGAGGCCGAGTTCGGTGGGCCTACTGGTGGCTAGCCTGATATGGCAGATAAGGGAGGAGTGGACCCATAATTTTGTAATGGCTTCGGCCCACCTTTGTAATTTTTTTTGTACTTAATGATAATTTCTTTCAACATTGTTTTTCCCTTTTATTACATTGACTTCGTCCAATTAATCACATCGTCTAGTGTAGCCACTCCGAATAGTTATTCAAATAACTCAAGGAAATGGCAAGTAGACTTACTTCGAACTTTAACCACTTAATTGTGGACTTGTAGCTTCGTCAAAGATGGCACCCGCACCACCTTTGGCTAGGCTTTTATCCTTGGAGGTAATCCCTGGTGGGTTCGCACCTCGGCAAGGTTGTTAAATGTGTGAACACTTGTAGCTTGGTCAAAGATGGCACCCGCAGCACCTTTGGCTAAGCTTTTATCCTTGGAGGTAATCCCCGGTGGGTTCGCACCTCGACAAGATTGTTAAATGTGTGAGCACTTGTAGCTTCGTCAAAAATGGCACCCGCACCATCTTTGGCTAGGCTTTTATCTTTGGAGGAAATCCCTGGTGGGTTCGCACCTCGACAAGGTTGTTAAATGTGTGAGCACTTGTAGCTTCTTCAAAGATGGCACCCGCACCACCTTTGGCTAGGCTTTTATCCTTGGAGGTAATCTCCGGTGGGTTCGCACCTCAGCAAGGTTGTTAAATGTGTGAACACTTGTAGCTTCGTCAAAGATGGCACCCGCAGCACCTTTGGCTAGGCTTTTATCCTTGGAGGTAATCCCTGGTGGGTTCGCACCTCGACACGGTCGTTAAATGTGCGAACACTTCTAGCTTCATCAAAGATGGCACCCACACCACCTTTGGCTAGACTTTTACCCTTGGAGGTAATCTCTGGTGGGTTTGCACCTCGGCAAGGTTGTTAAATGTGTGAGTACTTGTAGCTTCATCAAAGATTGCAGCCACACCACCTTTGGCTAGGCTTTTATCCTTGGAGGTAATCCTCGGTGTGTTCGCACCTCAACAAGGTTGTTAAATGTGCAATATTCGTGTAAGCGAGGTGAGAAAGCGAGATCAGCCGATTCATTGATAGAAAAATCTACATAGTTGTGTTCCTATTGATAGTACTTCTTCAAGTGTTCGATGTTCCAAGGGTGGGACATCATCTTCCCTTCCAGATTCTCAATTTTATAAGTGCCAGGTCGCACTTCTTCATAAATTCTGTACGGGCCCTCCCATGACAACTGTCCCTGCTCCTGGGTCTTGAGATGATGGGAACACCTTGTGGAGTATCATGTCGTTGATTCGGAAGATTTTCTTCTTCACCTTGGCATTGTAGTAACGTATCATCTTTCATTGATAAGAGGCGAGCTTGACTTGAGAGTCATCTCTCCTTTCCTCAAGAAAGTCAAGTTCGAGCCCCCTCAGATCATCATTTGTTACCTCGTTGAAGTGGATACGGAGAGGGGATGGGACACCGACCTCAACAGGGTTCATTGGTTTGGCCTCGTATGCCATTGAGAAGGGAGTTTCCCTGGTTATCATTTTGCAAGTTGTCCTTATGGCCCAAAGAACTTGGGGGAACTCGTCAACCCAAGCCCCTTTCGAGGTCTCAAGCTTCCTTTTCAAGGTGACCTTGATGGTTTTGTTGACCGCTTCAACCTGGCTGTTGGCCTGCGGATGATGGGGTGAAGAGAAATACTTTCTGATTTCGAACTCATCACACAGATCTTTGATTTTCTTGCTGTCGAACTGCCTGTCATTATCTGAGACCAACGAGTTAGGTATTCCGAACCTACAAATGATGTTTTCCCAAAGGAACTTCGAGGTATTCGCCTCGGTGATCTTCGATAATGGCTCTACTTCGACCCATTTAGTGAAGTAATCAATTGCAACTATGGCGAAGTGATTATTTCCCCTCCCCTTAGGTAAAGGGCCAATGAAATCTACTCCCCACTTGGCGAACGGCCAAGGGTTGGAGACAACAGTGAGCTCCTGAGACGGTCGCCTTTGTACATTGGAAAAACGCTGGCACTTGTCGCATTTGCGCACAAACTCGATTGCATCCATTTTCTTGGTGGGCCAGTAATATCCTTGTCTAAGTACTTTGTGAGCCAGGGATGGTCCTCCGGAGTGATTCCTACAAACCCTTCGTGAATTTTCCTTAAAATATAGTTCGCTTCTTCTCCTCCAGTGCACCTGAGAAGGGGGAATGAGAAATCCCGTCTATATAAGACATCATCTTTCAAGACGAATCGAATAGCTCTTCTTCGAAGTCGTCGAGCTTCGATTTCGTTGTCTGGTAAGGTCTGCTCTTTCAGATAAGCCAAGATAGGCTGCATCCATGGTGGGGTGCTTTCAATCCAAAGTAATTCTTCGCCTCTTTTGATAGAGGGTTCGACAAGATGCTCGATTGGCACAATGTCGAGGAGTTCAGAGTCTTTGCTGCTTGTTAGCTTCGATAGAGCATCTGCATGGGAGTTCTCTTGCCGTGGTACCTGCGTCAGTTCGAATTTTTCAAAGTTGGGGAGGAAACTTATTACCAACTTCAAATATTCTGCCATGTGTTTGTCTCTGGCCATGAAGATTCCATTGACCTGGTTCACCACCAACTGGGAATCACTGCTGATTGCCAACCTCTTTACTTGCAGTTTCCTAGTCAATCACAGACCAACTAAGAGGGCCTCATATTCAACCACATTATTGGTAGCCTTGAATCCAAGCTTTAGCACACAATTAAGTTTGTACCCCTTTGGGCTCAGCAAAACCACGCCAGCCTCGGAGCCGGTCTCCCCGGAAGAACCGTCCATGGAAAGGTTCTACGTGGGCATTTCTATTGGCCCCATATCCATCTTGACCTCTGGGGCCTTCGCAAACTCTACAACAAAATCAGCCAGGGCCTGACCCTCGATTGTCGTCCGGAGTGTTAAACTAAGTCGAACTCACTGAGTTCCACCACCCATTTAAGTAGCCTCCCCGAGGCATCCGATTTCTGAAGTACTTGCTTCAATGGAAAATTCGTCAGAACATGTATGCTATGGGCATGAAAGTATGGCCTCAACTTTCGGGATGCAGTGACGAAGGAGAGAACCAATTTCTCCATGTCAGGGTACCTTACCTCGGTAGGGAGCAAAGACCTGCTCACATAATAGATAGACAGCTGGTGCGTCCTTCTTCTCTTACGAGCACCGAGCTGATTGAATCGTTTGCAACCGCCAAGTTTAGTAACAACGGTTCTCCGTCCTTGGGTTTACTCAGGAGGGGAGTTCGTCCTAAGTAGTTTTTCAACTCTTGGAACGCCTCTTCGCACTCTAGGGTCCAATGGAACTTCTTTCCTCCTCTGAGGACCTTGAAGAATGGCAAACACTTTTCAGTGGCCTTTGAGATGAAACGATTGAGTGCGACTACTCTGCTAGTGAGCCGTTGCACTTTTTTGGGTTTTCGGTGACCTCATTTCAATCAAGGCTTTGATCTTTTTCAGGTTGGCCTCGATCCTTCTTTGATTGACGATATAACCTAGAAACTTGCCAGAGGCTACGCTAAAAGCACATTTCAGGGGGTTCAGTTTCATTTGGAACCATTTCAGGATCTGGAAGGCTTCGTCCAAATGCTTGATGTGCTCGCCGACGTGGAGACTCTTTACGAGCATGTCATCCACGTAAACTTCCATTGTTTTGCCGAGCTGATTGGCGAACATTTTGTTGACCAATCTTTAATAGGTGGCTCCCACATTTTTCAACCCGAAGGGCATCACTTTGTAACAATACAAACCCCTATCCATGATAAAAAAAGGTGTTGTCCTCGTCGCTTGGGTGCATGGGGATTTGATTTTAACCGGAATAAGCATCCATAAAGCTTAACAGTTTGTGTCCCGCTGTTGAATCCACCAGTTGGTCAATTCGGGACAGTTGGAAACTAGCCTTTGGGCAGGCCTAATTGAGGTTGCAGAAGTCAATACAGACTCTCCACTTGCCATTGTGCTTTTTGATAAGCACCAGGTTTGAAATCCACTTCGAATAGATGGCCTCCCTGATGAAGCCATTGTTGAATAATTTCTCTACTTCCTCCTTCAAGGCCTCGTACCTTTCGTTGTTCAATGACCTTCTCTTTTGGCTATGAAAAGTGCAGTTCAGATCGATCTGTACGTGTTGGCAACTGACCTTCAGGTCAATCCCAACCATGTCTTAATGCTTCCAGGCGAAGACATCAACATTTCTTCGAAGGAAGTTTTTCAACGCCTCCTTTATTCCTTCATCCAAATCATTTTCGACCTGCAAGACCTTAGATGCGTCTTACGGGTCGACTGCGATAAGTGCGGATTTCACACTTAAATAGTCCGCTAAATTTATATATTTGTGGGTTTTCATTGGCGTTTTAATACTTGTTTCGTTTTATTTTACTTTATAGGCAAAAACCCGATTTAATTGACATTTGGATGAAAATTGGGCAAGAAAAGAATAAAAAATGTGGAAGTGCGAGAATTAAAATGCAAGAATTGCATGGTTCAGCAATTTCGCCATCACCTTTTGTTTGATGGAATGAAGATTGAATGATGCCGAATTTGAGGTGCCTAGTTGCTGATTTTCTAGCAGAATTTAGCATGCCAAAAACAACCAGAAAACTGGGGGCAGATCACCAGCAAAAATGAACCAGAAAATGTGGCTGGAAAGTGTAAAAATCTGATGCGAAACAGAAGTTGCAGCTGCCCAACAGAGGCTGATTACCGGCAGATTTATTGATGGTTTGAAGGGGTGAAATGGGTTCCAAAAATGACCAGAAGATACCAAAGCTGGGCGCCAATTAAAACTGAAGAATTGTGGCTGGAATGTATAAAAAACTGAAGGGCAGAAAAACCAGCAGAAAATGAAGATGGAAACTGATGCAAAACCAGAAATTTGATGGCGTGAGGAGGTGAATTAGGCTGCCAAAAATGACCAGAAAGATACCAAAGTGCACGCCAATAAAGCTGAAAATAAGTGGTGAAGTGGAAGGAAAACAGGGACCAGAGAAAAAACCAGTAGAAAATGAACCAGAAAACTGAAGAAATCTGGGCATAGATTGGTGAAGCTGTACGTACGCACAGCCTGAAGGTCTGTGCGTACGCACGGTGGTCGAACCCAGCGACAGAAGCTCCAAAGCTCCTACCATGCGTATGCTCAATCCAAGCCATGCGTACGCATGGCCAAGTTCTTAAAGAAATTCCCGGGTAGAGCAAAGAAACCAGATTTCTGACCCGTTTCTCGGCCCATTTTCTTCCCAACTCTTCTCCAATCTTCGGGGCATTATAAATAGAACTTGAAGGCTCATTCTAGGGCACATTTTGGAGGGAGGAAGTCGACCAAAAGAGGGCAAAATTTGGGGGCAAAACCTGTGCGAAAATCTGCCATAAGGGAGAACTCGAGGAAGAAGAAGGAAGAAACTCTTGGCATAGAAGATTCCTACCATAAATCTCTTTATCAATAAGCTTTCTCCTCTCCTTAATCTCGTTTTCCACAATGTATTTTATGGTTTTATTGGTTGTTTGTAGTTACACTATGAATAACTAACCTAGATGTGATTGGGGGTATTTTCTAACCCTTGAATGAAATTCCAATAATTTGTGTGCTTAAAAGTTCTTTTGGTTAATGTGTTTATCCATTGTGCTTATTGTCCATATTGTTTTTCTCGATTATTTAGCGGCGCAACTAAGTGATTGGGTTATTTCAATATTCGCCATTTTAGGGAAATTTAGTACGTAATCGCTATTTTTACCTAAACCTAGTGGCAAGTATATTTTGATTGACGGTAGTACGTAATCGCTATTCAATTGAATATATTTATGGATTATCACTTAAGTCAGTAAACCGAGCTTTCGAGTTTGCGCTTAATTCAATTCGACTCTCTTGTTTTAATGCTTTCGTTAAATTAATTCTAGCGAGCTTATCTTAGGTTGTTTGACGATTAGGGTTGGGTAACGAAGCTTTTTTTATTCAACTAAAATTAAGGAGAGTTTGAGGTAGTCGAGCGTTTGACTATTCTCGAATTGTTGTTAACCATTTGAACGAAAATCTTTTGTGAAAATGTATTGGAAAGTCATTCTAGCGGCGAAAAAAATAACCCCCGATCACAAACTCTTCTTTGTTGATTAATCGCCTTCGCTATTTAATTTTTATTGCATTTCAAGTTTTTCGCCATTTCCATTTTTATTTTGTTGTGTTCTTTGTTTAACAAATCAAACCCCCCCCAATTTATATGCTTTCGCCGTTTATTTTATTTTGCGCAATTAACGTAATTGAATCAATCATCTGCGGGTAATGACCCTTGCTTGCATTATACTACTCGAACGACAAATTTTAGAAAAGTAAGGAATTTATTTTTGACGCCCCTTTGGTGGCGATCAAATTTTTGCGCCGTGTCGCCGGGGATTGTTTATCAATTTGTTAATTGCGTTATTTTTCTTTTTGTTACTTTTCTCTTATTTTTGCCTTCCTTGATCTTTTAGGTTGTGAATGAGCAAAAAGAAAACATCGCACTACAATCTAAGATCAAGAAAAGAAGTCGACACGTCGGGAAGTGAAGAAGAGGATTCTCCAACCGAACTTCTAAGAAATTTGGGTATCGACTCTTCAAGTGAATCCGAACAAATAGAAACCGAGATGGCGGATGCAAACCGAACATTAAAGGAACTAGCCGCTCCAACTTTTGTTCAACAACCCTTATGCATCCAATATCTTTCAATAGAAGGTGGATTTAAGCTTAAATCCGGGATGATCCATCTTCTCCCCACTTTCCATGGATTTGCCGGTGAAGATCCCAACAAACACTTGAAAGAATTCCATGTGGTTTGCTCAAGCATGAAACCAACGGGAGTATCTGAAGACCAAGTTAAATTGCGAGCATTCCCTTTTTCTCTTGCGGACACCGCTAAGGAATGGCTATATTATCTACCTTCCGGAGTCATCACCACATGGAATGAGAGGTATTTTCCGGCTTCAAAGGCTACAAATATTAGGAAGGAGATATGTAGCATTCGGCAATCACAAGGGGAGAATCTATATGAATTTTGGGAAAGGTTCAAAAGGCTTTGTGCTAGTTGCCCAAACCACCAAATAAGTGAGCAACTTCTTTTGCAATATTTTTATGAAGGCTTGCTTCCGATGGAAAAAAGTATGATTGATGCGGCGAGTGGTGGGGCTTTAATGGATAAAACGCCGGCGGTTGCTAGAGAATTGATAGCCAACATGGCCGCTAACTCTCAACAATTCGGGAGTAGAATGGATGTGCCGGTTAAACAAGTGAATGAAGTGGGTGCTACTTCTCAAATTGAAAGGCAATTATCCGATCTTACATTGCTTGTGCAACAAATGGCACGCGGGTCAATGCAGCAAGTTAATGTGTGCGGGATTGTTCTAGTTCGGGTCACCACACCGATACATGCCCAACACTACAAGAAGGGACCGCGGAGCAAGCAAACGCCATTGGGGGATTCCCAATGCAACAAAGGTAAAGGTATGACCCCTATGCAAACACATATAATCCTGGGTTGAGAGATCATCCAAATCTTAGTTATGGAGGAAATCACTTCATAGCTCCTCAAGCTCAATTTAATCCTCCCTCGGGATTCAATCAACAAGGGCCACCACAACAATTTCAACCTCGCCAACAAGCCCCGCCTCCAAGTTCGAGTATGTCTCTAGAAGACATGGTTAAGTCTCTAGCCACAAGCTCTATGCAATTCCAACAAGAGACCAAAACTTCAATCAAAAACTTGGAGACACAAGTAGGCCAATTAGCAAACACGGTGGGTAGATTGGAGTCTCAAGTATCGGGAAAGCTTCCTTCGCAAACAATTAACCCGAGAGAGAATGTTAATGCAGTGACCCTCCGAAGTGGAAAGATGTTAGAAGAAAGTCCAAGAAAAATTAAAGAGCTTGTTGAGGAGGTAAAGAAAGAGAAGGACTCGTCGGAAGAGAAAGAGGAAACCACAACTTCAACCTCGGGATCGAAGGAAAATTTTAAAAGAGTTTTACCTACTATTATTCCTCCACCTCCATTCCCAAGTAGGTTTGCAAAGTCCATGAGGGATGATCATGAGAAGGGAACTATGGAGATCTTTCGAAAAGTTCAAGTGAACATACCACTTCTGGATGCCATATCCCAAGTGCCTCGATATACAAAGTTCCTCAAGAAGTTGTGTACTTCTAATAGGCAACAAAAACTCAAGGGGAGTGAAATGGTAAATGTTGGGAGGAATGTCTCGGAAATCATCCAAAGAAAACTCCCAACAAAATGCAAGGATCCAGGTATGTTCGCTATCCCTTGCACAATAGGTGATGTTAGATTTGAGAAGGCCATGTTAGACTCAGGAGCTTCTATTAACGTCATGCCATACTCTGTATATGCTTCTTTGAAACTTGGACCTTTGAAGGAAACGGGGATTGTAATCCAACTTGCTGATAAATCTAACGCCTACCCCAAAGGAATAGTAGAGGATGTTCTTGTAAAAATAAATGATTTAATCTTTCCTGCTGATTTCCATGTGCTCGACATGGGGAAAAGTGATGAGACTATTCCCATTTTGCTAGGAAGACCATTTTTTAGAACATCCAAAACAAAGATTGATGCTTATAGTGGCATACTAACGATGGAATTTGATGATGAAATTGCTAAATTTAATATCTATGATTCCACAAAATGCCCTAATGATAAATATCCTGTTTATTCTGTTCATGTGACTGATTATTTAGCACAGGATATTGTCGAGCTTGAAAAAAATGATGGGTTGGACAATGCCACTAATAAGCATCTTGTGAATGATGATCAAGATTTATCATTGAATACGGATTTGCAAGAGGTTGTTCAAGCATTAAAGGCATTGCCAAGGTTACAGCGGTCAGGTAATATTTTGTATAAAGTTTTATTTGCTACTAAAAAAGGGCTTTGCCGTGCAGGTTCCTCGGTGAAGAATGCGATAACAGTGGAATTCACCATTGGGAAACACTTTGAGGATCCGATTGATACCGGTTGAAAAGGGAGAAAAAAGTCTAGCTAAAGACTATAAAGAAGCGCTGGATGGGAGGCAACCCATCGTTATTCTTTTTGACATTTTTTGTGATCACATTTTTTTTTATATGTTTATTTTTGTTTGCCCCATGTGACAGGTTTTCAGGCACCGAACCAAAAAGCTTTGAGCATTAATGAACGCTAAGGAGCCACAATCATTCGCACAACCATCGCCATCAAAACAAATTTAGGGGAGTACTTGTAACTCTTGGTATTTATATTTCTTGCTTTTACATTGAGGACAATGTACAGTTTAAGTTTGGGGGTGTGGTTGCGTGCTTGTGCTTTATGTTATGACTTTATGTCATGATTGTGTGCTATATGCTTTATTGGAGTAAATTTTTCGCTAAATTTTTCGCCAATACTCAATTTTCGGGTTATATATTTGTGTTTTCATGCTTGTTTGTGGAGTTGGATAGCCTTGCCGGCTTTGCTTTTAGTCGTTGCATTACACAGATTTATGAAGTGTGAACATGAATGCTACTTGTTATTTTTCGTCCACTTATTCCATGTTGGACTCTTTATTGAGCACTTGTATCATGAGATTCATTGTTTGCACTTGTTGGTGGCACGGTAGGTTGTTAGTGAACTTAAATGACCCATATTGATGAAAATTCTTCAATCACTACCTAAAAGTATAAGTTTGGGGGTAGTTGAACTGGTGAAGGAGATCAGTTAGAAGTGTGTTAATTCCTTGCTTTCATGTGGATTTTGTCGAGTGCTATTGAACCTCATTGGAATGGTTGTTGTTTTTTGTGCTTAAAAAAAAAAAAAAAAAAAATCTGTAGGAAAAAGTTGCCTACCTTAAGGAGTGTAAGTCAACGTTGAGTAATCTGGCCCTATGCACCGCAATGTGTGGGAGACGATCTACCAATGAAGAAGGTTACCCTTAGGGACTAGTGCGTGAACTACCTACATGGGAAAAATGAAACAAAAAAAAAAAATGAATAAGAATCCGATGTTGTTGTTGTGAGGTTGATGGTACGGCGTGATTCGCCTAATTGAAGTTTGTGATTTTGTGCACTCATGTGTTTTGGGGAATTAATGCATGACTAAGTGGTTAAATTTACCGGTTCGATCCAACCAAGATTGAGCGGAAAAATTGTGTGATTTGAGAACAACCTTAATTTTAGCACCTTGGGCAAGAGTGAAGATACCAAGTTTGGGGGTACGTGCATCCCACGAGCGAGAAAGAAAAAAATTGACTTCTTCAGGGTCGGGATTCCACCAACTTGAGCATGGCGATGAATTGATTGACAACACACACACACACGAGTCGAGCTTGGAATGAGTTTAAAAAAAATTGTGCGGTAGCAATTTTGTAAATATTTCATAAGTTATGTGTGATGTGATTATTGGAATAATTTGGCAAGTTATTTTTCTCGTGAGTGTTTGTTATTATTTTACCATCGCTCGATTTTTAGTTGTGTGTTTGCATGTTTGTTTATTTTGCTTTGTTCGAGGACTAACAAAGATGTAAGTTTGGGGGTGTGATAAGTGCGGATTTCGCACTTAAATAGTCCGCTAAATTATATATTTGTGGGTTTTCATTGGCGTTTTAATACTTGTTTAATTTTATTTTACTTTATAGGCAAAAACCCGATTTTATTGACATTTGGAAGAAAATTGCGCAAGAAAAAGAATAAAAAATGTGGAAGTACGAGAATTTCAAAGTTCGGCGAGCTAAAGAATTAAAATGCAAGAATTGCATGGTTCGGCGATTTCGCCATCACCTTTTGTTTGATGGAATGAAGATTGAATGATGCCGAATTCGGGGTGCCTAGTTGCTGATTTTCTAGCAGAATTTAGCATGCCAAAAACAACCAAAAAACTGGGGGCAGATCACCAGCAAAAATGAACCAGAAAATGTGGCTGGAAAGTGTAAAAATCTGATGCGAAACAGAAGTTGCAGCTGCCCAATAAAGGCTGATTACCGGCAGATTTATTGATGGTTTGAAGGGGTGAAATGGGTTCCAAAAATGACCAGAAGATACCAAAGCTGGGCGCCAATTAAAACTGAAGAATTGTGGCTGGAATGTATAAAAAACTGGTGCAAAACCAGCCGGGTGAAGGGCAGAAAAACCAGCAGAAAATGAAGATGGAAACTGATGCAAAACCAGAAATTTGATGGCGTGAGGAGATGAATTAGGCTACCAAAAATGACCAGAAAGATACCAAAGTGCACGCCAATAAAGCTGAAAATAAGTGGTGAAGTGGAAGGAAAATAGGAACTAGAGAAAAAACCAGCAGAAAATGAACCAGAAAACTGAAGAAATCTGGGCATAGATTGGTGAAGCTGTGCGTATGCACAGCCTGAAGGTCTGTACGTACGCACGGTGGTCGAACCCAGTGACAGAAGCTCCAAAGCTCCTACCATGCGTATGCTCAATCCAAGCCATGCGTACGCATGGCCAAGTTCTTAAAGAAATTCCCGGGTAGAGCAAAAAAACCAGATTTCTGACCCGTTTCTCGGCCCATTTTCTTCCCAACTCATCTCCAATCTTCGGGGCATTATAAATAGAACTTGAAGACTCATTCTAGGGCACATTTTGGAGGGAGGAAGTCGACCAAAAGAGGGCAAAATCTGGGGGCAAAACCTGTGCGAAAATCTGCCATTGAGGGGGAACTCGAGGAAGAAGAAGGAAGAAACTCTTGGCATAGAAGATTCCTACCATAAATCTCTTTATCAATAAGCTTTCTCCTCTCCTTAATCTTGTTTTCCACAATGTATTTTATGGTTTTATTGGTTGTTTGTAGTTACACTATGAATAACTAACCTAGATGTGATTGGGGGTATTTTCTAACCCTTGAATGAAATTCCAATAATTTTTGTGCTTAAAAGTTCTTTTGGTTAATGTGTTTATCCATTGTGCTTATTGTCCATATTGTTTTTCTCGATTATTTAGCGGCGCAACTAAGTGATTGGGTTATTTCAATATTCGCCATTTTAGGGAAATTTAGTACGTAATCGCTATTTTTAACTAAACCTAGTGGCAAGTATATTTTGATTGACGGTAGTACGTAATCGCTATTCAATTGAATATATTTATGGATTATCACTTAAGTTAGTAAACCGAGCTTTCGAGTTTGCGCTTAATTCAATTCGACTCTCTTGTTTTAATGCTTTCGTTAAATTAATTCTAGCGAACTTATCCTAGGTTGTTTGATGATTAGGGTTGGGTAACGAAGCTTTTCTTATTCAACTAAAATTAAGGAGAGTTTGAGGTAGTCGAGCCTTTGATTATTCTCGAATTGTTGTTAACCATTTGAACGAAAATCTTTTGTGAAAATGTATTGGAAAGTCATTCTAGCGGCGAAAAAAATAACCCCCGATCACAAACTCTTCTTTGTTGATTAATCGCCTTCGCTATTTAATTTTTATTGCATTTCAAGTTTTTCGCCATTTCCATTTTTATTTTGTTGCGTTCTTTGTTTAACAAATCAAACCCCTCCCATTTATATGCTTTCGCCGTTTATTTTATTTTGCACAATTAACGTAATTGAACCAATCCTCTGCGGGTAAAGACCCTTGCTTGCATTATACTACTCGAACGACAAATTTTAGAAAAGTAAGGAATGTATTTTTGACGCCCCTTTGGTGGCGATCAGACTGGGAAATGTTCGAGCTCCTCCATCGGAGTGGTTTGTGATTCGGATTCGATGATCCTTGGATCCAGCTCTTCCAAGGATGATTTAGATCTGGCCTTTGCCATCTCGATTCTTGAATGGGAGGCTAACCTTCTTTGGAGGCCTCTACCATTTCATCATCGTGGAGCACCATGTTGACTTGTGGTTCGGCTTTCCTCAAGGAACTGAGGTAGCATTCCCTTGATCCCATCTGATCTCCTCTGACAGTCACAATTCCCCTTTCAGTGGGAAATTTCATACACAAGTGGTGAATGGAGGTGACTGCCCACAATTCTTTCAGGGCAGGTCTCCCTAGTACCCCCTGGTATGCGGATCGACGGTCCATAACCATGAATTCCATGAAGTGGTGTGCCACCCGGGGTACAGCTCCCATTTCAACAGCCAGGGTAAGTTTACCCCTGGGAACGATACTATCAGATGTGAACCCATAAAGTGGCGAAGTCATGGGTGTGAGCTCATGATCTACTTCCATCTTTTCAAATGAAGATCCGAACAGGATGTTAACGGATCTCCCGTTGTCCACTAGCATGTGTTTCAGTCCATTGCGGGCCACCACGACCCTAACCACTAGGGCATTGTAGTGTGGGAAATGCACGCCAACTGCGTCCTCCTGGGTGAATGAAATTGGTTCCACAGCTTTTTTTCCTTGGGACTGGTTAACCACATAGCTGGCCATTGGTAGATCCTTGGCCTCTCTGGTGTAATTTCTCTGGACGTTCTTGGTTTCATCACCCAGGTGGGCCCTTCGATTATTGTGTCGATCTCGCAGATGGGTCAACGATCTTCCACTGCTGCAGAGCTCCTTCTAGGGCGCTGTCCACCTCTGGGCCTTTCCCTTTCTTGGTTCCTTTCGTTCCGAGGTGAATGTTGCCTCTCGTCTCTCCTAAGGGATCTTTGCCTTGGCGCATCATCCTGGTTTTGGTTTCGATTCTCCCTTGCATTTCTGGGATTGCTTATTGGCATATTGGCATCCCTACAATCCCTTGTCTCATGGTCATAGCAGCGGTGGAAATTGCAATATGGCTGCGTATCTTCTTGAAGCCTATTTCTAGGCCCGTCGCCTCTTCCTCTATTTCTAGAGGTTGAGGGTCGCTAGCATTCCTAGCTGGGTTGGTGGCATTGGGTTCAACATTCTATAGGCCAGAGTTGGTACGGTGTTCAGCGTGGCTGTGGCCAGTGCTTGTCCTGAAGTGTGAGCTATAGTATGTCCGACCTGTGTCCATTGGGTTTCCATTTGGGATGTTGGACCCCTATCGATCTGTCTTTAGGGCTGGGGAAGTCCCTGTGCTGCCATGTTCCGATGGTCAATCATTTCTTCGTTGACAATCTCTATTCTCATCATTTCGACCAACGCATCGTACGTCGTCGGGTTTTTGCTTTGAACATCTCTCCAAAACAAGGTGTTCATGTTTAGACCACCTTTCAGAGCTGATAAAGCCTCTTTATCCATCCCCTGTTCATAGTAGGTGATTTCATAGTGAAGCGGGCGAGGTAGTTCCTCAATGTCTTCCCCGCTGCTTGCCTCATGTCCTGTAAGCGCTGGATTGGTGCTTCTCCGTCTCTTCTTGATAAGTACTGGTTCAAAAAGGCCCTTTTCAGGTCTTGCCAGCTTCTTATGCTGAGTGGTGCTAATTTGTTGTACCACACTTCAGCTGTGCCACAAAGTGTCAAGTGGAATGCCCTGCATTTGGGAACAGGGGTGGCGCCTCAGAGGCTCATTTGTGTCTTATATTTGTTAAAATGTTTCTCTGAGTCTCCCTTTCTTTCATACTTTGGAATCTTGGGAGGGACAAAGTTATGTGGCATGGAAAAACTTTGGAGCTCCCTAGAGAAGGGGAGGTTGTCATCGTCATCATCCATCTCATAGGATCTGCATGTCTCGTTTGAATTGTTCCCATCTACTATGGGATGAGGTTGACGTGCAGATTCGCCTTGGTTTATCCAATCCACCAAGTTTTGCCTCTCTTGCCTATTTCTAGGAGGAGGGGCTTGATCTCCTCGACTTTGGACGTGCTCCTGTGGCCGGGTCGCTTGGTGAGCGGACTGATCCCTATTTCTAGGGATTCGTCTGATCTAGTCAAAAACACTGGAAGACCTTTGTGGTCTCTCCTCATATTCGGGAGGACCTTCTGTTGGGTTCTGCTTCGGCTCATCTCTGAGCCTGCTGATTTTGTTATTGTTGAAAACCACCCTTATTTTGCACGTGCATGAGGAGCTCTTGCATGGTAGCATTTTGGGCTGTAATGTTCCTCATGTCCGCGGCCATACGTGCCACCTCGGTAGTCAGTAGTGCTGCAGTCCTGACACGTCTGTGTTGTCGGTGGTGAGGCCTTTGGTGCGTGACATTGGTTCAGATGATCTTTTCTTCATAGATATATCCCTGGTTCTCCTTACATTCACTTCCTCGTCAGAACTCATGGTCCGAGGTGGTAGAAAGTAAATTTCAATGCGTAGTTTCCTATTCTTTTTCAAGAATTGGTTCCTTTTTCAAGGTAGAATATCAACCGGATATTCGAGCAATGCTTTTGGGTGGAAAAAAACTCGTAGTTAAAGTAAGTTTCCCACAGACGGCGCCAATTTGTTGACCTCAACAAATGGATCTTCGAGCCCTCAACAGATAAAGGTCTTTGAGTCAGTTCTTCCTGTACATGGTAGCAAGTTGTTAGTCAATCGTGGCCCTTTCCTGGTGGGGGTGGAGGCGGCCGCGAGCACTCCGACGTTCAAGTCAATTTTCAGTCAATCGAAATGAGGTCACCGACGGTTACGTAATCACCGGGCCGTGATTTGAGGAAATGTGAAAGTGGCAAAAAATGTGTATATTAAGGGAGAGAATGACTTATATTGAACAAATGTCCAGGTTGTGAATCCTTCTTCTGGCACAAAGTGAGAGTATTTATACTAAAGATGGGAAAATGAGAGTCATTGGATGAGGAGACACGGGTGTCAGATCCTTACGAGTTGTCTCATCCTAGGCATCACCTTGTCAATCCATAGGTAGGCGGATTATTAAATGATCTAGTTAATGCGGTTGAATTAATCGTTCGAACCCTGCCACACGTCTCATCAATCAGTCACGGATTTGACTTGGAAAGATCTTTGTACGGAGGATCTTGGTAGAGGCGAGGCGGGACAGGTTTGTGACTAGTTGTGGATACGGAGTGCGGGCCTTTACATCCGCTGTGGAGTGCGGATGAGTTCAGTTTTGCTGTAGGTGAAGGCGCTTCACTTTGGATAGACCCATTTGGTTCGGTCATATGATATCAGTTAGTCTAACGCGTGGGGTTAGTTCTGTCTGACACGTGGCGGGTCTCAAAAGACCCGTAACAGAAATTATTCAAAGGTGCATCGTGCATGCATTTAAAAGGAAATACATTAAATTTGTACAATATGTTTGCCATTACATTTTGTTTACATTCAGCTATGAGTGAATGATTGTGATTCGTCGTTTTGCATGAGGGACAATTTGTGCAGTAGATGATGAATGAAAGTAGTGAGAAAACACAACATTTTATATGATATTCATTTTAGCAATGTTGAGCATTTAATGTTGTGCATACCATTGTACTACAAATAATATCAGAAATAATACAGGCCAAATAGTTGAAATGTCAGTCTCGATAGTTTGCTATTGAATTTCTTGAAGTTCGGTCAGCGTGTGTTATACAAATTCATTAGTGAAAGTAATTTTTCGAAAGTACTTGAAGATGCATATTTCTTACATTTATTTAGAAATCAGGAAAATTGAATATATAAATTTCAAAAAAGACTTTACACTGTGACAATCCTAACAATTAACATAAAAATCATAATGTAAATAGAACACAATCGATTTCGTTTAACATCATTCACACACCATGAGTCATCGGTAGTTGACATTTCACTTGCATTCTCTTTTAAGTTTTCGTTGGAGCTAATAATGCTAATCTATGACGGTGGTTCATTTGGAACATAGTCATCATGATCTGAACTGTCCTCATGAGGGAGCATGTAGGTTAACACGTTATCAATAGTGATTACAAAAATACTCGTTTAACCTGATGCCCGCAGGGCTTCGCCTAGAGTGAGGCCAAGATTACTCGTCTAATTGGGCAAACGGGGTGGGGTGGGGGTCATTGCCCCGAAGCGGGTATGGGGTGGGTAACGTATACATAGTCCCCGCCCCGCTATCCATCCTTTTTAAAGTTAACTTCAAATTTAAATTTTTTATCAAACAAAAATAAAAAAATTATCATCATTTTTAAAGAGAACATAAGTTGTTCTTAACAAATTGGAAAAAAATAATAATAATATTTACTAACTAAAAAAAAAATAAGAACAAAAAATAAATGGGGCGACAAATGGGGTAGGGGACCTACCCCGCCTTACCTCGATCCCACCTGTCTCGTCCCGTTTTAATCGAGTATGGGGATAAGGCAATGTGACAAAAATATCTAATAGGACAGGAATGGGAATGGTCGACCTATCCTATAATCGCCCCATTGTCATCCCTAGTTATGAACTGCCTCCTTGAAGTTCGAAGATGATGGCAAAGAAATGTCATCGAAATTTGGGAAGAGAACCGGTAAAAGCACCCTCCGTCCACTAAGTTGATCTATAAAGCCGGCATCCAAATCTATGACAATAAGAGATAAGGGAGACAAATCAAGAGTCGGAGAAGTATAGTTGAGGTCGTTGGACTGAATGTTTTCATTAGTCGAAGCCATTTGCTCAACAAATTGATATTAAAGGAGATTGTGATACTCTACAATGTGGTAAGCAAATGGTTGTTTAGGCGAAGCAGTGTTCTAAAATGCATAAATCGTGAGAAAGAGGGGAGATCAAGTTTCGACCTAGGCGAGGTCTATGCGTAAAAAAGCATAAAAAAAACATTTTCTTATTTTAATTATTCAAATCAATCTAAAAATTATTTAATAATTAAAAAAGGTAAAATAAAAGAGTAAAAAAGTGCACACTAGACACAAAAAAAATAAAAATAGAGAGAGAGAGAGAGAGAGAGAGAGAGAGAGAGCGCAAAAAAAGCGCGAAAGCGCAAGGCAAGATGTTTTGCGCCTGCTTTGCACCTAGGCATTGTTTTTTAGAATACAGAGGTGAAGTATACAAAGATGTTAGTACTTTATATAGAGGTAATATTACATAAATAAGAATACCCCATCAGTGTGTAACAACCAAAATTAAATGAAGTAAATGTTGGACCGACATTGTATGATGTTTTGAAATTTCATCATACTAGGTACTAGAGAATGTTCATGATATAAGACATTACCTCAACACAATGTCAAACACATAAAATTGAAGATTGACATCTACTATAGTATAATATTGTAACTACTTTTTAATATAAGTCGTTATACTCGTTGGTGCGACTATTTTCTCAGCATGACTTTGTAATTTATTTTCATTCATCGGTGACAACAATTTTTTATGACATTCGTCTTAGTATAGTTGAGCATTAATATTGCACATACCATTCTACTACAAATGAAAAGTTAAAATGTGAGTCTCGACAGTTTGCTACTATATTTCTCGATAGTTCACCATACTGTTCGTTAAAAATTAGAAAAATGGATACACAACTTTCGAAATAAAATTAAAACTAACGAAATCCTATTTCACAATAATCTGTTATCTTATCCATCATCAAAAACTAGTCAAACATAAAATAAAGCTGTTTGATGAGATACAATTACCAACAGATTTAAAGAGTTACAAATTCAAAGATAACATATTGTTTAGCACAAACGAGGTCCGATGTTGTACTCTTCTTACCTCTCTTGTGGCTTCTCGTAGTGTAAGGATGCCAGCTGGCTATTGATGAAATTTTAATGCGCAACGAGCACCGTTTCTCCTGTTCTACTCCAACTGCACTCTCGTCAATAGCCTTCTCATGCGACGGCTCCTCATTAGCAATTTTCATCTCCATAGCAGACGTGTCAACTCCAACCCCAAGATCCCACCTTGGTATCATGTTTAACCTGGCTCTTTTCATGTTGTGCAATATCTCCCTCCAACGGCTTCATACGACCGCATGTAATCGCTCTTGCTCAGAAAAAATAAATTCGAATTCCATCTGTAACACCACCAATATAAACAAATTCCAGTGTCAGAGAATGATGTAATAGGCAGTGAAATTCGTACAACACATAGTGAATCGAGTTAAACACATCCACAAGTAAGTTAATTTTCTTACGTTTCATATTTTTACATACACAATATCCATCTGTTAAGAATAACAGATTTTCTAGACAAATGAACTGTCTAGAGTACAAACATGAATCCCCAACTTTGACAAATGATTTATGTAAGTATCTAAACTATATTTTCTATTAGGACAATCCATAATTACCACAATCCATAATTACCATGGAAAGAGCTAATAACATTTCTATCCACAAACTCAACTATATTGCAAACAATATGAAGGTATCAAAGCCAAATTTTGGCAATCCACAATTACAATGAATAGTGTTAATAACATATCAATCCACAAACTCAATCACATTGCAAAAAATAAATGTATCAAAGAAAATTAGGACAATTCATATTAATGAAAAACATACTAATGCTTGAGCATTGATGATGTCTCAACAAATGAACTATCTATAATGAAACTTCAACTATTAGTATTTGAACTTGACCATCCAATTTAACCATGCATTCTACAGGAAACTAACACCAAATGCACAAGACACTAAATATGCAAATGCCTCTATATTAATAAGCTTCAAAAAGCCAAGTTCTTGGGGATGTTACCAGTATCTAAGGACCATGAAGTTCTCCAATAGATGTTTGAGATAGCGTTTGTCCTTTCAACTCCATCATTCTACGATTTTCTTGGCCAAGGAATTGCGAAAGAGATTCAAGGTATGCCTATTTGAGATTAGTATCATCAAGTCCTCCAAGAATATAATATTGTTTCATGATTTCATTAAAATATTTGTCCAAATCTTTTGGCTTGTAGGAACAACGTTTTAATTGTAAGAATTTTTCACAGGCTTTTTCTTTTGCATGGTCTGGTTTTTCAAAAGATGCCCAGGGTAGATTATCAAAGAAGTTATCAAGATCCTGGGTATTTACCCATTGCTATTGTCTGTAACTTTCAAGGGATATGAACCATTCTTTCTTAAGGCTCGTGAGCCTAGCTAGAACTCGTCGGATGACCATATTATGCGTCATATCAAGTTTTGTCAATTTTGCAGTACCTCATGCCAACATTTCTTGTAACCACGATCTCCATTGAAAATGCGGTATATCATCAAGAGTGCTATGTTGAGAATAGTAATTATTTGTAACTGTCTGACTTTCTTCTACGTTAGGCAAATCTTCATCTTCATGTTGTCCAAAGTATGCTTCACCAGATGATTCTTCAACTTTTGTGTTTCGTCGGCCATATACAAAGGATTGTAATATTCATTTGAAGAAGCTTCATAGGACTCAGAGCTGGTGTCATTAGTTATGGAAATGGGTGAAGGTTGGGTTTTGGATTTTACATTTTTCTAGGAAGGTGGAAAAGGGATTTTGTTTTTCCATCATTTGTGATGGTTTTTGAGAAGGGTTGTCTATGGATTCTGATAGTTTGGCCGTTTGTGATTGATAATAGCACATTTGTTACGTTTTTCACCCTTTAATATTTTCATTTATATGATTATTTGACACCGAAATGCACTAAATGTTTCTATATCTTGGTTTAGGTGGCAAATGGGTGAAACAGGTGAAAAATGGAAGAAACAAGTGAAAAGGGATCAAAAATGGAAGAAACAAAAGTTCAAGGACCAAATTGCAAATACCAAAAGATGACTCGAAAGGAAAAATGAAGATATGAAGTCTTGAGGGTGTTCGGCATCAATTGGATGAGGAAAGAAGTCAACGGGATGAAATATAGTCAAAACGTCATCACATATGCTGAAAAGTTTTGCATCGATTTTCAGCCTCATATTTAGATCATTTTCACATGGTATAAGATCGAATCGGAAGTTGACATCTGAATGAAAGTTGTAGCCCATCGAGTCAGCTTTCCAACGCACTTTGAATCACCTCAATCGGATGTCGAGAGAGAAAGATATGACTGAAACACTGAAGTCTGTCCGGCGGAAAATTGGCAAAACCATGCGGTCGCATGGTTATAAATCCATGCGGCCGCATGGCTATTACCGAGAGTTTCAGGATTGATCACTTTGTTCCATGCGACCGCATGTATTTATACTATGCGGTCGCATAGGTATAAATTGGGCCAAAAATCTTTTATTTCCGGAAATCAACCAAATCAACTATGGAAAGTTTTTGGACGCGTTTTTCTCACCCTAAAGTCGACCAGAAGAGGAATTTCGACCATTCATCATCTTGGAACAATTCTTTTCACCTTGGGGACAAGAAAACTCCATGGAAGGCTAAAGAATTATGTGAAGCAAAGAAGGAACTCACCGGTTTTTGGGAATTCATGTCAATTGTTCAATTCATTTGGTATTTATCTGATTTAAAACACTTGTAGATCTAGGGTTTCATTCTTATATGTATATGTGGAATTGGTTTAATGTTTATTCGATTTCTCATAGACTTAATCATGTTTCTTCTATCGTGGAATCAAACTAATCATTGAATTTCAATTTCAAATAAGTTTATTGATGGATTCGTTGTGAATTTGGTTTAATATGTATTAGGTTTTCATAGAATTAATCACGTTCTTCCTATTGAATAATTGAAATACTTATTGAATTTTCATTCCTTGGATATTATTGGTGTGATTATTTACAATTTTATGCTATATGTATAGGGTTGATTTGTAAGCTAATTCCAATAATTGCTTGCAAAAATTGTGAAAGGAAATTAGGATCTACAAGTACATGTATGAATTATTTTGGTCTTAAACAATAAATCTTCCGATTAAAGTGCTAGGACGAAAGCCTTTAATTGTGTTATTAATTTGAATGATTGACATTGAATAATCTAATCCGGATGAGGGAATTCTGAGCTTCACTATTTTAATTACTGAATTTTATCCCAAAAACTTTGATATTGATTTAATTTTCAACAACCAAACTTTCTTGCAAATTTTGAGAGAACAAATCACCACTTTTGAAACCTTTAATAATTTTTCCATCTCTCTGTGGATACGACACCCCAAAGCTACACTACAACACCGCGGTAAACTTTGGGCGTAATCAAATTTTGGCGCCGTTGCCGGGGAGACGGTACAACAAATTGAAGGATCTTCTAGCAAAAGGGTGACTTCGTTCCCTTTTCTATTTTCATTTTTTTTTTTTTTTTTTTTTTTTGTTAGTTTATTTTCTCTCGTTATTATCTCTTGTTTTTCACATAGTTCCATTTTTTTTTCTTCTTTTGCTTGTGTTTATGAGCAGGGATCGAGGCGATATAGGAAGCTCTACCGAAAGACTTCGTCCAGTGTTTGAATCTCTTCCTAACCCTATTTTTGACACTGCATCTATTGCCACAACCACCACATCACATAACACAATGTCTGATAGTGAGCATGATGCACCTTTTCGAACCTTGCATGATTACTTACACCCCACACGCACATCTACACCATCATGTATCATGTTTCCACCTAATATGCCACGGATAGACTTTAAACCAGGAATGATCCAACTTCTTCCCAATTTTCATGGACTTGAGAATGAGAACCCTTATGTGCATGTTAGGGAGTTTGAAGAGGTAGTAGCAACCTTTCACAATCAACATGGTACAATGGATGCAATTAGGCTTAAATTCTTCCCATTTTCTCTAAAGGAAAGGGCGAAGAGCTGGTTGTATTCACTGAGACCACGTTCAATTGGAACTTGGGCTGAAATGACTCAGGCATTCTTTGGTAAATACTTTCCACATCATAAGACTAGTGCCTTGAAAAAGCAAATCAATTCCTTTGCCCAAAAAGATAGTGAAACCCTATACCAAGCGTGGGAAAGATACAAAGAGTTACAAGCCTTTTGTCCCCACCATGGTTATGAGAGTTGGCGCATTGTGAGCTATTTCTATGAAGGGTTGACACCTAGGGAGCGCCAGTTTGTAGAGATGATGTGTAATGGTGAGTTCCTACAGAAAGATCCAGATGAGGCCATAGGATATTTAGATGACTTAGCGGAAAAAGCCCATACCTGGACTGGACCTAGTGCTGCTGAGAGTACTAATAGGTCTCGACCCACAAATAACCCCCCTAGCACAGGTATTTATCATCTTAGGGAGGAGGATAGCCTTAGGGCAAAAGTAGAAGCCCTAACTAAAGAACTTGAAGCCTTACGTGCTAGAGACTCAAAATCTGTACATAGTGCATCCCGTGTTGAGTCTAGTGGAAATTGTTTTGTGTGTGGAGGAAGTGAACACCCAGCGCAAGAGTGTGCCACTTACGCTGAGATGAGGGGAGTGTATGAGGAACACTGTAATGCTTTAGGCATGTACCAAAAGCCATACGCCCCCTTTTCTGAAACCTACAATAAAGGGTGGCGAAATCATCCCAATTTCAGCTGGAAGTCTGACAACCAGCAACCTACAACCTCTAGGAACTCTTTGGAAGACACCTTACATGCTTTTATAGAGGCTCAGGGTAAAACCAATCAAAAGTTTGAAATCATGATCAATCAGGTTGTTGAGGATAACAAGGAAATGAAAAGCCACATGTCCAAATTGACCAATGCCCTAACTGTAGGGGAGCGTGGGAAATTCCCAGCTCAACCTCAGCCAAACCCTAAGGGACAACACATGGCTCAGACCTCAGGTTCAGAAGGGAATAACTTTAAGGAAGTCAATGCCATCACCACTAGATCTGGCAAAGTTATAGAACCAATCATCAAGTCTAGGGAGTCTGGGGAAAAGGAAAAAAATTCTAGAAATTCTGAGGAGAGTGCCCCTAGTGAGGAGGTAGTAGAAATTCCTACTAGAGTACCTTTCCCTCAAGCTCTAAAGTCCACCTCGAAATCTGCTAGCCATCATAGCGAGATCCTAGAGCACCTAAAGCAAGTAAAGATCAATCTGCCTTTCTTGCATGTGATTTCACAGGTTCCTGCTTATGCTAAAGTCCTTAAGGATTTATGCACTGTCAAAAGAAAACATCATGTCAAGAAAACCGCTTTCTTAACTGAGCACGTGAGTGCCGTGATCGAGCAGAGGACACCACCAAAGTATAAGGATCCTGGTTGTCCGACTGTCTCTTGCATCATTGGGAACCATGAGATTGGACAAGCCCTTCTTGATCTAGGGGCTAGTGTCAACCTCATGCCTTATGAAATTTACTCGCAGCTAGGATTAGGTGAGATGAAGCCTACCTCTATTGTCCTACAATTAGCTGATAGGTCCACTATTAAACCTAGGGGAGTAATTGAAGATGTCTTAGTTCAAATTGATAAATTTTACTACCCCGTTGATTTCTTGGTCGTGGATGTAAAAGCTAATGTGAGCGTTGCTTCTAAAATTCCTATCATTCTTGGTAGACCATTCCTTGCTACTGCTAATGCTTTGATTAATTGTAGAAATGGTCTCATGAAATTATCCTTTGGGAATATGACTCTAGAAGTCAACATTTTTCATATCACCAGGCAACCAGAGGAAGATGATGAGTGTCAACAAACTCACATGATTGACACACTCACACAAGAGGTAGCCGATAATATGTTCCTTGGACCGGCACAGGAATTTTCAGAACCAGATGGTTTGGACATCGTGGAGAGGACAGATCACGAGACAGGTAATAGTCCTTATTTTACATCACCAGTTTCTAACAAGAGGACTCTACCTTCTATGTTGCAGGCCCCCACTACAAATTTCAAGCCCTCTCCTAGTGACCCCACACATGTATTAGATGGAGGCAGAGGAGCTGCACCGATGGTTATGGGCAATGAGTTTAATGCACTGCAAGGAAACTTGGGATCGCCCTGGCTAGATGCGGGCTAAAAATGGGAACATTAGGTCGAGCCAACGACGATAAACAAAGGCGCTGCTTGGGAGGCAACCCATGGGAAGTTTATTCATTTCATTTCTTTTTGTTTTTGCATTCATATTTTAGTTATGTTTGTTCTCTTTCTTGCATTACCATCCCATTGAGAACTTCCAGGTTCACCTTTCTTTGTGCTTATGTTGACTCACATCCGCCTCCAGGTGATATCTTTCCTTCCAAATTTAGTATTCATGTTTATGCATTGAGGACAATGCAATATTTAGTTGGGGGGAGAGTTACTTTGGATTCTACCATGATTATCATGTACCCTTGTTGAATTTGTCATGATTGAGTTAATTTTTTTCTCTTAAGTCTCTGATTTGCTGCATGTTGTGCCCTTGAGTGACAAAATATGCGACTAGGAGTTAATTTTGTTATGAAAGTCTAGATGTCAATACACTTGCTGAATTATTTTTATGCACACAAGCCTTGTGGTAAGATGGTTGTTTAACACATGTGGCTAGAGGGGTCTCTCGTTGAAGTTTCTTTATGTGAGAATTAGTGAGAATTGAGAGTCATATCACACTACAAACGGTGGTAGGCATCCATTGATCTTGTGAATTGGAAACTTTTGTGAGAATAACATTGCATGGTCTGTGGTAAGATAGTGGATTACTTGGGATATGATAAAGGTCAATTTAGGATCAACATTTGAGCCTCTCAAACGTTTCTTTGCAATAAATACAGCCCCTAGTTGCCACTTTGAGCCATATACACATGTATAACCTTTCCCTTCTTGCACATACATTATCCATACTTTTCCATACCGAAGTATATGCTTATTTTCCCACTTCTTTTACTTCCAAGTGTGTAATAAGTATTAAATGCGATTTGTGAAGAATAGAAGCAAGAAGAATGACAAGAATTGGGGTGGATTCAAAAAACAAAAAAAAAAACAAAAACAAAAAAAAAACAAAAAAAAAAACAAAAATTGAAAAAAAAAAAATCATTGAAGATGCTCTACTTGATTGACTTTGGGGTTTGGAATGTCGACAAATGGTACCTATTGAAAGTTGTGATCAATTTGAAATGCTAATTAGAAATGCTTGATAATGTGCTTGGTTGCATGCTTGGAAGTGCTTTGAATCTTATACCTCTTAGCCTTATAAAATCCAACCTAAACTTCGTCCAACCTCTTATATTGACCGTTTGGATCCCAAGTAGGCTGTGGTAAGAAGTTGATAGATTCTCATTTGAAAGTATGTCTATCACAGGATCAATGTTTGCTTATTGCTTGTGCATGAATATTTAAGCCTCCATATTTGAGTGTATCTTGTTCTCAGCTCCATAGAGAGAAATCCCGTACTAAACACTTTGATACCCGTGAGTTATGGAGCTGAATCTTTAACTCGAGATATACTTGATGTTGCATGTGTTAGGGTTAGCGGTAAGATGGTTATGGCTTGACACACACTTACACATTTGGCATTTGTTTTTGACATTTTGGTGATCATGACACTATTGATTTCTTTGTGGTGTTGAGTTTCAAAAGAGCATGCATTGTGGTAAATTAGAACTTGATAATTTGACTTGCAATGTTGACTAGTCTTTGATTGTTTCGTTTTGCATTAAATTGCTAGGGACTAGCAATAAGCAAGTTGGGGGGTGTGATAATAGCACATTTGTTACGTTTTTCACCCTTTAATATTTTCATTTATATGATTATTTGACACCGAAATGCACTAAATGTTTCTATATCTTGGTTTAGGTGGCAAATGGGTGAAACAGGTGAAAAATGGAAGAAACAAGTGAAAAGGGATCAAAAATGGAAGAAACAAAAGTTCAAGGACCAAATTGCAAATACCAAAAGATGACTCGAAAGGAAAAATGAAGATATGAAGTCTTGAGGGTGTTCGGCATCAATTGGATGAGGAAAGAAGTCAACGGGATGAAATATAGTCAAAACGTCATCACATATGCTGAAAAGTTTTGCATCGATTTTCAGCCTCATATTTAGATCATTTTCACATGGTATAAGATCGAATCGGAAGTTGACATCTGAATGAAAGTTGTAGCCCATCGAGTCAGCTTTCCAACGCACTTTGAATCACCTCAATCGGATGTCGAGAGAGAAAGATATGACTGAAACACTGAAGTCTGTCCGGCGGAAAATTGGCAAAACCATGCGGTCGCATGGTTATAAATCCATGCGGCCGCATGGCTATTACCGAGAGTTTCAGGATTGATCACTTTGTTCCATGCGACCGCATGTATTTATACTATGCGGTCGCATAGGTATAAATTGGGCCAAAAATCTTTTATTTCCGGAAATCAACCAAATCAACTATGGAAAGTTTTTTGGACGCGTTTTTCTCACCCTAAAGTCGACCAGAAGAGGAATTTCGACCATTCATCATCTTGGAACAATTCTTTTCACCTTGGGGACAAGAAAACTCCATGGAAGGCTAAAGAATTATGTGAAGCAAAGAAGGAACTCACTGGTTTTTGGGAATTCATGTCAATTGTTCAATTCATTTGGTATTTATCTGATTTAAAACACTTGTAGATCTAGGGTTTCATTCTTATATGTATATGTGGAATTGGTTTAATGTTTATTCGATTTCTCATAGACTTAATCATGTTTCTTCTATCGTGGAATCAAACTAATCATTGAATTTCAATTTCAAATAAGTTTATTGATGGATTCGTTGTGAATTTGGTTTAATATGTATTAGGTTTTCATAGGATTAATCACGTTCTTCCTATTGAATAATTGAAATACTTATTGAATTTTCATTCCTTGGATATTATTGGTGTGATTATTTACAATTTTATGCTATATGTATAGGGTTGATTTGTAAGCTAATTCCAATAATTGCTTGCAAAAATTGTGAAAGGAAATTAGGATCTACAAGTACATGTATGAATTATTTTGGTCTTAAACAATAAATCTTCCGATTAAAGTGCTAGGACGAAAGCCTTTAATTGTGTTATTAATTTGAATGATTGACATTGAATAATCTAATCCGGATGAGGGAATTCTGAGCTTCACTATTTTAATTACTGAATTTTATCCCAAAAACTTTGATATTGATTTAATTTTCAACAACCAAACTTTCTTGCAAATTTTGAGAGAACAAATCACCACTTTTGAAACCTTTAATAATTTTTCCATCTCTCTGTGGATACGACACCCCAAAGCTACACTACAACACCGCGGTAAACTTTGGGCGTAATCAGTGATTGTCGCCATGTGACTTTAGGTGGCCTCATTTTTCTTTCATATTCTTCAGGAGTGAACAAAGAGGCAGTTCCATAGTTTGGTATTTTTTTCTCAAGGTGGCTAGGTTATATGTTGTAGATTGTATTGATGAGGAGGAAGGCCAATTTGTGTTAGAAGGGAAGAAGGATTTGGATTCCATATCGATCAATTGATTTTTTAACGGCTTGATTTCTTTTTCTTGGTGAGGTTAATGTAGCAGCTTGTTGATTGAGAGTCTTTTCAATCCTTTGTTGACTTTCGTCAATCCTTTTGAGGAGTGAATTTTGTCTTATGAAATTTTTGGATTGCTAGTTCAGTATTGCTTCTGCTGGAGAAATCCTGTCAACTGATCCATCAACTTTTTTGGTATTTAGATTTTTTACTTTCCACATGTGATCGGATTGGTCTTTCTCAAAATTCTCTATAGGAGTGAGATTTGTTGGAGGATGAAACATAGCTACAGAAGTGGCACTTGCATTTAATGGCTTTGGACCATCGTCATGATCTTTTCAATCCCGTTGTTTACACTTTCGGAAGTAATCATCATCATCAGCATCCCATCCAGATGGAACAATTGGTTCATCTGTTCTGGGTGGATGAGTAAATTTGACATAATAATCAAATTTACCAGAGGATTCTCCTAGCAATCCAACAAAATGATCTTTATTTTCAAAGACCTTGTGAAGCTTTCATTTTCTATTTTTTCCTCGATCTTTTTCTCCAAGGAGAAAAAGGCTCATTATCAACTTCAATGCTCAAACAACTGGTTCAAGAACAAAACATCCCAAAAATCATGGCCTAAATCATCAGTTTTAGCGTAGATAGGTTTTCCATTTGAATCGAAGGCATAAATAATGATATTTTCTGTGAATACAAACTCCTCCTTAAAATAGATCTCGAAAAATCGATCAGATTTCTTTCTAAAATAATGTTGGGTGAATTGTATAGGGGTAGATTCTTTGGTTGATTTATGAGATTGTTCATAACTTGTAATCCAAGACTCAGGAATAAGTTTAACAAGTTCAGCTCGTGGGATTTGTCTTGGAACATAGGTGTAGCTAGGAACATATTCAGTGTCCATTTGAAGGAGTAGAGCATCATATGTCCCTTGGGGAACAACGAAATCTAGGGAATGATTTTGAATTATATAAACCATCTGATAATAAAGAGTCTCATCATATGTAACCGAAGATGGTACAACCCTAACTATCTGGATCTGGAACTTAGAGCAAAAAGTAGTTATGGATCTGAAATGGGCATGTTATAGTTTGGAAACATGGTTACAAGGACAGTTCCTACATTTAGAGTGGTTTGTGTTGGAATGCGGAAGCGGAATTATCCAGAAATTAAGAAAATTATTTAATTCAATAAACAAGATCATCTAAATATTCGCATGTATGTTATATCAAGAATAAAGCATTCGAAATTTTACCTAAATTCGATAATCAATTTTTGAATTAATTCTGAACCACATATTTCCAGCTTTTGGATCACTAATTTCTAGCTTTTAATTACAAGAACTTGATGTTTCAAACCTCAAAGTCTTCTATGGTATTCTCCAAAAGTCAAGACTATACTGGTGGGTAGGCACCTTCTTTTAATTAAATCAAGAAACTAATTCTTGAACTGGACGATTGAAAAGTCAGAAAAATATTTTTTCTCTTTTTTTCTCTCTCTAAATTTGAACACTATGTAATTATTTATTATGATTGTTGTAGGATTTCTATTCAATCTCATATGATGTCTAGTTTCCATCTAATCTCTATTTATAGAGATAGAATAGTTACAATCCTTGTACAATAATAATTCCACATTCAAATAAAAGTTCTAATTAAAATTTAAGTAGGAGTTTTAATTAAAGTCCAAATCCAATTGATTTACATTTAATTACATGTGTAGTCCTAAAACTTCAATTACAATTATAATTAAGTTTACAACTTTCATAGTAATAACAACTAAGTACAAAACTTTATTATGATTATAATTATGCCCAAAACTATTCTAATTACCATAATTAAGTTTCAATACTCTATGGAGCCACCATAGGGACTTGATGTGACATATATTATCCAAGCTCCAATAATTAGATCATATCCAATCGACTCTAGATCACCCAATTTAATTATTAGTCTTTGTTTTAACCACTAAAGACAAAATACTGAACTCTTGGAATATATAAGATCACAGAAACCAATAAATATGTAATACTTTCATTTAACCTGTCGTATATGTATTTTATCCCCATCTGAGATCCGATAATCATGTACGAACATAAATAACCGTTTTGACCTTCTAATTATTCTCACTAATTTAAGTATTATTTTCTTCAACGGTCCTGTGAACCAATCACAAATGTCGAAGTTTAGCCGTCGCTAAACACTGTGCTTAGATTTTAAAAGTTCAACAGAAAATACTTAAATAGTCATTCTACCTATTTTTCAGGGTGACGGTTCCCGACACGAATTCATGTTCTCTACTTCGCTCATTCTAAAATTTCTATTTGACCAGTCAAATTGATCTCACTCATTGATGAATCAAAAACCTATTAAAATCACGAAAAGATATACATAACCTTGTCGAGGGATTTAGAAGAAATACACAACGGTCAAGTGAAATTTAATTTTTCACACGGTCATGCTATAGAATTAAATTCGACGCACGGTCCGTTCAATACACTCCAAGTGTACTAGTGTCACCTTTAACTATTTCTATGATAAAGACAAATTATAAACCTAAATAGTGAATCAGTCAGCACTAAACCTTCCAATGCAAGTGTCAACCCTTATACATTGGTTGTGAACAATTATTTACGATGAAAGTATAAGTTGTATCACACAGTATTTCTCAACGCAAGTACCCGACTTATATTATCACAAGTTATCTTAGCCACTTTAATTCGCATGCTCAATAATAAATAAATGCAATAAATAAATAAAATCACAACTTATTTATTATAAATAATTATTGTATCATAGAAAAATATACTATATGGGCACACTACCCAACAATTTGTACATTTCCTATGCATGCATGCTGATATTCTGCAAATCTTGTGTCAAGTAGTATAATTCTTGAAACTGCGGAGAACCCTTTCTTCCATGGAGGGTAAGAGTAAATTTTACAGCTCCGAAATGGAGGTGTGTATATCCTTCTGATAACCAGATGTTTGGAAAATGGGATGAAAGGAATCAGGAGCTGATCGAATTTTGTAGCTTGTACAAATGCTTTTACTTGAGTTTCTAGGAGAAATTAGGCTTCAAACAAATTTAGAGAAAGATTGTCGTGGTTTTGAGTAAGCCACATATGAATTTACAAGAGGAAGACTGGTATGAGTTAATTTATTTGATTAATATAAGTAGGATATCTCATAAAGATAATCCATCATAGAAGAGGTGGATCTTCTGAAGGAAGATGAAGATGAAGATGAAGGAGATAATATAGGAAGATGTGATGGAGTAGGTGTAGTAACAGGAAGTGTGTAATAGGATGTTGTTAGGGATTTTCAAAAGCCATTTAAAAATCATTTTCTTACTGGTACCATTGTACTAATATTTTGTTTTAACAGTGCACGAAATTCGACTAGAAAAGTGGCTCTAATACCAACTAGAGAGAAGTGCAACCCAGGTATTCTAGCCCAAAACAAACAACTAGATCTGAGGCATACAAATACAGGACCTGACTTTTAGGGTTGCAAATCTCATTGGCGGATCGTTTAGTCTGCAACACAATTTCTGATGCTATGGATCCTCAAGAGAAAAAATGCAAAATTCTGGCTTATCATGACTATTAAAACTAATATTGGTATCCTGAATTCCAGTGAGAAACAGAGTGAATTTAGAAACTCGTGATCTTAAAGAACTCAAGTTTTTATTTTTTATTTTTAGATGCCCTTATAATGAAGGATGGGAGTCCCTTTTATAGGATAAGAATATCCCACAATCAACCGACATAATCACATGGACTAGTACAATAATTAGACAACTAGACAAACAACTTTTAAAACATACAAGACTCGAGTACTATTATTACACTAGTGGACACACATCTTTGACTGGATAGACTCGCTTTTGATAAAGTGGAACTACTTTAGCAAGACGACAGACAACACATACAAAATGACAAGATACTTTGATTTGAGATGATCTTTAAGAATCAAGGGGTGCCTAGATTTGTTGCCATGGCCGGTTCATCCAAATCTTCAGAATCTGATGGTAGTCCTAGTGTTTTCCACCAAGGCATATTTTCTTCTTTCCTTTTCTTTTCTTTTTCAAGTTGTTGCTTAAGTTTTCAAGATTGTCAGGGTCAAAGGGTTAAAAGAGTAAGACCATTGATCTTGAAAATCTTGAAATTGTTACATTGTGAGTTCAGGCTGGCTTGCTAGTGCTTGTTGGCTTGAGTTTGTTCCTTATTGTAATATCTTTTCTTTTTCTCTTTTTCTCCTGAGATGTGGGTTTTCGCGTCCCATGTGAAGAGTAGTACAAACAACATTTTCATTTAGCATTTTTCAATATTTTTCTGTGAGTTGGTGTCCTTCAAGAGTATCTTCTAAGTACTTAGCTATCTGTCCCAAACTCTTATTGGTCATCCCAAATACAATTGGTTCCAACAATTGTTAAAATGATAGTCTTCAGGGAGAACAATTGGATACCAATTGTGGATTTGACTTAAGCTTTCCATATGAGCCTGAATGTCCTGTTGAATCATTTGACCGTAGTCCATTAGAAGAGTACCTATGAATACTTTGTCATAGAACTCATTAGTAAACCAGTAACACTCTAATTCTTCCCTGACCTAAATATTTCTTATAAACTACTTGGATCATCGTTAAAAGGAAAAGATCTTGTCATTGATTTTGATGTTATCAAATAGTTATGGGAAAGACGAGTTAAGCCTCTTTCAAATGGACTCAAATCCAATTCCTATTTTATCCCTTACATTAAACCAATCACATATTTTACCCTTATAATACCAATCATAACAAAAACTCTTATAAGAGATCGTTGTCCAAAATCTCATACAGAATTCTTTACCAAATGCACAAAGCCTCTTTGGAAAAACCTAGATTTCTTTATAACACTACCCTTTAAAAGGAATAAGGATGTCAATACAACAAAAGTGAGTAACACGAGAATGAGTCCTAAACATTTAGAGCTTGCCACAAAAGAATTGGCTCAATTACAATCAGAAGGACTCATCAAACCCATTACATCACAATGGGCGTGCCAAGCACTCTATATTAACAAAAGAAGTGAGCAAATTAGAGAAAAATTAAGACTAGTTATTGATTATAAGTCTTTAAGTCACTTTCTTGCAGATGATAAGTTTCCTCTCTCAAATAAGAAAACCAAGTTTACAAATCTGGAAAAAGCAAAAATCTTTTCTAAATTTGATCTAAAGGCTAGTTTCTAGCAACTGGGGATTAAACCAGAAGAAAGGCACAAAACAGCGTTTTGTATACACGATCAACATTTTCAGTAGACGGATATGCCTTTTGGTCTTAAAACGGCACCTTCCTTATTTCAAAACGCAATGGTAAAAATCTTTTAGCCACTACTGATAACAACATTAATACATATTGATGATATCCTATTGTTCTCTGAGAATAAAGATATTCATGACTTACTACTCTAGATGTTCACAAAAATTGTCACAGAATATTGGATCATGTTGTCATAGAAAAAGATGATTATTGCAGTATCTGAAATTGATTTTCTTAGAGTGCATATAAAAAATGGTTGTTATTTGCTCTAGCCACACATTGCTCAGGAACTCATCAATTTTCCTGACGAGAATTTGACAAAACAGTAGGTCCAACAATTTCTTGGCCTTGTAAACTACATGACTGACTTCTTCAAATAGTTGGCCCCCATTATACGTCCTTTACAGGAAATGCTAAAGAAAAATCCTGTGCAATGGTCTCCAGGCAAACTCAAGCCATCAAAAGAATCAAACAAGAAGTCCATAACCTTCCAGCACTAAAAATTCCCACCGATGGAAAAAGAATTCTATAAACAGATGCAAGTGACTTATACTGGGGAGCGGTGCTTCTAGAAGAAAAATGATGGTGGATGAAGAATTTGTAGATACAAGAGTAGTATGTTTAAAGAATCAAAGAAATATTATCATTCTACATTCAAAGAGATTCTTACTATAAAACGGGGGATTGAAAATTTTCAGTTCTACCTTATTGGTCATAAATTTCTGGTAGGAAGGGACATGAAGTCTTTCCTCAAATGCCGAATTTAAAAAAGAAGCAGATTCCAAATTTACAATTTTTGAGATATGCAGAATGGTTTTCCAACTTTGACTTTGAGGTCAAACATATCAAAGGCAAACACAATCTTTTACCTGATTTACTCTGCAAAACAAAACCTTCTATCCAACCACAAATCCCTAGCATCTGTATGATGAATGCATCCTCACAAAATCCTCCCATCCAAAACTTCCCTCTTGAACTTCAAACTCTCATTAGAAACCGAACTATCTATTCAAGATCAAATGAACTCATGCTAAAATACCAGTCCATTGTTATTAGGCAAAATGGGATTCATCTTCTCCGAGGGCTTGGCTTTCACCTAGAATATCCATTTTTATATCTTGTTTATTTTAATCCAGAACAAATCCAAGAAAAAGTTTCAAAAGAACTTTTGTGTTTTCTATGGTATTTCCTTGAGATGCATCAAATTGGAATCTATTTTAATGCTGATATCATGGTTTCATGGCTTTCAGAAAGAACTTCACAACCTCGGAAGGATTACACAGGGTTCATTTCTCACTCAAACAACGAAGTTATAAGATTTTTTGAATGATTATATCCTTTCTCACACTGGAGAGAAAGATTTCAAAATTTTTATTTACAATTCAAAGAATTTGGAACTTCATGTGTTAATGTCCATGTTATACTAGTGTTCCAAAGACAAGGTTACTTTAATAAATTAGGATACTATGAACATTTCTCTTATGTTGGAGAATATGTGGTCCAATCGTTTAATCTTCACAAAGAATTGGAACGATATCCTCAAGAATTCAGAACATTCTAGAGAAAGATTTCAAAAATTAATCCAACAATCCCTCCAGAATTTTGGTCTAAGATTGAAGATGATGCTTCATGGGAAACTCTTACAATGGACTACGCTAAAAGGATTCGTAGGACATTTAGGCTCATATGGAAAGCTTAAGTCAAATCCATAATTGGTATCCTATTGTTCATCCTGAAGGCTATCATTTTGACAACTGTTGGAACCGATTGTATTTGGGACGACCAACACAAATTTTGGGACAAACGGCTAAGTACTCAGAAGATATTCTTGATGGACACCAACTCAGAGAAAAACTTTGAAAAATGCTAAATGAAAATGTTCTTTGTACTAATCTTCACACGGGACACGAAAACCCACATCTTACGAGAAAAAGAGGAAAGAAAAGATATTACAAGAAGGAACAAGCTCAAGCCAACAAGCACCAACAAGCAAGCCTGAACTTACAGTATCCAAATTTCAATATTCCCAAGATCCATTTCACGATTCTCAAGATCCATGGTCTCACTCGTTTGACCTTTTTACCCTAACAATCTTGAAAAACTTGAGCAACAACTTGAAGAAGAAAAAGAAAAGGAAAGAAAAAAAGCTTTTAAGATTCGAATGAACCGACCATGGCATCAAATCTGGGCACCCCTTGATTCGTAAAGATAATATCAAATAAAAGTATATTGTCATTTTGTATGTGTTGTCTGTCGTCTTGCTAAATAATTGGTAAAGCGTTGTTTGCTCTATAACTTTATCAAAAGCAAGTCTATCCAATCAAAGATGTGTGTTCGCTAGTGTAATAATTGTACTCGAGTCATGTATGTTTTAAAAGTTGTTTGCCCGGTTGTCTAATTATTGTATTAGTCCATGTGATTGTGTCGGTTGATTGTAAGAGATTTTTCTCCTATAAAATGGACTCTCATCCTTCATTATAAGGGCATCGAAAAATCATAAATAAAAATTTAAGTTCCTTAAGATCACGATTTTCTAAATTCTCTTTGTTTATCACTGGAATCCAGAATACTGAACTTAGTTTTAACAGTCATGATAAGCCAGAATTTTGAGCAGTAATGAAAAGTATGCTCTGCTATTGCCTCTCTTGAGGATCCTTAGCATCAAAAATTATGTTGCAAACTAAACGATTTACCAGGGAGATTTGCAATCCTAAAAGTTAGACCCTGTATTTGTATGCATCAGATCTGGTTGTTTGTTGTGGGCTAGAATACCTGGGTCACACTTCTCTCTAGTTGGTATCAAAGCCATTTCTCTAGTTGGATTACGTGTACTCTTAAAAAAAATATTAGTATAATGCTACCAGTGAGAAAATGATTTTCTAATGGATTCTGAAAATTCCTCACAACATCCTATTACTATACCTACTCCATCACATCTTCCTATATTATCTCCCTCCTCTTCATCTTCCTTAAGAAGATCCACCTCTTCTAAGATGTATTATCTTTATGAGATATCCCATTTAGATGAATCAGATAAAATAAGTCCTACTAGTCTTCCTCTTGTAAATCCATATCTAGTTTATTCAAAACCAAGACAATATTTCTCTAAATCTATCTTAAACTTAATTTCTCTCCAGAAAACTCAAGTAAAATTATTTGTACAAACTACAAAATTCGATCAACATCTCATTCCTGTCACAAAACAAGAACACTTTGTCACTTTAGAGATTTCATCCCATCTTCCAAACATCTGGTTATCAGAAAGATATACACACCTCAATTTTGGAATGGTAAGTTTGCTCTTACTCTCCATGGAAGAAAGGGTTTTCCTACAGTTTCAAGAATTGCATTATTTGACACAAGATTTGCAGAATATCACCATGCGAGCATAGAAACTGTACAAACACTCTAAATGTAGGAACTGTCCTTGTGACCATGTTTCCAAACTTTAACATGTCCATTTTAGATCCACAACTACTTTCTGCTCTAAGTTCCAGATCCAAATAGTTGGGATTGTACCATCTTCAATTACATAAGGTGCGACTCTTCATTATAGATGGTTTACAGAATTCAAAATCATTCCTAGATTTCGTTGTTCCCCAAGGGACAGAAGATGCTCTTCTCCTTCAAATGGACAATGAACATGTTCCTAACTGCACCTATGTTCCACTACAAATCCAACGAGCTGAGCTTGCTAAACTTATTCGTATGTCTTGGATTACAAGCTATGAACAATCTCATAAATCGGCCAAAAAATCCGTCTCCATACAATTCACCCAACACTACTTTAGAAAGAAAATTAATGGATCTGTCGCGATATATTTTAATAATGACCTAACTTCAAAAAGACCGCATTGCTTTCAAACTCAGTTTGAATTCATAGAAAATATCCCTATTTATGCCTTTGATTCAAATGAAAAACCTATCTACGCTAGAATTGATGATTCTGGCCATGATTTTTGGGATGTTTGTTCTTGTTCCAGTTGTTTGAGCACTAAAGTTGATGATGAGCCTTCTTTTCCTGGGAGAAGAAGATCGAGGAAAAGAAGTCAACAAAAGCTTCACAGGGCCTTTGAAAATAAAAATCCTTTTGTTGGATTGCTTGGAGAACCCTCTGGTAAATTTGATTATTATGTCAAATTTACTCCTTCACCCAGAAAAAATGAGCCAATTGTTCCATCTGAATGGGATGATGATGATGATTACTGTCGAAAGTGTAAACAACGGGATTGGAAAGATCATGATGATGCTCCAAAGCCATTAAATGCAAGTGCCGCATCTACAGCTATGTTTTATCCTCCAACAAATCTCACTCCTATGGAGAATTTTGAAAAGGACCAATCCAATCACGTGGAAAGTAAAAAATCCAAATACCAGAAAAGTTGATGGATCAGTTGACAAGATTTCTCCAGCAGAAGTAGTACCGAACTTGCAATCTAAAAATTCCATAAAACAAAATTCACTCCTCAAAAGGATTGACGAAAGTCAACAAGGGATTGAAAAGACTCTCGAGCAACAAGATACTACATTACCCTCCCCCATTGAAGCATGTAAACAAAGAATAAAGACTGTTCATAATGAAATCATAACACTTCTAGCCAAACGACTCCCATTTGATGACCAAGAAAAAGAAATCAAGCAATTAAAAAATCAATTGATCGATATGGAATCCAAATCCTTATTCCCTTCCAACACAAATTGGCCTTCCTCATCATCAATACAATCCACAACATATAACCTAGCAACCTTAAGAAAAACACCAAACTATGAAACTGCCTCTTTGTTCACTCTTGGAGAATATGAAAGAAAAACGAGGCCACCTAAAGTTATAAGGCAACAATCACAAACAGCCAAACCATCAGAATCCACAGACAACCCTTCTCAAAAACATCACAAATGATGATTAAAAAAATCGCATTTCTACCTTCCTAGAAAATTTAAAATCCAGAACCCAACAACACCCCAACCTTCACCCATTTTCATAACTAATAACACCAGCTCTGAGTCCTATGAATCATCTTCGGATGAAGATTACAATCATTTATATATGGCTGAAGAAACACAAAGAGGTCTAAAAGTTGAAGAATCATCTAGTGAAGCATACTTTGGACAACATGAAGATGAAGATTTGCTTGAATGTAGAAGAAGGCCAGACATTTGCAAATAATTACTATTCTCAACATAGTAAAATATCTGTTAAATTCACTCTTGTTGATATACTGTCTTCTCAATCGAGATCGAGGTTACAAGAAATGTTGGCATGGGATACTATAGAATTGACCAAACCTGATATGACACATAATATGGTTATCCAAGGAGTTCTGGCAAGGCTCACAGACCTTATGAAAGAATGGTTCATATCTCTTGGAAGCTACAAACAACATAAATGGGCAAATACCCAGGATCTTGACAACTTCTTTGATAATCTACATTGGGAGTTTTGTTGAAAACCAGACCATGCGAAAGAAAAAATCCCGCGAAGAATTCTTCCAATTAAAATGTTGTTCCTATAAGTCAAAAAATTTGGACAAATATTTTAAAAAAAATTATGAAACGATATTATATTCTTGGAGGATTTGATGATACTAATCTCAAGCAGACATACCTTAAATCTCTTCCACAACTTCTTGGCCAAGAAACCCGTAGAAAGATGGAGCTAAAAGGACAGACACTATCTAAAACATCTATTGGAGAACTTCACAATTACTCATTAAAAACCCTGAAAAAACTCTACATTAAAATAAATTATTCGTGCACATAAATGGAAAAATATCAGTGACAAAAACAATAATAAACCCTAAATTTCAAGCAAACCCCTTATAAAATTCCTAGTAAAGGCCTATTATGAACTCAAATCTTGAGACAACAAACCACATTCGAATTTATACTCTAATTTCCAAGCAAAACCACACCTATTAGAGGCAAAAATACATCTTTCTAAAAAAATCACAAATTTTTGGATAAACATCTAAAATTTTGAAATAAAATTAAAAAATTATCGAACAAACCTTTAGTTTCTTGTATAATGGGAGATGGACATACCATGTGTTCCAAAATTAGGAGAAAATGACCAGATTTTTTGTTGGATGTGCTTTTGGAGGTACAAATTCCATGCCCTTTTTTTGATTTTTTTGATAATATCGAAGAAAGAGTAGGGAGAATAAATAATCTGGAAAAATACAAGGGAGAGAGAAAGAGACGGAGTCTTTGGGAAGACAATTATTGTACGTGGGGGTAGAGTAGGGTAAAGAAGAAGGAGAAGGGAGACAGAGAAGTGAGAAAGGGAAAGGCCAAAAGGGGAAAGAAAAGAGATGGGGTTTCGGGTGAGGTGAGGTGAGGTGAGGTGAGGTGAGGTGGGGTGGGGTGGGCTTGGGGTGATTTTTCAAAATTTGGCACACCTTTTCAACATGTCAAATCACTAATTAATGTAGAACATGAAAGGAATTTTTTGATTTTAGATTGTAAAATGTCCAAATGTACACAATGTGGCAATATCTCCTACATATATAAAAAGAGTGAGGAAGGATTTTACTGTAGAAACTACCAAATTAAAACGGTGTCGTGTGGTTTTTTTGCTATATATTTCTTAAAAAAAAAAATTGTTATTTAATTTTTATTTTGCTGTATACACTCCAAAAAAATAACTAGATATTTTTGTAAAAATAAAAATAAAAATGTGAGTGTTATAAAAAAAACAAAAAAACAAAAAAACAAAATTTGTGTCGCACTGTGCGACACAGTGCTAGTGCCTCGTACAAGGCGAGACATGCCGGTGCAAGTCTCGCACAGTGCGAGATATGCACTGCATGTCTCGCACTGTGCGAGGTTAGGAGTTTTTTTTTTCCCCTCAAAAACTTATGTTTTCACCTTCTTTTGCGGGTTTAATTCGGAATATCAAACGAAGTCGAAATATTACATTCTTAATATCATTTTGAAGAACTCACGGCCTAATATTTCATGACGTTGATGGTGTGTGAAACGGCCAATCGTAGCGAAAGTTACGTTACGTTAAAGTACGCCGTTTCAAACTAATATTTCGAAAATTTCGATGACATACTAACTTTACAAATTCTTCGACGATTCTACGCTAGCCGAATCCATAAATCTTCTATATCCTCTCGAAACTCATTTCGAGAACTATATCGCAGATATATCGAATGATGTAAATACATATCGAAAATAGTTAAAAAGACGTCAAACACGTGTGTTAAAAAAGACGTATAACTCGTTTTTTGAATATATTACTTATATTTTTGTCTTCATTGTCAGGCTCATTACGGAATATCAAACGAAGTCGAAATATTACATTTTTAATATTATTTTGAAGTACTCACGGTCTATTATTTCACGACGTTGATGGTGTGCGAAACGGTGAATCGTAGCAAATGTTACGGCGCGTCAAAGTAGAAGTAATATTTCGAGATTTTCGATAACAAGTTAACTTTAAAAATTCCTAGACGATTGTACACTGGTCAAATCGATAAATCTTCTATATCATCTTGAAACTCATTTCGAGAACTATATCATAAATATATCGAATGATCTAAATGAATATAAAAAATAGTTAAACGAAAGTCAAATGTGTGTGTTGAAAAAGACGTGTAACTTATTTTTTTAATAAAATTTATGTTTTTTCTTCATTTTCGGCTAAGGGAATATCAAACGAAGTCGAAATATTACATTCTTAATGTCATTTTGAAGTACTCACGGCTATCATTTCACGACGTTAATGTGTGCGAAATGGCAATCGTGGCAAATGTTACGGCCATCAAAGTAAGTCGTTTCAAAGTAATATTTTGAGAATTTCGATAACAAGCTAACTTTAAAAATTTCTAAATGATTGTACGATGGTCAAATTGATAAATCTTCTATATTATTTAGACTTCGTTTGATATTAAGAATATAATATTTCGACTTCGTTTGAATTTTTAAAATTAAATTGTTATCAAAATTCTCGAAATATTAGTTTGAAACAATCTACTTTGAAATGTCATAACATTTGCTACGATTGGCCGTTTCACACACCATCAACGTCGTGAAATAATAGACCGTGAGTACTTGAAAATGATATTAAGAATATAATATTTCGACTTCGTTTGATATTCCGTAATGAGCCATAAACATTCAAAAAAATTTCCCTTTATCTTGTACTTTTAATCATTTTAATTTGAATATAGTTATAAAATAAATGAATAATGTTTCAAATCGTTGGCTTCATATTCATTGAAATCTTCATTTTTTTTTTATGTTTTGTATATTCGGTCTACAACATAATTTGTCTATTAATTATACAATTGTAATATGCAGTTGTTTTTCTTATTGTATACATACATAACATAAGGTACAAATATGTAACTATTCACATTGAACAAATTATTATCTTTTCACTCATTCTATAAATAACACATTATTTTCCCTACTGCTTTAACAGAAATGAATCAAAAAATGTATTTATATGTTGAAAACAAAATTTTTTTCTATCTTATCTCACACCTCAAAATAAAACATAATTTCACGCATTTAACATGCTAACACTTCCTACAAAATAACCTAACCCGTACATCGTACGGGCAACAAGTAGTCATTAGTAAAAAGTGACATTCTTGTAGATGAACGAGTGGAACATGTGATGCAATTTCCTTTTCTTTAATTTATATATAACTTTTACATAATTAATAATATAAAATCTAATAAAGCTTTCTTCTCCTCGTTCACACATTTTATAGGAAATAAAGTTTTCTTTCTCTCACTTGTAAGAAATAGCTTGAATATTTCTCTCTATATATTTATGGGTTGAAAATGCAACTGTCATTCTAAACAATCTCATTTTAAAGCGTCTATAATTATAGTGAAATTTTTTTGTCGAGATGGGCAATTCAACTTCCAATAAATGTAGTTATAATGCCCAAGGGCCAATGCGCACATTATTATGAATATGAACATATATTAATGTTTCAAAGTTGAACAAATATGATGAAAATGATATATATTTTGTGATTTTTGTTAAATGGGTATTGTCTTTTAGCTAACGACATGTATAGGTAAGAGCATATCTAAAAATTGTCTACATACAATATGCTCTCTAGGTTAGAATCAATGCTTAAAATTAAGTTTCAACAGACTCTATCTTAACTTTTTAAATAGAGAGTAGGTTTGTCTATTCAATTTTGAAGAGTCAAACACACACTCTCTCTCTACTTTATAATTGTTAAGTATAAATATTACACTTATCTTGACATTAAAATTAACTTTTGAGAGTAATTTTTTAATGAGATACTTAACTTTATGTATTTTTAAAAAATTATTTTACAAGAAAACTTGAAATTGGACGAGAACGGATGAAAAGGAGAAATAATTGATAAAAATGAGTAAAGTTGGACATATTTTGGAAACTGGAGACAATGAGTCACATTTGGAAGTTGAGGGACCTAAATTTCAATATTCAAGGACTCCATTTGAACAAGAAAGAAGAATTTGGGACCAAATTGCTCATGAAAATATTTATTTCCAGCAATTTAGGAAATTGTAATTTGACCACAATTATGGTTCCCTATCCTCGTGGGATTCAAATTAAGATCCATTAATATAAATCTTGCTTTCAAATAAGAGGGGGAGACCAAATATAAGTTCTTAAGGCTATATAACACATCAAAGCACATAAATTCCTCAAGACTTGGATCTAAATTTGGGATTTGAAAATTGAACAATACAATCGACCGGGAGATATACAACAATAGTTTGGATTAATTCTTTAATCAATGATAATTTTCATCTTTTTGTTATTTAATTTCAGTATTATGATTGGCTATATTACTAGCTGTTGGATGAATGACGTAACTTAGTTTAATATTTATTTAATTTAGTATATTTCATGCTAATTTGATTATGTGTTAATTTCTTTTCGTTACTTAATTGACATTCAATTACTTGATCATCAATTGTATGATTCTTGATAATATTGAGACCAAGAGGAGATATATTTATCTAATTTGTGCAATAAGCAACATAAGCTTTGATAAGAGAATGAGAGATACTTTTACAGGTTATACAATTATAATTGAATTATAAAAATTGAATGCTTTTACATGTGTATAAATTTACATATAAATATAATAAATCAAGATATGTGAATATGACTAATTTTGATCGAGAGATTTTACTAACTAAAATTGATTAATTCGATTGATACTACTTAATAAAAAGGGGTTGAATGAAATTGAATGAGATAAATGTTAAACTGGCACAAGTGAAACCGAAATTCCTAACTATTAAATCCCAAAAGTCCTCCACAAACTCATTAAATTAAATATAATTTAGTAGAAACATAAACCATTGAATTTGATAAACTATTAAATTTACTGACATGCTACTAGTATTTTTATTTCAAAAGTAAAAATGACGTATAGAAGTCTCTAATATGTATTCTATTCAATAACAAAAAAAAAAAATTAATAATAATAATAATGAAAGACAATCCAAATTTAGAAACTCAAACATGTAAGTTTCATAAATCCTCTAAGTTTTTTATTTTTTTTGTTTTTTTATTTTTTCATAGTGACAACTAACATGGTTTCACTTCCTATTTTGTTCCCGATTTCTTCAACTTTTATATTTTTTTTTCTCATTTTCCTCATAATAGTTGAGATATTAATTTTATCAGTATCTCCAAAAAGAATTCTCAATTTAGATAATGTTCAGCTTTCTTAAAAAAGTGGCGAGTATGTCACTTTCAAATTTTTGCACTTTAATTCATATGCAAGACTATTATATCGTGTCACTTTTTAATGTAAAGCAAAATTTGAATTCATATCTTATTTACATTTTTACAAACACCTTATATCCATCTCTTTAATTAATCTGAAATTGAATTTTTATATACACTAACTCAATCCAATTGATCCAAATTTGAATTTTCATGTATACTTCTAAAAATCCTTAATTCAAAGACGATATTTCATATCTACCAACACAAAAATAAAAAATAAAAATAAAATCTCAAAATTATCAAATTCATAATTACAAAATATTGCAATAGTTCAAATATATACTAGAAGTTGATAAATATCAGAAATTAGCTTATAATTGCTTTCCTTTTACTGAATAATAATGAAATCTGTAATCAATTTTCGAATAATCAACTAAATTTTTTAAATATTTGAATTGAAAATTTGAAATTATGTAGATTTTTGTTGATAATTTTACAAATTATGAGAATAAAAGTACAAAAAATCCTTTGAAAAATGTAGCTGAATGAGTTGTTGATTTGTAGTTTGGATGTGTGGAAAGATTATGTTATGAGTTTCGATTGTTGATAGTTTTGGGTAGTTCGTGTCTTCCGTTTTGGGCCTTTTCTTCGGGAACTGTTTGATGTTTTGATGAATAATGTTTAAAATGCAATTTTAGTGGGTAAGTTGATGTATTTAATTTTCGAGTTTTGCTATAGTGCCACCTTGATTGACACCCACACACACATGAGAGAATATTATTTTATTCGCGCGGGACCCGCACACTTACATGTGGGTCACCCAGGATGTCAACCGAAATGTTCGTTTAGCATTTTTCTTAATTTCCAGCCTCATGTTTAGACTGAATTTTCAAAGTACCCTGATTTTAGTGGTATTTGGGTACATTTCTCTTTTATAAAAAAATTATTCAAGTTAGAAGAGTTTTTAGATGAAGCTATCCCAATGAGACTTTTTCTAAAAGCTCTTACCAAAGATGAATTTTTTTAGAAATTAATTTATAGATATCAATTAAAGTAATTTTTCATGAAACTATTTTACAAGAAGTAGAAGCAAAATAGAAGATCATATCAAAAGAATCATTAGTGTCTTAGACGTATTGTAGCGAAAAAATAACCATGGATTCAAGTACTATTTCATTCCTAACCGCAATCCATGTCTTGATTCGTATAAACATCAATACGTTTCAACCTCCAATTAATTTCATCTAAGCGTCATTATGATCATGAATAGATGGTCGAAATTTAAGTTCATAATTACAGTTGATCTTGATTGCTTGAATTTGACAAGCAAACAAACACTATATTAACTTTCCGTAACTATCATTTCTCCAATTCATTTTTTAGGAGATTAAGGGTGCGTTCTCTTTATTGTTTTCGGGCCGTTTTCTGTTTTCGATTTTTCAAAACATTGAAAACGCGTTCTTTTTCCCATTTTCGAAAACGAATTTTTGAAAACGGCTGAAAATTTTGTAAAGAAAACAGAAAACAACATTTTTACGTTTTAGCTATTTTCTTCACAAATTTGTCAAAACTTAAAAAACACGGGTTGGGAAATATTTTTTCAAAACGACAAAAAGAACGAGTTTTCAACAATCTCAAAATGGACACCCAAAACACAAAACACAAAACGAATTCAAAATTCAAAACACAAAACTGAAAACGAAGAGAACGTCACTTACTTTCACGTATTTGAAAATGATTCTTGCTTCTCTTAGATGTAATTTATCATGAGCGGAATTTTACAAAAAAAGAGAAAAACAATCATGGGTTGTAATTTATTTAACTAAAAAGAATTAACCTATAAATCAGAATTTAATCTTGTAACAAGCTGAACAATTTTTGTTTAATTTCATCAATTGGTTACATAACATTAATCACTTTCTTCGAATTTTGTTGGATAAACAAATAATTTTTTTTTCTGAAATTAATAAAAAACAATGTTATGATGTAGCATCATTGATGTTTAAATCTACATAACAATAATGGGTATCAGAGTAATGTTATTCATCATCACTCATAATCAGGTCACTATCATATTATTCCTATAAAATATACTTTCTTTTTCAACCTTAGTTATTACCGAGTAGCACATTTCAATTAAGAATACTATCCATGTCATAAGATAAGTCATGCGAGAAAAGAATGGGAGGGACTCAATAAAATAGCGTGAAATGGAATAATAAGGAATTTTACGAAAATTGTATGCTTTAGTTCAAAATTATACGAAAATGATATAAATCGATTGATTTGATTTAGAATCAAAATGTTGAAGGGTTCACGAGGATTCAAATCAACTATTTAAAGACCACAAATTCCAAAGATCTGATGGTTTAGCAGGGTCTATGTTTAGGGATGGTAGTGAGTCGGGTTCAAGGCGATGGTGCAACCCCATCTCGCCCCAATCCAATCGCGCCCCGCCCCATCCCATCCCATCCCATCCCGACCTAGACGGGACCGATAGTAGCTTGCCCCTTTTTTTTTTTTTTCAAAATTTCGAATTATGTTATTATTAGATAATAAAATACAAATTCAAAATTTCAAATTATGCTATTATTTAAAGTTCAACCCTTAACCAAAATCCTAAAGGTCATTTAATATATTTTAATTTTTTTCTAGTTTTTTTTACCAAAATTTTAAATTAACAATTGTATAATATAATTGTTGGATTAGAAATATGTTATGAAATTGTAAATACATTCAACAATATTTTAAAATTAACAATTCATCAAATTTCTATTTTAATTTTTTTCTTCATGGGGTGGGGGCATCCGCGAACCAGTCGAGCCCATTTTTTTGGTCCCATTCGAAACGAGACTAGTTTTTTTGTCATCTCTATATATGTTCCTAATCCTTCCGATTTACACTAAAGTAGTGGTTTAAGTTGTCCTCGAAAATTTTATGAAGGTTGTTAAAATATGGTAATAAACAAATGCTAATCCCTGGATTAAAGATTTATGGATCATTATAATGTTTTATATCTAAAACGTGGTTTTGATTAAAGGAATTGTAATCAAAAGATGTTAGAGGAAATTGAATTTGTTATCTAAAATGGAGGATAATATTTCATTCCATATATAAAGTTTTTATTTCTAAAGATGGGGCAACTCATGCTTTAACATATTTGAAAAAGAATAAATAACTATGAATTTGAGTGGCATTTCATTTCTAATCATTTTCGTTGATACTTAAGTCTATTTAGGGTATCTTTGAATGCAAGCATGTAATTTACGTGGAAAGAAAATAAAATTCTAGGTAATTGAATTGTTTAGAAATTATTTACATGAAAATTGTCAATTAAATGTGTTTGATTGATTTTATTTTTAATCTAAAAAATGTTATATTTGTCCATTTTTTATTGATAGGTAGATGAGAGATAAAGAGATAGTGAATTAGAGTCTTTAAACTTTCGATTAGGGTTTGTGGTAAAGAGTTTAAGTATATTTTTGATAAATTTTGATAATATGTGTGGTTGAATTGGTAAAAATTATAAGCTTCATGAAATATTTGATAAAATTCAGCCCTTATTAGGGTTCAATTTGATCCAAAATGCATTTTTTATCCTCTTTTTAACTATACATTCTTCAATAAAGCCCATGTTCGATGGGCTTTATATGTAAAAACAAAGGTTTGAATGGTTTAGGAGAATATATATTTAAAAGTAAGAAAAGTTTGGGTTTACATTTAAAATATTTTATTTTGTGAATGTATGGTTGAAAATGAGTATGCAAAAAATATAGTTTAAAAATAATTGTTGTCAAAGAGGGACAAAATAATATTATACGTAAATTCAAAATTTTTCTTTCATTTTTAACCACATTTTTCTCAAAAATATCACTATTCTAAAATATATTTTCCTCAAAAATACATTAAAATTGAGCCCAAAGAAGGGCTCAAATTTGATAAGTTAAAAAGTTAATAAAATTTTATCAAACAAATATTTAACTTCACTCAAACGTCATCCTAATTGTGGATAAACCATTTAAGTTCAAAAATGTCATAAATATTTAAGCCATTGTTTGGTTTAATTAAAAAAGTTGATAAAAATTGAAGTCGAAGATCAATAATTAATTTTAAATATATATTTAATATGATCCACAACTTTTATGATTTTTCAATTATACATTTCATTAAATTTTAGTAAAATATATTAAAAATTTAATTTTAAACCAAATCAACCTAGGTTAAATAGTAATGATTTTCAATACTTGACTTTGAAACACAAACACCATGCTCATTATTAGACACGTATTCAAAAATTGCTATTCGTTATTAATAATATATTTCGTAGTCCTCATCACCTCTGATTCTAAAAGTTTCAAAGAAGTTACTATATCAACTTTATTTGACAGACATATTTATAAATTTAGTCAAAATTAATAATAATTTTAATCATTCATCATTATTCATATATTTTAAGAATTTACAAGTATTTTGTTTTATAATAAAGGTTTTTGAATTTCTCAAACAAAGGTTTAATGATTTATTTGAAAGTGTGTCAGTGATTATGCGTAAAGACGTGTGCCTAGAGAAACCTCAAATTGAGGGGCATAACCGAAATTTGACTCAAAATTAGGGTCCAATACAGGAAATAAGGATAAAACCGAGAAACTGCTTCAGTCCCAAGCAAAACAGTATACCCAAGCTGTCAATGTGTGGTTCCTGGATGATCCGTGTGACACGTGTCAGAATAGCATCCTCGTCATAGTCAAAATATATTTTTATAATTCCACTCCAAAATATCTAGAGAAGGCTATAAATATCCCTTTCCCATTCAAGAACCTGGTTTTCCTTGATTCACTCTCTGCGAACAGCATTTGAACAACTCGGTGGAAGAAACAGTGAAGAAAAGTTCTTTTTGTTGAACGATTTAGTACTCGAGAACTCTGAAATAATCAAAGGGTAAAGAAAAAATTTACTCTTCCGTGAAGCGTACGCTATTTTTTGTAGAGATTGAGGATTCTTGAAAAGGTGTAGATATTTCTTGCACGTGGACTGAGATTGTTGACAGGTATGTTGATTCTGTGGATTTTTTTCCCCAGTTTATGCTTCTTCTTTTTTTTTTTCTTTTCTTTTCTTTTTTATCGGTATATTTTATCAATTGTTGTTTATTGTTCGTATTGTTATAATTTGTTTTAGTTTTCGATAAAGGGTTCCTGGGTATTCACGAAATGTAAGATTTGGGAGAAAATTGTTGCTGTATTAATTTTTGGGCTGTAAAGTGTAAAGTTTCTGATGAGAAATTTGATTGTGGAAATGACTGTTGGTTGTATTTAATGCGGGGTTTTAATAATTTCTGAATTAAGTTGATTTATGCCAAAAAAAGAAGAAGAGATTTTTGTGAATCTGGTTTAATTGGTTGGCCACGATGAAAAGAAATTTCTTAACAAGGGAGCTACCGCAGAGGAGCTGAATTTGAAGTTTCATTTGTATTAAACATTAAAAGCACGAAAAACTTGAATTGGGTTCTTATTCGCATTCGGTTTTGAAGATTCCTAAACTTTTCTGCCTTTGATTTCTTGGCCGCAACGAAAAAGTAGTTTTTTAACTAGTGATCTATCAGCAGGAGGAGCTGGGTTTTTCTTATCTGGGTTATCATTTGCATTAAAACATTTAGGGTTCTTTTCTTTCGTGTGAGTATGTGACACTGATACTGAATATCATTTAGAAAATTAACTGTTTCTTTGGTATTTGTTCCAAATGTGGTTTACTGATTTCTATGCTGTATGAATTGTTATGCATTTTGATTAACAAACTGACGATTACTTGTTTGAATGTTTCAATATAAAGATCCATTGAAACCCTTGTGATCCCTGAAATAATTGGTTTTCACTGTGTGCTGTAACGTATTGTTGTCTGCTTTTAGTTCTATTTTTTCTGGAATTGCTTGTGCATTCTCATGCCATTGTATTCTTCCGATCACGATAAGATAGTTATTAATGTCATAAAATTAGCCTAATTAATGTACTGTGCGTTTGTCTGTTATGCATAGGATAACTGGATGTTTGTATGTTGGATCACAAATGTTATGCAATTGAGGAGGATTTCTGAAGATTTGTCCTTCTTTTGCAGAAATACTATGATGCAAATTCTCGATCAAGCTTCTAATGGGGCATCCCAACCCATTGACTATACAAGAAAGAGGAAGTCAAGGAGGAGGAGGGATGGATCTGAATCTGTAGAAAAGACACTTGCAAAGTGGAAAGAGTATAACAATAAAGTCGATTCTCTGGAAAGTGGAGACAAACCGATAGTGCGTAAAGCTCCTGCCAAGGGATCAAAGAAAGGATGTATGAAGGGTAAAGGAGGTCCTGAGAACGTTCATTGCATATACAGAGGCGTTAGGCAGAGGACTTGGGGTAAATGGGTTGCTGAGATTAGGGAGCCCCACAGGGGAAGTAGGCTGTGGTTGGGTACATTCAGCACTGGAATTGAAGCTGCTCTTGCTTATGACAAAGCTGCTAGAGCAATGTATGGTCCACGAGCCCGGCTTAACTTTCCAAACTGCCGTCCAAAAGAGTCTACTGATGAATCATCTTCTTTGCCAATGACATCTGCATGTGAGTCAAATTCTAGTGTCTCTAAGGTTTGTCTGGCCGATGGTACTGACTTGAAGGTTGATACCCTTAGGGTAAAACAGGATGACGGTTATGGTGAGTCTTGGACTGATAACGATAGGCCTGCAGCTTTTGTTGAGACTGGTAACCCAATGAGCACCGTGAAGGCAGAATTTATAAAGGAGGAAGTGAAGGAAGAACCTATTAGGTCACCAATTATTGATGGTGCTTGGTTCAATACAAAGGAAGATCCCGCCTATGATGGTGGCGTGGTTCCATCTGAGGAGATGTTTGATGTGGATGAGTTGCTTACTGCTTTAGAGTCTGCTCCTCAGCATACTTCCGGGGGAGCAGGCCAAGCTGCTTATGGCAATGATAACCATCCAGACCCGTTGCAGAACCCGGACACAAATTTGCTTGGTAGTTCACCACACACAGAGTATGCACCATCCGGACTTGACTATGGTTTAGATTTCTTGAAACCTGGGAGACAAGAAGATAATAATTTTACACTGAATGATGTACTTATCGATATCGATTTAGACTTGATGTCGTAAGGTGTTGGGTTCTGAAGAAATAACAAAGAGTGCTGAGATATGGAAAAGCGACAACCGTTCCCTTTTTCCCCAGAAGCAGTTACGAACTTGGAACACCTCCTTTGTTGATGCTAGACGGAAAATGTTTTTCGTAATCATTTTGTAGTTTCCCGTATTCTTTTTGTACCATATTTTCTTACATTCGCACTGAATGGCTAGTGGCTAATTCTCTGCGAGTTTTTGGATTAGATGAATTGGCTGTAATAGTGGTCTTGAAATAAGATTTTCTCGAGTAAAAATTCATTTTTTGTACAAATGTCTGTCTTGGTGATGTAATGAAACAATATTGTTAGTATACCATTCATTATGTACTTGGTCTTTGCAACATCTTCCTGCTTGCAGTGTGGCTTCAAGTTGAAAATTCTAGATTCTTTTGCTAGGTTATTTAGCTTTTCCTTCTTGTGTTGCCCCAAACTTTGATTAGCTATTCAAAAATCTATGTTATGGAGCTTTATTTTGTTTATTCGGTCCGGTAGTAGACACCAAGATAGGTAAGGCTGGGAAACCTTATTCAATAATCAGTGCAAGTCACAAGATTTCTGTCCTCAGCTTCTTCCGTGGGTGGTCCTACTTACCAAGACCAATTATCGCCGACACGCCCCCTCGAATTGCACCAGAAGCTCTGTGTGTGTGTGTGTGTGGGGGGGGGGGGGGGGGGGGGCAGCATTGGGGAGAAGCATAGAGAAATGGATGTTCACCAATCAGATCTGATAGTATTGTAGCATCGGGGGTTGGAATTATTATCTCGGTTTATGGATGGGATAAATGTCTATAGTTCTTTATAATTGTAATTCTTGTGGGAATGGGCAAGGAAGATACGGCTTTATCATAACGTAGAACCGGTTATGGGGTTTTTTAAAGTATCAATTTTGAGCGTTCATGAGAAATTTGATTTTGGATGATTTTTAGTAGTAATTTTAAACTTGTTCTATCCAAGTTTGAGAGTTTATTATCTTATGAAAAAAAATTTTTAAGTGAATAAAATTATATATATATACTCGTATATAAAAAAAGTGCATGTATTTTAGATCATATTGAGTATACGTGTATGTCACTCCTTACCATTCAATATGACTTTACACGTAGTTTACCCAATTTCATTTTTATTGTGTGTGGACTAATCTTTGTACTAATTGTTATTGCTTTGAATGAGCTATTGTATGCCAATCATTTTCTATTATAAGATGAAGAAAAACAAATATAATTGTGAAGGAGTTAATTGTCCCAATAATCTCTGAACTTATATCAGTGTCTTTAACAACTTGTTAAAGTTTCAGATGTCGAGTTTTGACCACTAAACGTATCAAAACAATTGATTTGTTACTTAATTGTAATGGATTTAGTGATATGGCAGACGAAATGTACCGATGTGTTTAGTCACAACACACAAAATTGCCACGTAAAGAAATGCGTCTTTGATTGCTCAGTACATGAAAACGTCTTTGATTAATCACTATACTTTTAACGACGTCTTTAATTGTTTACTATACTTTTAAAAACGTCTTTAATTGCTCATTATACTTTAAGGTAGTCGAATTTTGGCCACTAAAGTTGTAAAATTAATGCTGACCTATCTTGAAAATTTAGGAATGTTGTTTCAAGTATCATTTTTATACAACAAAATAATTTTGCAACATGTTACAAGGGAATTTTTCAAGACATTATACAATATACTTGAGTTTTGTTGCTAATTTTTATTTAGTTGATCTCTAATTTACATTAACAGCAATAAAATATTGATGATTTTGATGACTAATTTTAACAAAAATATGTACGATATTCACCCAAAATAAAAATAAATAAATAAAAAAATCATAATCTAACATATGATGTTCATGTTCCTAGGAATAGTAATAAGAAAAAAAAAAAAAAAAGGGTTGTGGCAAAAATTTAGGTTATGATCTTTTTAACGTACCTAACATGTAATAACGTGTTGACATAACCATTTATTTTTCTTTCTTTATTTATTTTTTCAATATTTCAAGTTCTCCTATGGCTTTGAAATCCTGCAGGTGCCCTCTTAAATTCCTGTCAGTCAATTTGGTGCATCTCAATGAATGCATCGACTTCATCTCGTGGGATGAAGAGGCAGCTCTCATGATCTCATACTTGGCTTGTGAATTTGGTCATAGGATCATGTAGTACGTGTATCCAATGAAAATAAATAATTTTTGAGTAAGTATATGTTTATTTGTCAATATTTCCCGTGGTGATTAAAGTACAAGATTTGTACCAATAGTTTTAAATCATAATAGCTCTTCATAAGTGGCACAATAAAATAAATAAACCATCATAAGTTGGGCTTGAACCGTAGACCAAATAGATTTAAGACATCTATCTTTAGTTATTTATGCAACCACTAGACTTAGGGCTAATTGGCAAGATCTCTATTAAAAATTTCTTGAAGCCAGTTAGAAAAGAGTATTTCTTCATTCCTTTCAGCATATAAGAATGAATATGATGTCTATTCAACAAGGATCAGGCGCATGCCTTACTGCTTAAAATCTTTGTAAGGTTCAGTTCGGTCCATTTAACATGCACAATCTCTTGTTTAATCACTGGAATGGCTGAATTTCTCAAAGTAAGTTTGAATTTCACATATTTTTTAATGAGGAAAAGAGTGAGATGGCCAAATGCCCGTGCACCATCTAATTAGTGGCCCCTGTAGTTGTTGAGTTGCTTATGATATCTTCAAGATTAATAGAATCTGTAATAACAATGTAAAATGATAAGGGTGGGTTTTGTTTGCGATTATGTTTTCTGTTTTAAGTTTTGAATTCATTTTTTGTTTTCCATTTTGAGGGATTGTTTTAAGATTACAGAAAATGGGTTTAGTTTGTCATTCTGAAAAATTGTTTCTCAAAATCAAAAACTATAAAACGCGTTTGGTTTAAAAATTTTAGAAATAATTTTATGACTTTTTTTTCCAATTAATTTGATTACATAGTAAATCATATCAATTTCATGCTAATATGCGATTGAAAAATATATATATTTTTAAAAGTTGGTAAAAAAAATGAATCATTGTAAGATTGAGACATAGCGCCGAAGATGAATTATGCACTAGGGTTCTTGAAGGAACTTCGAAAGAGGGAGGGAGATTAAGAGATGAGTATTTGTATTTGGGTAGATTTAGTTTGATTTTATTAATTATTTCAATTTGAGAAATTTTTAAGTTTATTTTATTTGTTTTGAGTTTTTTTTAATATTTATATTGAAAACACTCAAACGACTCAAAAAACTCACAACGTTAAAAAGTTATTTTTAATTTTATTTTGTAAAATTTCCCTTCTTTTCGAAAACTTACTTTTAAAAATAAAATACCAAACACTTTTTAAGTGTATTAGAAAATCCAAAACTGAAAATAGCTTCAAAACGACAAATCAAACACGCTCTAAGATATTATTTTATTATTTATTGTTTATTATTTCTTTTGGAGGCATGGACCAACCCCTTAATCTACAAATTAATTCACACGTGTTTGTTTTGATGGTAAAAATTGAATAAAAAAAATTATCCCACCTAACTATAATTTTCACCACATTAGCACTCTGGTTTCAATGTTCAAACTTGAGGTAAGAGGGGAAATAGTTATTTGAGAAAGAAATATTTAAATTGCATGAGTTTCTCTTTGAATAAGGGGGTATTTATAGATTTTCCTCCAAACATTAGGGTAATTTAGCCGTTCAGAAAAATAATAGATGTCGCACCTTACTGGTTAGCTTGTAATTGATTCTGTTAGGATCATCACACTTTCTCCATGAGTACATGAGTATTTTTTATTTACTGCATGTAGCCAGTTTGGATGGGAGAGGGTTCGCTAGCATTTATTTACATGATCAGTTTTCTTTCACATCGCTCTGTCTTTCCTAGGGTGGGATAAGTTGATGATCACATTGCGTGTAAAGAAAATGTCCCTGGAATTTAATTTAATTATTTATATTACTTCTAGGACTTTCAATTGTTCAGTTTTATGGGTCCCATACGTTTTAAAGTGCATGGGAGTTATGTGCAACATAGCCCATAATATAGGGATTCAACAAACCGTCTATTTATCTTCAATAGTTAGGATGGTTTTTTGACATAATTTCGATGGTTGACACTTTTAGTCAAAATCTATGAATATGTCATCTTTTCCATTGGCATTCTTTGCTTCACTGATTTTACCTTCCTTATTTGCTTCAGGATTTCATTTGTGATCTCTTCTCATTTTCCCTTCAAGCTCTTCTCATGATATCTTCCCAAACTAATTCTCAGGACATATCTCGTGACTCTAACTTTGTCACTTCTAGTCTTCGGAGAAATACTCCTAGCGATTCTTCTTCTTCTTGTAGAAGTGCTGCATGTCGATGTGCTCCCTTATAGGCTAGTTACTCAATGGGTATATATGTTAATCCAACACTTTTTGGCTAAGTAGATAGTTTCCAAGCCAGTTTCGGGGCTCACTGTGGGGCAAACAAGCCTTCACATAGGCTTATTAATCTTGGTCATAATGATGGGGATGCTTTTGGAGCTTTAGGGACTTTGGCCACTCTTACGGAACAAGATTTATCCGATATTAGAGCTCGATTTAATATTCCTAACGATATAGAGTTGTTACGTTCTGATCAATTTTACACAACGTGCCATCCTCCTGTAGGTTGCTTATCTATTCACAAATATTCTATGGACATGGGACTCAGTGTTCCCTTTTTCATCATTTTTTTTAGAAATGTTCTTTCTTTTTGAAATCTTACTCCAACCCAACTTTCTCTAAAAGTATGGGCCCAATTGGTTGGGTCTTTTCTGCTATGGGGATCTGCAAGTTTAGAGGAGGAGTTCTTGTCGAAGATATTTCAAAAGTGTTGGAATTTATTGGCTCGAAAGCTTTATCAAGAAAATTCTAAACAATGTTGGAATATTTTGATATCAAGGAGGAAAAAGAATACCGGATTTACATTAGCCGATTTTTTAAACAAAAACTTTGCTGTAAAGACAGAGGAGAAGAAAAGAGTTTTCATTCAATAATTTTACTTCATTTTTTTCTAAATTTTCGGTATTACATGGCTCTATATATAGCCAAACTTACAAAACTTTCTTACCAACTATTCTATCTACCATGCTATCAATTTACTATACTTACAAGTAAGATAATTGTACTAGCCCACACTTGTCTAACTTTTACACATCAATACAAGTTAGACCATAACCAAAAATATGTAACTAAATAGAAACTAAAATATTTGTTAAGTGACAACAAAATGTCACACTAATTGGTTCAATCCATGTTTGGAAGTTTATTATCAATTATGAAGTTTTTTTAGGTGAATAAAATTATATATATGCTCGTATATAAAAAGTGTAGGTATTTTAAATCATATTGAGTATACGTGTACGTCACTCCTTACAATTCAATACGACTTTACGTAGTTTACCCAATTTCTTTTTATTGTATATTGTGAAGGAGTTAATTGACCCAATAATCTCTGAAGTTATATTAGTGTCTTCAAAAACTCATTGAAGTTTCAAATGTCGAGTTTTGACCACTAAACATATCAAAATATTGGAAGTTACACACTGGCACGACATTAGTTACTTAATTAACGAAATTGGTGACATGACAGACAGAATGCACAAGTGTCGTAACTCATAGCCCACCAAATTGCTACGTAATAGAATCTGTAATAACAACGTAAAATGATAAGGGTGCGTTTTGTTTGCGATTATGTTTTCTGTTTTAAGTTTTGAATTCATTTTTTGATTTCCATTTTGAGAGATTATTTTAAGATTGCCGAAAATGAGTTTAGTTTGTCATTCTGAAAAACTGTTTCTCAAAATAAAAAACTATAAAACATGTTTGGTTAAAAAAATTAAGAAATTATTTTATGACATTTTTTTTTCAATTAATTTGATTACTTAGTAAATCATATCAATTTCATGCTAATATGTATCAAATTTTTTTTTTAATGTTGGTAAAAGAAGAAATCATTATAAGATTGAGACATAGTCACATAGCACCAGAGAGAGAAAGAGATGGTTATTTGTATTTGGGTAGATTTTGTTTGATTTTATTAATTATTTTAATTTGAAATTTTTTTAAGTTTATTTTCCTTTATTTGAGTTTTTTTGAGTATTTATATTGAAACACTCAAAACGACTTAAAAAAACTCAAAACGTTAAAAAGTTATTTTTAATTTTATTTTGTAAAATTTTCCTCGTTTTCAAAAACCCATTTTTAAAAATAACATACCAAACACTTTTTAAGTGTTTTAGAAAATCGAAAATTGAAAATGGTCTCAAAACGACAAATCAAACGCACTCTAAGGTACTATTTTATTATTTATTGTTTATTATTTCTTTTGGAGGCACGGACCAGGCCCTTAATGTACAAATTAATTCACCTATGTCTGTGTTGATGGAAAAAATTGAATAAAAAAATTATCTCACCTAACTATAATTTTCACTACATAAGCACTCTGATTTCAATGCTCAAACCTGGAGTAAGAGGGAAAATAATTATTTGAAACAGAAATATTTGAATTGCATGATTTTCTCTTTGAATAAGGGGGTATTTATAAATTTTCCTCCAAACATTATGGTAATTTTGTCATTTAGAAAAAAATAACAGACGTCGACTCCTTACTGGTTAGCTTGTAACCGATTCTGTTAGGATAATCACGCTTTCTTCATGTGTCCACGAGTATTTTTTATTTACAACATGTAGCCAACTTGGATGGGAGAGGGTTCGTTAGCTTTTATACTAAACTTACATGCTCAATTTTCTTTCATGTTGCTCTGCGTCTTTCCCGGGATGGGATAAGTTCACGGATCACATTGCGAGGGTAAAGAAAATGTCCCCGAAATTCAATTTTATTTTTTATATTACTTCTAGGACTTTCAATTGTTCAGTTTTATAGGTCCCATACGTTTTAAAGTGTGTGTGAGTTATGCGCAACTTAGCCCATATATAGTGGGATTCAACAAACTGCCTATTTATCTTCAACATTTAGGATGGTTTTCTAACATAATTTTGAAAATTTAAACTTTTAGTCAGAATCTATAAATATGTCATCATTTCCATTAGCATTCTTTAATTTGCTGATTTTACCTCCCTTATTTTCTTCAGGATTTCATTTGTGATCTCTTCTCATTTTTTCCCTCAAGCTCTTCTCGCGATATCTACCCAAACTGATTCTCAGGACGTATCTTAAGACTCTAACTCTGTCACTTCTAGTCTTCGGAGTAATACTCCTAGCGTTGTTTTTTTTTTTTTTTTTTTTTTTTTTTTTTTTTTGTAAAAGTGCTACATGTCGATGTGTTCCCTTATAAGACAGTTGCTCAATCGGGTGTATGTGTTAATCCAACACTTTTTGGCCAAGCAGATAGTTTCCAAGCCAATTTTGGGTTCACAGTGGGACAAGCAAACCTTCACATAGGCCTGTTAATCTTGGTCATAATAATGGGGATACTTTTGGAGCTTTAGTGACTTTAGCCACTCTTACTGAACAAGATTTATCTTATATTAGAGCTCGATTTAATATTCCTAACGATATAGAGTTGTTATATTTTGATCAGTTTTACACAACGTGCCATCCTCGTCTGGGTTGCATAGTTATTCACAAATATTCTACGGACATGGGACTCAGAGTTCCCTTTTTCATCATTTTTTTAGAGAAGTTCTTTCTTTTTTAAATCTTGCTCCAACCTAACTTTCTCTAATTCACAAATATTCTATGCACATGGGACTCAGAGTTCCCTTTTTCATCATTTTTTTAGAGAAGGAATCATGCTATGGTAACATAGCGGATGACATAGTGGATGACCTAAAGAGATAAAAAGACATAAATGTCCTTTCTCAATTCCTTTAGTTAACAAAATGTTCTAGTTTTTTTAATATAGGATAATTTAGGTTTATTTCTCGTAATAAATAGAAAAATCAATTATGCTCGAATTTAACAATTATTTAACGTTCTAATATATTAATTTCTCACTTAATTTTAACTATATAATTAATTTAAGATAAATGCACAGATATATTTCTAATAACTTTCAGAAAATAATTAAGTACAATATAAAAATTGCAGACAATTAAAGATAACTAAAATTTCATAATTAGCAGGATTGCAAATATTAATACAAATAATTAACATAAATAGGAAAGATCTTACAGTATTGAAGCAGAAGGTAAAAGCAGAGTAATATCAACGAGATTTCCCTCGAGCTTGCACCCATATGTTTGTATACTCATATATAAGTGATCGGTGTTATTTGAATTTAAGAAAGTGGGTTATGGTCCAACACGACTTCCGCACACTCATTGATTTTCTCTCTGACTCTTTTGCATATCTCACAATGGATCACACGGAATCACAGTTTTCCTTTCAACTCCTTGTTAAAACATTACAATGAATGGTAACAGGGTTCTAATGATTTTCTCAAACAACGCCAAAAACTCCTACACACGGAAACATGACAAAAAGATACTTGCACTAACCCTCAAGACTTTCACCGTTGGAGTATAAGTAAGATAAGATTTTTCGAGAAAATAATAAGGATGAAAAAGAAATGTTTTGAAACAACTTTGATTTCATAAACCCATCACACTAATATCTCTTACATAAGAGTACACATATATATTTCGGCTACACTCTTGGTACTTTCTCTAAGGAAATTAGAACTCCATAGAGATTACCTTATTACACTCTTCACTGAAGAAAAACTGAAAATATTACAAGATAATGAAAACTAGGTAGAGAGAGATTTTTTGCTTAAGACTTGGATGCCTTCTTCTGAGAATTCATCTTCAATTTATAGACTTCAAAAAACTTATACAGTTATCCTTCATTATTGTTGCTTTAATTGTGTAGGGTGTTAAGAATAGAGTTCTTTTGCTTGGATCCTTTGAGAATCTTACTGTGGCATAAAGTTCTTTTGCCATAACATGGAAATTATTTGGGTAAACCCACAGTTTTTCTTTACCAGAATCTTTCTGATAAAGTAGTGATAAAGGGGTCCCTTCTACTTTTCCATATGTGACTTAAACCACTCATCCGGAAATTCATTTGGATCTAGAGAAATTGGTGAGATGTCATCTTCAGTGCAACAGCATTCACACTTATATTTTGGATAACGCCAAAACTGTTTACACAACTCTTCTCTTGTCTTCTGTGTCCCACTAACTAGTCCTTCAAAGATATGATCACTCAATATGTCAAGATAGTGCCAATCTTCTTGTTTAGTGGGTGCCACAGATTTACTGTAGATCATGTGATCTTGTGACTCGTACACCCATACGTTTTGTGTTTCTTCAATAATTTTTTGAATATGCTCAAACTGCTCCTTGTATCCCTTGGCTTTACGAAAAGTTATCATCTTGATTATATCTTCTGGTGTAGATTCGATAACTTCACTCTTTTCAGGCTGAAGATGTTTGGTAGTAGTAGTCATTCTGATGACATGGCTTGCTGGAAGCATCCTATTTTCTTCATCATCCCATTCAGGACTTGCAGTGAAAAATCTGATATAAATGTTCTTATGTTTAAGAACTTGACAATATCTTTCAATAGCACGAACTACATCTTTTGGTAGCATAGAAATTTCTTTTAAGGATTCTGATGGGTAAATACAGAGTATATTTCTCATTTCATACAGAGCACGAACCCAATAAGTTGGAGCTCCTGGATAGATATTAACTTTGTTATATGTTCCATACGTTAGAGTTTTCATCCATCCTCCAATACTAATATACCAGCAGTAGGCAAGATTGAACAATATGTATGCTAGAATAAAATCGTTTTTATTTTTGATATCCATAACACCAGGAGTGTTACAGGCCTTGATAATTTTTGACCGATTAAGCTCTGGTATAGAGATACTTTCCTTCGTAAGTTTTTTCTCCTGTGAGGGAGACGAAGTATTATACTCTTTGACAGATAATTTATGAAGCTTTAATGCTTCTTGTTCAATATTGGCGTTAGAGCCTTCAGATTTATTGGCACTAGGGCCTTCAGATAATACAGCTTTGCTGGCCTTTTCCGAGATTGGCTTAGCAACAGCCCTCTCCATCATCGTTATCTTGGATTCTATTGCAGCAACCTTCACACTCATTTCGAATTTTAATGTTTCGAGTTCCTTCTTGATTTGCTCCATTCCTGGTTAAGAAATCTGGAATAAAATTGTGTTTTCCTTTAATATGGACAATATCAAAACTAAATGGAGCAAACCACATTTGCATTCTAATAAGTGACCTTTCAGCTGCACTTGTTCCAAGTTTATTAGTTAACAATGGTTTTACCTGAGTATTATCCGTTCTAATAAGAAACTTTTTAGGTAACAAATAAGGTTCAAATTTTGCTACTCCTTTCTTGACAGCTAAACATTCTTTTCGATTAATATCATTTATAGTTTCTGCATCCTTAAAAGCACCTGAAGTATAAGCAACAAGTTCTTCTAGGCATTTACACAATGGATTACAAAGAAATTCTCTATGATTCTCTTTTCTTTTGAGGATTGCTTCCCAGTGTAATAGAGATGCATCAGTTTCTAAAATAAAGAAATCATCATCATTAGGAATATTTAATTCGGGTAGATTTTCACATACTTTCTTTATTTTGTTTATCATTTCGATATCTTCTTTTGTCCATTCCCAATCAACACTTTTTCTAAATTTTTTGGTAAAGTGGACTTTGTATTTAGAGCAGTTTTTGATAAATTTTTCAGAGTACTTTAATAATCCAATAAAGTTTTGCAACTCTTTTTTATCTTTAATTACTTCTGAAAATTCGACAATCTTCTTACCAATATGAGGTTGTTGTAGTATTTTTTTCTTTTGTAAAAATATATCCTAAGAATTCGATTTCAGTTTTAACTATTTCTGCTTTTCTTTCAGATGGAGTTAAACCATATTTTTTGGCAATATAATTGAACTTCTTAAGATGTTCGATATGTTCTTTTAGATTTTTACTGTGGATAAGGATATCATCTACATAAGCAATGCAGAAAGTTTGTATTGGTCTGATGATCTTATCCATTCTTTGTTGAAATATTGCTTGAGCATTCATTAATCCAAATGACATAACATTCCACTCGAATTGTCCTAATGGATTAGGGGTTGTAAAACTAGTTAAAAGTTTAGATGCTTCATATAATTTTATTTGTTAATATCCTGATTTACAATCAAATTTAGAATATATTTTACTTCCTTGTATTTGTTTTATTAACAAATCTTTTATTGGTAATTTATAACTATTAGGTATAGTTTTAGAATTTAGGTCTCTATAATCAATTACCATTCTAGCTTTCCCTCTTTTAATTTCATTATGGTTTCTAACCATAAATGCAGGACTATTATATGGACTACTTGATTCTCTTATCACTCCTAATTCTAAGAGTTCTTTAATTTGTATTTTAAATTCTTGTTTATCTTCTTCGTTATACGGAAATTATTTTCCAGATATCTTAGTGTCTGAATTTTTTAGTTCAATGGTTGCAATAGGTTTATCATTGTCCCAATTGGCTAAGGGATGTTCATGATAATATTCCTTTAATTCAAGTTTAATTTTTTCTAACTCTTCTTCTAAATTGTCAATTCTTAATACAGAGATTTTTTGTTTATTATTGATTTCGGTATAACATTCACCACGATTACCTGCAGAACTCTGATGTCTAGACTTATGGTGTATTGGTTGATGTGCAATTCCAATGGCTTTATAAATTCTTGGTGTTTTAATTTTGTGATTACAAGGTATAGTGAATTCAAAACTATCTTTATATTGCGTAAATGAGCTATATGTATAGAGAAAATTTTCTACTAAAAGGATATCACATCCAATTTTATCGGTTGCATATATTCTAGGAATAAAACACTCTCTATTTCATATAACTATAGGAACATTTTCTACAAAATCTCTATAGATTTCAACAATATCATTGGCAGTTTGACCATAAGTCGTTTTCTTATAGTCTCTTTTATAATAATGTTCAGGAAATACATTTCCTTTACATAGGCAAATTCTAGATCCAGTATCAAGTATATCATGAAATTTTATCATACAATAGTCTGGTAAATTGAGAGTTTTCTCAATATATGGACTAAGTATACTAGTTTTGATTGATCTAATTCCTTGTATCATATAAATTGGTTCTTTGGTTTTATTAACTCTAGGAAGTATTTTCTGTTTATTTTCTATAGTTATTTGTAGGGTGTTTTTCTGGATAATATATGGTGATACCTTTTCAAGAAAATTCATTCCAAGTAATATTGGGCTAGTATCTTTTCCTTTTCTATAATCTTTATGGATTTTAAGGTTTAATTTAAATTGTTCTCCTTCTATATCAGTAAAACTTAGTTCAAGATTAAGAAATGTTTTGATTTCATATTTAATTCCATGATAATCTGTAAGAGTTATTCATTGTGGTAGGTTTTTTTCAGATAAATGATCAACTAAGTCTGCTCTTATATGGCTGGTACTAGCTCCTGTATTGACAAGAGCTATGATTTTTTCGTAGTTATTTTGATTATTGATATATTCTGTTAAGATAAAGAAGTTATCTTCCTCACACTTTCTTAGGTCAATATCAATACTATTTCTAGGTAATGTTGAGTAGTTTTACTTGTAGATGGTCTGCTAGAACTTATGAGTTCTCTAGTACTGATACATCTTTCTATTCTTCTACTAGGCATTCTAACTACAAGTTGTCCAGAATTACTCAAAGTGCCTAACCCTTGATTTCCTACATTACTGTCTATTCTTCTAGCTCGTTGATGAAAATCAAGCAATATGTCTTGTGGTAAGGAAATATTATTATCACTTAACATTCTTGGGGGAGTAAATTGTGCTAAGTTTCTAAAGTCTTCATGAATTTCTATAAATTCCCCTGAAATTTTATTGATTTCCTTTTGGTGTGTAGTAGTAAAAGTATATAAAGCTTTACAACGTAAGGTTACAGCTTTACTCCTTGGTGACATCATTAATCTATCAATTTTGTGATATAAATGTAGTCCTAGACTTAAGTTTTCATCTGATAAAGACATGGCAAATCCAGGTCTTATAGTAAATATAATTTTCTTATAAACAAGATTTCCAGAGACCATTCATAATATAGCATCCATAGGATCATGAAGTATTCTATTATCCATCAAATATATCTGTATAGGAATATCCATTCATTTTCTAAGATATCCTTTGATCATAATTTGGATCCCTCAAATAACAATATTCTTTAATCTATCTCTAGTAGATTTTTTAATATTTGCTAATTCTCTATTAACTCATTCTCCTGTTATAAGAGGTATAGTAGTATTACCTTTAACATTTTCGATATTAATAGATATTTCGTCATACTTGACAATGTATATTGTTTTGTTAAACCAAGATAGTATAAGTCTTATAAAAATATATTTATCTCTTAAAGATATTTGTTTTTTTTATAGCTCCATATCTTTCTTCATCAAACACAACAGTTTGCGAAGTTCCTTCTTCATTATCCAAGTTGGTCTCAATAGTATCAATAATTTCTTGATTAATATAAATCTGTTCATATTCAGGTTCTTCAATTTCTTCTATATCTAGTTCATAGATTGAGTCAATTTCAGATAATTCGTCTAAATCTTCAATTATCTCATATTCTGAGTCAGATTCTATTTCTTCCATTAATTTAATGGACTTAACATTTTCTCTTCTATTTTTATTAGGACAATTAGGAGATATATGTCCTATTTCGTTACATGTAAAACATTTATATTTTTTATAAAATTCCTCCTTAGATTTTTTCTGAGATTTCTTATGTTGGTTAAATTCCTTTTTCCAAGGTTTTTTCTTCTTAAAATATTCATTGTTGCTTTTAAATCCTCTATTTTTCTTCCAAAGTTTAAGAAATTTCTTAAATTTCTTTTTATAATATGGTTTTTTGGGTGGTTTGTGACAACCAAATTGTGGTACTGCTGCTATTTCTCCATAACAGCATAAACTAGCTTTCTTACCATGTTTTCTAAATAGGTGTTGGTACATAGATTTTTTGCACCATTCAGATATTTTTCTCTTAGCGAATGAAGTTCTCATTCCTAGAGTATCAGTCTTTTGATTAGAATCTTCCCGTTCTATTTTCTTCCAATAAATTTGGTATTCCTCAAATAATTTCTGACCCCATGGCCAGGGTAGTTTAAGGAAATATCTATTTAATAATTTTTTATCCTCTTCAGATATATTCCATTCTTTTATGGATTTGGATGCTTTGATATATATTTTTTCGAATTTCTTAGTATATTCATTTAATTCACACATATCACAGATTTTTAATAATTCCATTTCTCTTTCCACTTGTAAGGTTTCTTGAGTAATCATATCAATTTTAGTTTCACGTATAACTTCTCCTAAGAGTAGATGTCTAAAGAAATTTTCTATTCGTTTTAAAATCTCTTTAAAATTTTCAGCATCTAAACTTTCATTACTATCTATGGTAGTTGTAGATTTTTCTCCATATTTGATTTGATTTTTGGTTTCTTTAGAAGTTCTTCTCCAGATGTCTGAAGTAATTCCTCTAAAGGTGTGGATTATAAAGTTATAAGCTTGAGTTGTATTCCATCTATGAAAAACAACAGCTAAATCAGTAGTTTTTGCCCAAGAATCAATAACTTCGCTTTTATTATTGCTATCATCAATATCTAACCATATTCCTATTGTAGGAATGGGTTCAGTAAATAATCTAACAGGATTATTATCTCTAAGATGTATAGATTTGGTTGCAATAGTTTTTGGACATTTTCTAAAATTATAACCTGCTCGCTCATTAATTATTCCACGTTCTTTTATCCATTCCAAATTTCAGTCATTAGATTCATCTTGAATCCAATCAGTAGTGACATTAGTTCCACTAGTTTCTCCGACTAATGGCTCAACTTGTTCATTTAAAGGTGGAGTATTAATTTCAGTAGTCTCATCTTTAGGTGGAGGATCATTCATATATATATTCTCAGTTTGGATAGCCAATTGTTCTAGACTTTGTTTATAAGCTTCGAATTCCTCTTCAGTAACTTCACAGAATTTATTTTCTAATTCTTCTATAACGTATGCCGGTAAAGGTGCTTCAATTGAAGTATAAGAATTATTTTTAAGTTTTAATTCTTTAAATTTTGATTCAATTTGTTTATATAAGATTTTTGGTCCAATCTTAATATTATCATTTACAATTTCTAAATTTGATTCAATATTTTTCACATGAGTCATGATGTCTTGATTCATCATATCGATTTTTTCAAAAGGTAAAGCATAATTATCATATTGTTTTAAAAATTGGTTTATAATAATATCTTCCTCTTCATATTTGGGAGATTCATCTACTAAAATTTGTAATGCTTTATTTTTTACTTCAGTTAACTGTTGAGAATTATTTATTTGTTTTATCTCTTCACTTAGAGATTTAAATTTGCTACTTAAATTTGTCGCTAACTCTTGTAATTTAATTCTATTAGTATTAGTTAAAATAACAACATTTTGTAATTCTTCTAAAATTAATTTATCTTTTCTATCCATTCTGGAAAATATTTCTAAAGTTCTAAAATTTTTATTCAGGTTCGTTACTAGGTTCTGATACCAATTAAAAACAAGTTAAAGCGGAAAATAACTAAATATATAAGGATAAGGATAAAATAGGCAATACACACATAAAAGACAAAATTATGTCAACGAAGTGGTCATCTAGGGTGGCAAAGAAGCATTATTGTTTCTACTATGGGGATCTGCAAGTTTAGAGAAAGAGTTCTCCTCGGACATATTTTGCTCTATCTACCATCCTGTGTCGATGGGCACTTCTGTGAACCTTTAAAAGAAGTGTTACTCTTTTTCTCATTATTTTCCTAGGACATGCCCAGTACTGGTCATTGCTCCTAATCATATATCTGATTGGAGAGAGAGATTTTCTTTGTTCGAGGCAACTGGGGGTTTCAACCTAATGACCCTCATTCTTCAATTGTTATGCTTCAAACTTATGGTAAGTGTTTATATTAGAGGAAATTATACACATGCTTTTCAACTTCTCATTTCAACATCATGCACAATTATTATTATTATTATTATTATTATTTTTTTTTTTTTTCAAAAAATCAAGTGTATCCCACCTTACCTGCCCACGCACTCACAAACTCTAATTTATTTTTTTGCCCATTTCCCAAGTCATAATCACACCCACACCACCACAACTGCCACCCATGGCCACCACCACTTCACCGTCATTGCCTGTTGCCACCACCCTTTCCCATCGTCACACACCTAAGTAGCCTAATAGGAGCAACTAGCAACGCATGATGCTGCTACAACGGCAACATCGGTACTGCCGTTTGTAATAATGTGCGAGCGACAACATCGGCATTATCGTTTGCTACATGTTGCTATAGCAGTAGCAGTGCCTCGGTATTGTCATTCACAACAGTGGCCGACATGTTTTTGAAAATTTGCCGAGTTTCTGAAAAAACCTCTCGAGCAATGAGGTTAGTAGTCAGCGAGCGGTTGATGAACCTTTACAACTTTTCGTAAACAAGTTGATTTTTGGGTTGTCTTTTTGGCTGTTAGCATTAAAGCTCTATAAATTGGACCCCTCTATGATAGTTTCACGAGAAAATACCTATGAATGACTCTTTGAAGAGCCCATATTTGCACATTGGTCTTTGATCAAATAATACATTAAAAAAAAAGAAAAAAAAAGAAAGGGACGAAAACCTTAAAATACCCATCAGTTACAGCCGGTCAAATGGCTGTTGACTTTAAAAAAAAAATTTATTTAATAACAATAAACAATTTAATTTTTTTAATTTAATTGTTATTCCGTATTTTTGTATCTAAAAGAAAATTAATAAAATTTAATATTTTGATATAATAAAAGAAATAACTTTAAATTGATCATTACGAAAATGAAATAATATTATTTTTTTTAAATAGTATATTCCAAATGTAATTAAATAATATTTGTATTTTTTTCGTTAATAATTTCCTTTTATTTTACATTGCATATATAAAATAAAATAAATAATTTTTTTAATTTAATAATTTACTACCAAAAATCAAACGTAATTAAATAATATTTGTAATTTGTAACAAATGTCTTTTGTTTTAATTTTTATATATAAAATTAACTAAATAAATAATTTTAAATTGATAATTACGAGAATGAAATATTATTTTGTAACAAATTAGCAAAATTCTTATTTTTTTTTTCATTTTAATATTTTAATTAATTAAAAATTCTTTAATTTATTATTATTTGTAAATAAATATATATTTTTTCAATATTACAAAAAATCAAACGTAATTAAATAATATTTGAATTCTTTTTTACTTTAATAAATTTCTTTTGTTTTAATTTTTATATATAAAACTCACTAAATAATTAATTTTAAATTGATAACTACGACAATGAAATATTATTTTGTAAAAAATTAGCAAATTCTTATTTTTTTTTCATTTTAATATTTTAATTAATTTAAAATTCTTTAATTTAATATTATTTGTAAATAAATATTTTTTTAAAAGTTAATTAAATAATAATAAATTTTTTTTCATTTAATTATATATATATATATATATATATATATATATATATATATATATATATATATAAAAATTAAATAAAGAAATTTAAATTGATAATTACCAAAAATCAAACATAATTAAATATTTGTATTCTTTTTTACTTTAATAAATTTCTTTTTTTTTAATTTTTATATATAAAATAAAATAAATAAATAATTTCAAATTGATAATTACGAGAATGAAATATTATTTTTTTTAAAAATTAGCAAATTCTTATTTTATTTTCATTTAAATATTTTAATTAATATAAAATTCTTTAATTAAATATCCTTTGTAAATAAATCTTTAATGTTGTCAAATTTAATTAAATAAAATTTATATCTTTTACTTTTAATATTTTTCATTTCTTTAAATTATTTATCTATATAATTAAATGAAGAAATTGAACTTGACAATTACCAAAAAACGAAATTCAAACGGAAAATTTAAATTGATAATTCTTTTTTCCCTTTTTTTACTTGTAATATTTTATTTAATTCTTTTTTCCGTATAATTGTTAGAATTCGGTTCACTTAATTTTTTGAGATTATGTTGTAATCCATTATCTAATATTTCATGTGCTAATAATTTAAATTTTTGCAGCATGGGATATCATTTGGATTCGACATTGAGACAAATGTCAGATAAGGTAGCCTTAATAGTTACAGATTAGTATTGGATCTGTTGGATGCAGAGTATGAAGATATGCTTCGTCAATCCTTTTTGTGGCCCTTGTACAAGTTGAGACATTTGCAGTTCTCGAGGTAGATCATCGATACCTTATTGTGTCGATTATTGATTCCAGTCGACGACGATGTCCCCCACTTTCAAATTGTTTAATTAAATTTTCTTTATAAATAATCTTCAATTTTGTTCAATTTTAATTAAATAATATTTATATTCTTTATTTAATCTTTGTAATTTCTTTTTGTTTATTTTTTAATATATATAATTAAATAAAAAATTCAATTGATAATTACCTTAATTAAGTGTTCTATTCAACGAAATTAAGAAAATCTTTTTTTTTTCATTTAAATTTTTTACCTTCAAATTGTTTAATTAAATATTCTTTTTAAAGAATCTTCAATTTTGTTCAATTTTAATTAAATAATATTTATATTCTTTATTTAATCTTTGTAATTTCTTTTTGTTTAATTTTTGAATATATATAATTAAGTAAAAAATTTCAATTGATAATTACCTTAATTAAGTATTCTATTCAATGAAATTAACAAAATCTATTTTTTCATTTACTTTTTTTACTTTAAAATTGTTTAATTAAATATTTTTTTGTAAAGAATCTTCAATTTTGTTCAATTTTAAGTAAATAATATCTATTCTTTATTCAATCTTTGAATTTCTTTTCTTTTTTAATTTTTTAATATATATATATATATATATATATATATATATAATTAAATAAAGAATTTTCAATTGATAATTACCTTAATTAAGTATTCTATTCAATGAAATTAACAAAATCTATTTTTTCATTTACTTTTTTTACTTTAAAATTGTTTAATTAAATATTTTTTTGTAAAGAATCTTCAATTTTGTTCAATTTTAAGTAAATAATATCTATTCTTTATTCAATCTTTGAATTTCTTTTCTTTTTTAATTTTTTAATATATATATTATATAATTAAATAAAGAATTTTCAATTGATAATTACCTTAATTAAGTATTCTATTCAATGAAATTAACAAAATCCATTTTTTTTCATTTACTTTTTTTACTTTAAAATTGTTTAATTAAATATTCTTTGTAAAAAATCTTCAATTTTGTTCAATTTTAATTAAATAATATTTATAGTCTTTATTAAATCTTTGTAATTTCTTTTTGTTTAATTTTTTAATATATATAATTAAATAAAAAAATTCAATTGATTACCTTAATTAAGTGTTCTATTCAACGAAATTAACAAAAAAAAAAAATTTCATTTAATTTTTTTACTTTAAATTTGTTTATTTAAATATTCTTTGTAAAGAATCTTCTATTTTGTTCAATTTTAATTAAATAATATTTATATTCTTTATTCAATCTTTGTAATTTCTTTTTTTTTTTTTTGTAATTTTCTAATATATATAATTAAATAAAGAGTTTTCAATTGATAATTATCTTAATTAAGTTTTCTATTCATCGAAATTAAAAAAAAAAATTCTTTTAATTTTTTTTTTTTACTTTAAAATTGTTTAATTAAATAATCTTTGTGGAGAATCTTCAATTTTGTTCAATTTTAATTAAATAATATTTATAGTCTTTATTAAATCTTTGTAATTTCTTTTTGTTTAATTTTTTAATATATATAATTAAATAAAAAAATTCAATTGATAATTACCTTAATTAAGTGTTCTATACAACGAAATTAACAAAATTCTTTTTTTTTATCATTTAATTTTTTTACTTTAACTTTGTTTATTTAAATATTATTTGTAAAGAATCTTCAATTTTGTTTAATTTTAATTGAATACTATTTATATTCTTTATTTAATCTTTTTAATTTCTTTTTGTTTAATTTTCTAAAATATATAATTAAATAAAGAATTTTCAATTGATAATTACCTTAATTAAGGGTGTGTTTGATGTACATTTTTTGAGGAAAAAATGTATTTTGTTGATGTGATGGATGGTGAATATGTGATTGAAAAAGAAGGAAAAATTATTGATGTGATTGAAAATATTATTTTATTGAAAAATGTGTGGTTGCAAATGAGTAGAAGAATGATAATGAAAAATGATAATGCGTATCAAACACACTCTAAGTATTCTATTCAACGAAATTAACAAAAAAAAAAAAAAAAAAATCATTTAATTTTTTTTTTACTTTACAATTGTTTAATTAAATATCCTTTATAAAAAATCTTCAATTCTGTTCAATTTTAATTAAATAATATTTATATTCTTTATTTAATCTTTGTAATTTCTTTTTGTTTAATTTTCTAATATATATAATTAAATAAATAATTTCAATTGATAATTACCTTAATTAAGTATTCTTTATTTCATATTTCGACCATGAACTTTTTATACTCCTGACGTAGTGGAAGATTATAAATGAAAAATGAAAATAACTCATGAAAATTTTATTTCAATCAATGAATGCAGATCTAAAATTGTAAAACCCTAGGAAAGTTTGAAAAATAAATTAAAAAAATGATATTTTTTCAAAAATGGAAAATTTCGAGATAACAACTAAAATTGATATTCCTAATCTTCATGATTGTCCTCCAACAAACGGAATACAAATTTGAATTTATTTGAATGAGATATTGTCAAAATAAAGTTTACCAAAAATGAAAAAAACGCCTAAACGAAGGCCTCAACAAAGGAATTTGCCCAAAATTAGCCCTGCATCAGCAGTAAAGCCATCGAATTTGCTTCATTGGCCCGTTTTCAATCGAATTTGACTAGAAATTTGCCAAAAAATGGAAAACCTAATCTTCAGGATTATCCTCCAACAAACATAATACAAATATGAACAATGCAACGATGCATTAGCCCCGATATCTAGTTTTCAGATTACCTTGTATATGGTACATGCAGTACCCATGATGTGTCTCGGGAAAAACTTGAGCAATAGCATTTATTAGAGACTGATCCCGATCAGTTACGAAGGCAAGATCCTCGACTTCCCTGATCACTTCCCTAAGTTTCGGAAATAATCAACGCATTGACAGATCATTCTCGCTGTCGATTACACGCGAATGCAAATGGGTAAATCTGAATTTTGGGATCTTGACATGTAGCAATTGGGAGTAGAATCATCATATCTGCATGACAAAACAGAATTTGAAATCATTCATTAAAAAATTCGGCTCATATCGACAATTAAAAACAACAAAAACAGTCTAACAGTTAGGCTATTAACAGCCTAACAGCCGACTATACAGTCAATTGTTAGGCTGTTAACAGTTGGTCGTGCGCCTATTAACGTCCAAATGTGTTTTGGCTTCGTTAATTAGCTGACAGTTAATCGGAAAATTACATGAAGATAATTTTTTTTGTTCGTGCTTAAAAAAATTATACATCTGTTAAAAAAATTTATCCGCTTGTTATTTTATGTCGAATATTAATTTATTGATTAAAAATGTATACACATTTAACGAAAACAAAATTACACATACGTAAATATACTTACCGATTTGAAGTAATTGACATAAAATAATTTTTTTCTTAAACTATCGATATTTTTGAGATTTTCAGATTGAAGAAGATGAGAGAATTTTTATCTGTGTTGGAACTGAATTTGAAATTTTAAGTAGGGAGTGTTTGGTTTTTATTTGTTAACTAAAAGAATAGTATTGTCTTTTTAATAAAACCATATTTTGTAATTGTTTTATATACTTAAGGATATTTTTGTCTTTTAAACTCAAATAGGCCAATGTGGAAATATGCACTTAAGAAAAAGTCAATATGGAAATAGGGCCCTTTGACTGGGCACTTTTTAGAAGTACCCCTGGTTTCACTTACTCCAATTTCATGCTATCATTGTATACATTAACATAAAATTCATAGCTGAAATTCTGTATTAAAATTGTTTTTTTCATTTCATACAAAAAGTAGTACAAAACTTCGTTCGGTTCGTCATTTCTTATGATTCGAAGTGTAGCCATCACACGAATTGATTGTTGTATCTTAGGAGACAATTACCAATCCACCGTTAGTACCTTTGCAGGGTAAATTCGTTTTAAGGACAAAGAGTTCAACCCTAACATCAATCTTCTTGCATTCCATTTTCTAAATTTGTGTTTGTTCAAGTTTGTATCCAATTTCTAGGTAAGTTTGTGTTATAATCTATTTCCTACTATGAAGAAATCACTTCATCACTATTTTATTAACAAGCATTCCCCTCCTTAAGGCCATGGACTTTTAATTATGATGGTAGATTAGAAATTTTTGGATGTTTATGTTGAGGATATTGGGCCTAACTCAATCCAACAAAATCGACTTGTTAGGGGAGGTTTGCCCTCACCTTATAAACTGGATCCACTTTATATCTCCAACCCAAGGCCTTTACAAATTGGCCCATGTTTACATCTTTATTCGATGTGGGATTATATCCCTTAACAGTTTATATCTGTTGATGAAACGCTGACAAGTGGAGTATTGGTGTGTTCATTTATATTCTTCTTAATGGAAAGCAAGGAAGGAATTAGTAATCTTTCAATCCAGGATGATTCTAGCTTTATGAAACCCCACGGCCTTCTTTGTCAGCAGATGCAGTAGATTTTGTGAAGAGATTATTGGATAAGGGATTATCTTAAAATGGCTCAAGCTGTAAGCAAGAATTAAAATATTTTTATTAACGAACTTTAACTAAAGATATTCTTGGTATTGATATTAGGCGTATCTCCTTATCTTCATCGTTGTTAACTTTGATTTTTAAAACACGGATAAAATCTGCAGAGTCAAATAGACCACTGTTTTTATTATTAAAAAAAATCTATTTCTCATTCTTCCAAGTTATATCGTTTCTTTAATTTGTCGTCTTCATAGAAAACGTTGACAAGCTTCTTTTCTAATATGGAAATATATTTATAATTTTTGCATGGAAAGGGAAATAGAAAGCAGGGAAAAGAGGGACTGGAACAAAGTGGTTGGCGACATGCCGAAGCCAAACACAACGCTAATGTTTGCTGGGCAAAGATGCTGGGACCATGGCATGTTTCGTGTGCTTGAGAGTTACTTTTTCTTTTTAGTGAAATAACTTCATGTTTGGCAAAATAAGTCACTACGTCTGACTTGCTTTTTGGAGTATTTAACCTACCTGATTGTCGTGTTTTTATGCGTTGTATTGATTTTTACAACGTTACAACGTACAAGTTTCTCTCCAATTTCTACATTGGTATTATTTTACAGAAAACTTATTCTGACATATGTGATCACTTATATTTTTTTTCAGATAATTAGACAAGAAATGCATTCATAATCCCATTAAAAAAGGAAATAATGTGTCTGGTTTCACCATGAGAATGAGAATGACCTGGATAAATATATTTTTTTAAAATCAAATTACTCCTAACAACTGACATAACATACATCTTGGTACAAAATTCCCATCAAAGGATTTCAAAGTCACCAAGTCGCTTCAACTGCACGACTTTCACACACCTTCGGCTTCAGGTTTTTGATGTAGGGAAAACTCAATCACATGCAAGATACAAACACCAAGCCATCAAAACTATTATAAAAAACAACAACCAAACAAAAGGTTTTCAAAATCTTTATTGCCTTATTTGTTAATCTCGTCAATCGTCATTAGTGTGAGTTTGCAGTTTCTTTATTTTTTTTCCAGCCCTTCTGCATATCCTTCATCATCCCCGTAAAAATGTTCAAAAACGTTCTCGAGTCCATCCAAACTCACTGAAAATTATTGGATCAGGGCACTTGAGCAGATCACATAAAGGATTAGTACATTGTTGGCCGTCCCTTAGAGTTTGAGAGCCTTATGCCATCTTCAAATACGGGGCCCCTATAAGTATTTAAAAAATATGTATATAACAATAGAAAACAAGATCGAAGATCCATCAAATTGTCCAAAGATTAGCAAGGAGGCCAAATCCCTTGCCCTCGTTCCCCTCCTATCTATAAAACTTTCCCTCTATAGTAGCTGTTCTCTTTCCATAATTTTTATAAAAATTGAAAGTTACAAAATTAATAATATAAAACTTTCAAATATCCAAATTAAATTTACTCTTAAACTTTTAATAGAAAATCAACAATTATACTATTACAATTAATTGGTTTTAGAACATATTTTTTTATAGACAACATGGATAATTCATTTAACATTTCTTGTTGTTGATCCAAATTAAGTTGGATTTTATCAACTTCAACTTTGGAATCATTGTAGTGCTTCAAAAATTCTTCAAGCTTCTCACACCCTTTGAAAAATTATCATTTGCAGTCTACAAACTTTTCAATCAAATAGAAACTCAAGAATTTTCATATTTTTGAAATTGTTTAAGCCTTAACTTTAGTGGAAAAAGAGCTTCGCCAACTATATATAAGAAATAATCAACTATAAAAGATATTTTGCTTACATTGTCTCGTCATTAACATTTTCATCAAAGTGCTTTTTTATATGAATAATAAAGTTCTCATGAAAAGTAGGTTCAACTTCCATTTTAGAAGTAGCCCTGTTTGTCATCCATTAAGTTAAAATTCTTTTTTCTCAAACTTATTTTCAACCACATATTCACATAATTAAAAAATTTGCACGTAAATCCAATTTTTTTTCTACTTTTTTAACTATTTCCAGTAGGTTTATTCACCTGAGCTAGCAAAGGAGCACAAGATCTCAAGATTCAGGTGACAGTTCCATGATCAATTACCACCTTAGTGTGCTTAGATGTCCCAGAAGCAATCTTTGTTAGGGTCCAAGCTTCCTCAAATTGATTCTGTGGAAATCTTCCCTCATGAGAAATGCAACAAATAAAACAAGGCCACCTGAATTTGTCTGCTACATCTTCATTGTTCATGACTGAAAGCCAAGGGAACAGAGTTTATTAATTTTCCAATTATTCATACAAGCAACTATAGCTTATATATTCAACTAGATGTTGGAAGCGTATACCTGCATCCTCAACAATATTTGAAGTATCAACAAATTTGTTTTCCTCTCATATCTGCATTGAGCCTGAGAAGCAGAGGATGTTAATTTATCAATTATTCATATACTAATTAATATTGTGCATAATAGTGTATACAAAAGGGTAAATCAAGAAGACACTTCTATACCTTCAAAATCCAAAAAATTTGAAATATCAACGGATAATTCTTGGCTTATCCATACTTTATCAAGCTTTGGTGCATTTAATTGTCTTGACCCCAATTTTGTCATCACAGGGCATTTTTCAATGAGTAAAGACTCTAATGAAGGGAGCACAAGTTCATAGTTCTGAGAGGAAAGCACTCTGAATCTATCAAGACGAAAAAGTATTAGAATCCATAATTTAGGAAACATGATTCTGTTTGTATTTCCTTCTTCCACAATTTCTATGTTTGAAGCGTCGTCTTCTTCTTTTCTTCCAATAATTTCTTCAATCACTTCACATTCCTTAACCCGCATTTCTTTTAGAGCCACGAGTGAATCTGCGATTGAAGGTGAGAATAAGTACCTTAAACTGTCACATTTTGAAACCAGAAGAAATGTCAAATTCTCAAAGATATTAATTCCTTTAGGATGCATCCTCGTGAATTGCACTGATTTGGGTAGAAATGTCACTGACAATGATTTTAGTTGAGTAAGCATACTAATTTCTGCATCATCTTTCATGTACTCAAAGTCAAACAAAATGGACACATCACCTAAATATTCCACCTTCAAATTTTCTAGTTTATGAGATCTGATTCGCCTTAGTTCATCCAATAATTTTACGGTACAATCCAATTGATGAAGGGACAACATCTCCAAGTTAGGCAATGTAACCTGCAAGAAATTTATTTAATGATATCAGCTATAATTATGCAATCATAAAACTACATAAGTTTTAATATAATCTTTACCTTTGTAGAATTAATTGAGACCTTCTTGAGATGAATTAGCATACGGTGAACATAACTGTATTAATATAAAATAATTATGGAAACGTGAAATATAGAGCCCATTAGAAAATGTAAACATCAACCGAAGTCTGAACAGTCTTTGACTTGTGAGTGCTGAGAATATTTTCGAAAATACTCATAGAAAAAAAAACAAAAATGCTAGATGTACAGAAATGCTTTTGACAGAATTTCTACAGACAACACACGTTAGTGGAGTGGGTGGTGAATTTTTTGACATTTTTTATTCACACATGAACCCCACCTCTATCTCACATCTGTAACAATTCTGTGAATTGTTTTCTATACAATCATCTTTTTTGAAAAATAAATAAAAAAGAAAAAGATTGTTGGGATTGATCACTAGCTCAGCCCGGCAAGGGGCATAATGAGTTTTATATTAGTTACCTGCTATAGATCAAGCCCACTGTTGATTGGACCAAAAAGTGAAAGATTTGGGACCAAAAACGCAATGAAGTCCTACAGAAAGGCTTTAATTACATATGTAGAGAAAATCTTCTCTAAAACGTGGATTCCTGGCTTAGTTCACTTACCAATCAATCCAAAATCTCCAGCCCACAACACCAATCCACCTATGGTTGCTTTCTCCTTCCTTACCCACAAGTAGAACACAAAGAAGTGGTAATTTTGCTAGAGCCACAAAGGCAAAGAGAAGAACACAAGATGCAGTGATTTTTCTCTCAAAAAAGGGGCAAAATAACACACACGTGAAAAGCTAAGAAAAGGGAAATATATATAGGTTAGGTTAGATTTCACAACTTGGGCCATGGACTAACAAATGGGCCTACACAAAGTAAACGGGCCAAGACACGAGAAAATCCTCCTATAGGTGAATTTGGGTCAAGACAACATTAATACAATTAAGTTGCAACTAGTGGCCCACGTTGTTTTCGGATCGACCAAATGGATTGATTGATTGATATTTATTTCAGTCATCGATCAAAACCTATGAAATATAATCCGACACTGTTTAAGATCATTGTCCGGGATTATTGGGTATCAAAAATCCAACAATCTCCACCTTGATTCCCAATAAACCTGCAAGTAAACAATTCATACAGTTTATACTTGCATAATCAAGGTAACCAATAAAATTGGTATCACGGACCTTACCACGTGTTTCCATCCTGAAACACATACCATACCTGTTCCATGTACTCACTAGAGCTAAGGTCAAGAACACCCAAGTAGAAGCAGATAATCACAATGACAGTCAAGAGCAAATAAAACATGCGATGTCAATATACTATCGGATAACACAGATCTTTTTCAAACACGTCCACACAGAACAACAGATTAACACCAAGTTAATCAACACATGGTCAACACATATGCAACAAATGCATAAATAACCCCATGATAAGATCTCACCACACTTATCATATCTCATTCCGTGTTACTCCCATCTCGAGAACACATATCTCCTCTCATCGCTTTACCATGCTTACTAGACTAATCACTCAACTCATGTCTAACTGGTAAGTCACAATAGATCCTAAGTTCTCGAGATAATCCTTTATCACCACATCACTTCTCCTAAACTACGTGGATAATAAGGCTCCACCTAACAGAAGTGATAGAAGTGTCATCTCTCACACTCCACCTGATCAGGGTCTCTTTCTGATAAAGGATTCCAGATATTTGATCACATCTCCAGTCGTGATCCAAATGTCACACTCCACATCCCCCGGTACAAACTACAGTGTACCCCTAAGTATCTATACTTCACCTCACCAATAGACATCCAACACACTTACTGCTAATGTATCTGTGTGTAATCCTATTTTGCATGTGTGTAAGTGCTTAATTCTATTGCATGTTGTATGTTACACTTTCAATATGTTTGATGTGTGTAATTGCATGAATTAAAGTAACTTGAATACTTGGTGTATGTGTTTGCATGCATGTGGGTCTTTACAATTAGATTCTGGACTCAGTTCACTTACCAATCAATCAACCAATCAATCCAAAATCTCCAACCCACAACACCAATCCACCTATGGTTGCTTTCTCCTTCATTACCCACAAGTAGAACACAAAGAGGTGGTAATTTTGCTAGAGCCACAAAGGCAAAGAGAAGAACATAAGATGCGGTGATTTTTCTCTCAAAAAATGGGTAAAATAACACATAAGTGAAAAGCTAAGAAAAGGGGAATATATATATATATAGGTTAGGTTAGATTTCACAACTTGGGCCATGAACCAACAAATAGGCCTACACAAAGTAAACGGGCCAAGACACTAGAAAACCTTCCCATAGGTGAATTTGGGTCAAGGCAACATTAATACAATTAAGTTGCAACTAGTGGCCCAAATTGTTTTGGGATCGACCATATGGATTGATTGATTGATATTTATTTTACTCATCGGCCAAAGCCTATGAAATATAATTTGACACTGTTTAACATCATTGTCCAGGATTATTGGATATCAAAAACCCAACAACATAAACTAGTTTTATAGTTCATTTATGTTGTCAAATATAATGCCTTAAATAGTTAGGAAATCAAAGAAGCATTAATTTTTAGAAAGTTGTCTTAAGATTACAGAATATATAAAGTGATAAATTACACATTATGTTAATGATAGCATATGGGTAATATTAGTGCGTGTCATTTAAAACTTGTTCGTTAATATTTTCGAAGGTTGGACTCCAGGCTTCATAAAAGTTGTGTTATGAGTTAATTAGAAACTGAGAAATGAGATTCGTAATTTTCTTATCTCTAATTGTTGTGCACGTTAGAATTCATAATATTCATGTGTTTTATAACAAATGAGGCCCCATGCATACACACTAAACAAACAGATATTTACCTATTCGATCAGTGGGTTGAACACACCATCGATCTTGTTTGATTCGGATCTAAATCTCTTAAAATTTCTTAAATTGTCAAGGTCGATGTTCCTTAGCTTTGGTAACTCAAGCATTGGGTAACTTCATTTTGTTCGATGTCCATTAAAACAATTTCCTCTAACATCTCACAGTTCCAAATACGTATATCTTGGAGATTCACCATGCATAATGCAACTGACTCCGAAAACAGGCTTGTAATTGAGGGGCAATCTTCCACATCAAGAATCGTAAGATTGTGGAATGATGGAGCTTTGAAGACACCCCTCCACAAATATTTCATCCTTGGGATGCCATATAGATTTATCAATTTTAATCTATCAAAGGCCCCTATTGTAAGTGTTATGCCCTAGGTCCAATTGATTTAGGTTGTAAACACTTTTTAATATGTTTAATGCATTTATTTTGGCAAGATCTATTGTTTATTTAAATTAATATTCTGATGAATGATATTAAATAATAGAGTCCGTAGATTCAAGTTTCAGTAATTTGTTAATCACAAGGAGTTGTGATTGTGAGATACAAATTGCGTTTGATTGAATCTTAAACAATCCATGGTCGTAAGTAAGAACGAAATACGGATGTAGTTATTACGGATAGACCATCACGTGTGACCTTTCTTACTTATGAAGTAAGTAGTTGATCTCACAAACTAAAGTGTAGTGACACTTAAATGAACACGTGAATGTTTTGTTATAGAACAAAATATTGGAGACCTGCTGGGGAGATTCCACATGGATAGCTATCTGAGTGTCAGTGGTTAATCTCTAATGTTCGGTAGTGGAATTGATCCTTCGACTTGAGGTCATCATAGTACCTTATGTGAGGACAGTCATACTTTGGTGATGCTGGAAGTTGCTCTGTCAAGGGCCGCTAATACGGCGTAGTACGGGTATGTCAAGAATCATATGAAGGTTGTGAATGATCACTAGAGAATTCGTCACTCTTAGATAGTAAGAGTTTATGATCTACATTTCATCCAATTAAGTTGATAATGAAATCCTTGTCCAAGGTGTACACATAAGTCGAAATGGAGTTTTCGACTTACAATGACTTAATAGTAGAATGAAAGATATGATCGATAATCGAGATTTACACATATCTGTATCTCGTAATTGATCGGATCATATTGACGAAGGGATTATAGTTTCACAATAAACGAACGAGTTTGATTTTGTCATACCACGTGACATTTTTTATCACATGTTTTGCCCTGACACATTGCTAGATGTCAATCTGGGACGATGAATGTGAATTAGTATTAAATCAAAAGGGTGTTTTGGTTTATTGATTTTGATTAGATCAAAATAATAATTCACGTCGTTAGGCATCGTGATTGGGAACCTAATGGGTCACATACAAAATGAGAATTGAAAGAATGAGAGTTACTAATTAATTAATTGACAATCGTTGGATAATTAATTAATTGGGTTACTTATTAATAGGCCCGAATTAATTAATAAGATTAATTAACTCATGAACCGGATTTAATTAATTGAATTAATTAAATACTGGACAGGGTTAAGTTTAAAGGACGGGCTAAGGCCGTTTGGACTTATATATAAGTTGCTAGAGTTTTAAAGTTGTAGGGGTTTTTTCATTATCATTCTTGCTAGCACAAGAAATAAAACCCTGGTTTTCTCTCAACATTGTTCTCTGTGTGGATACTATTGGAGGCTGGACAATTGGACAGTTGTGGGAGACAGATCAGGATTGTTAAGGGCAGAAAGAACAACAAAGGAGTTTGTAAATCTCAAAAAATGTACAGTTCCTATCACAATTTCTATCTAAACACAAAGCAGATCCTTGGTGGAAATTGAAATTCTATTATTTTTCCGTTGTGCATGTTAAGTAAATTCCCAACAGTGGTATCAGAGCATCCTTTGTTCTTGTTAGAAATTGTTTTACATGTTAAAACAATCAAAAGTTGATTATTCATGTTACTCTTAAATCTAGCAATTAGAAAATTTATTTTTACCTTTTCTTGAAAATCTGTTTTGAAAAAAAAAAAAATTATGGATCGAGTAGGCGGCAACTGCACGCCGCCACAGCAGCAGCCGATGCAAGATTGGGCGGCGCCGCAAGAAGGAAAAAAAATTAGTGTTTCCTATAAAACGGGTGAAAGGTGGAGGTGGGGCCTCTAATGCAATTTGTGAAATTGCAGACCCCCGCATGCAATTAATGTTAGGGTTATTTTGAAATTTTGAATAAAGGACCTGTCATGTAAATTTCATAATTGAAGGACTTGCTTTTTAATTTTAATCTTGGGGTCAAGTTGTAATTTTCAAATGGGTTGTAATTTTAAATGGGTTTGACCCACCTTTTAACTTTGACCCAAAATTAAAATTTTATTTAAAATTGACGACTTTTATATTTTTGTTAAAATTAGATTTTAACTTAAATATTTAATTTCAACCCTAAATTGAATTTTATTTTATTTTGGAGTTTTATTCTAAATCTAAATATAAATTCATTTTCAATTGGAGTTGGACTCTAATTTTATATTTAATTAGAATTTGATTTTAATTAAATTATTCACCCTAATATATTCCTAATATTAGAGTTAGACTCTAATTTATTATTTAATTAGAATATGATTTTAATTAAATAGTTTTGCCCTAATAATTGTGGAATTAGAGTTTGACTCTAATTCGGTATTTAATTGAAATTTGATTTTAATTAAAAAATAAATTCGCTAATTAAATTAATTGATTAATATGATTAATTAATTAATTATTTCAATCTATTTGTCTAAATAGTTTAGACGACTTTAATTGCTAGATTCTTGAAACATGTTTGCATGTAATATTAGATATTATATAGGAACATTTATATGATGAATATCTATTAGTGGATAATTATGGACTCGATCATGTGGATGTGTTGAATGGATGTTTAATTCCTGTTATTTTTATGGGCCTACGAGCTCTTAATTGTTTTGGACCTGCGAGTCCGTTATTATTATTATTATACATATGGGCCTGCGAGTCCAATTTCATTTAGGCTTGCGTGCCAACTAGTATAGGATACAGGTTGTAGCTGGTCTAATTGAAGACACGGGAAGAGGAGAATACCATGGAGATGGTGCATTGATAATGATTCAATGCAATACTCCGTAAGAATTGACCAACTAGTCTTCCTTTTGGCTCAGGAATACTAGATAGAATTAGTCTATAATTATCCACACTATTATATGTATATTTATTTGCATCATTGATGCATGTTTAAATAAATAAATATATATATATATATATATATATATATATACACACACACACACATTGATGAGACCGATGCATGATAAATCCCTCACCAAAATATTAAGTCAATTTTATTATTTGCCTTCTATCATTATAATGAAAAACGAGAGTCCTAAATCGATTTCAGCTTGTTGCGTACACTCAAGGCTGGTCTATTAGAGATATGTTTGACACTATGAAACATTAGATATTTCTGAATAATGGGTTTGACTTAACTAAAATTTGTCTTTTGTTGAGTATACTCAAGGAGATAAAATTTATAGGCATGTTAGGCTAACACATAAGATGTGTGAAGACAAGGAGTTGTCGGCTTAATGATCTGGGAGTTGTACGGAGATACAATTGATAATAGTATCTACCCAAATATTTTATTAAGATTTGTTGAGTACACTCAAGGTCTTGACATAACAGATGGGATCCCAGCCCACTGAGAGTCAAATGTTGATTCTAATAATTTATGTATGAGGGTCATACGCTCTAAGTGTTACGAGCAGGTTTCAAGCAAACCTTGGTGAGAAACATTGGATAGCAGTTAAGAACATTCTTAAGTACTTAAGAAGAACTAAAGATGTGTTCTTGATATATGGAGAAGATGAACTGAAGGGTCATGGATATACTGATGCTAGCTTTCAAACTGACAATGATTATAGCAAATCTCAATCTGGATATATGTTTACTCTCAACAACGGAGCGGTTAGTTGGAAAAGTTCCAAACAGGAGACAACCGCTGATTCAACAACGAAAGCCGAGTACATTGCTGCTTCTGAAGCAGCGAAGGAAGCTGTCTGGATCAAGAAGTTCGTTAATGAACTGGGAGTTGTTCCTAGCATTGTTGATCCCATACCTTTGTATTGTGATAACAATGGAGCCATCACGCAAGCGAAGGAACCAAGGTTTCATCAACGATCCAAACATGTGCTAAGGCGATATCATCTCATCAGGGAGATTATACAAAGAAATGACGTGAAGATAGAGCGAGTTCCCACGAATGATAACATTGCAGATCCATTGACAAAGCCGTTGTCACAGTATAAGCATGATCGTCATATAGAAACTTATGGTATTAGATACATGAGTAATTGGATCTAGTGCAAGTGGAGTTTGTAAGTGTTATACCTTAGATCCAATCGATTTAGGTTGTAAACACTTTTTAATAAGTTTAATGCATTTATTTTGACAAGATCTATTGTTTATTTAAATTGATATTCTGATAAATGATATTAAATAATAGAGTCCGTAGATTCAAGTTTCAGTAATTTGTTAATTACAAGGAGTTGTGATTGTGAGATACAAATTACGTTTGATTGAATCTTAAACAATCCATGGTCGTAAGTAAGAACGAGATACGGATATTGTTATTACGGATAGACCATCACGTGTGGCCTTTCTTACTTATGAAGTAAGTAGCTGATCTCACAAGTTAAAGTGTAGTGACACTTAAATGAATACGTGAATGTTTTGTTATAGAACAAAACATTGGAGACCCGCTGGGGAGATTGCATATGGATAACTATCTGAGTGTCAGTGGTTAATCTCCAATCTTCGGTAGCGAAATTGATCCTTCGACTTGAGGTCATCATAGTACCTTATGTGAGGACAGTCATACTTTGGTGATACTAGAAGTTGCTCTGTCAAGGGCCGCTAATACGGCGTCGTACAGGTATGTCAAGAATCATATGAAGGTTGTGAATGATCACTAGAGGATTCGTCACTCTTAGATAGTAAGAGTTTATGATCTACATTTCATCCAATTAAGTTGATAATGAAATCGTTGGCCAAGGTGTACACATAAGTTGAAAAGGAGTTTTCGACTTACATTGACTTAATAGTGGAATGAAAGATATGATCGATAATCGAGATTTACACATATCCATATCTCGTAATTGATCGGATCATATTGACGAAGGGAGTATAGTTTCACAATAAACGAACGAGTTTGGTTTTGTCATACCACGTGACATTTTTCATCACATGTATTGCCCTGACACATTGTTAGATGTCAATTTGGGACGACATATGTGAATTAGTATTAAATCAAAAGGGTGTTTTGGTTTATTGATTTTGATTAGATTAAAATAATAATTCACGTTGTTAGGTATTGTGATTGGGAACCTAATGGGTCACACACAAAATGAGAATTGGAAGAATGAGAGTTACCAATTAATTAATTGACAATCGTTGGATAATTAATTAATTGGGTTACTTATTAATAGGTCCGAATTAATTAATAAGATTAATTAATTCATGGACCAGATTTAATTAATTGGATTAATTAAATACTGGATCGGGTTAAGTCTAAGGGACGGGCTAAGCCCGTTTGGGCTTATATAAATAAGTTGCTAGGGTTTTAAAGTTGTAGAAGTTTTTTCATTATCATTCTTGCTAGCACAAGAAATAAAACCCTGATTTTCTCTCTCAACATTGTTCTCTATATGGATACTATTGGAGGCTGGACAATTGGATAGCGGCGGAGACAGATCAGGATTGTTGGAATAGAAAAAACAACAAAAGAGTTTGTAAATCTAAAAAAAGGTACACTTCCTATCATAGTTTCTATCTAAATACAAAAAAGATCCTTGGTGGGAATTGAAAATCTATTATTTTTCCGCTATGCATGTTAAGTAAATTCCCAACACCTATTTGATGATTTTTATTCAGATACTCAGAAGCCATCCTCATCTAACATATTCCTCTCCATGACATGTAGGGAAAGATAATCCATTTCAATATAAAGATATTCAATTCTCCTCATTAACGAGTTCATAGCAGGTTGTGAAAGCAAACTCGAGTCAGTAATGCCTCGTATATGTAACATCCGTTTGATATGCAACTTCCGTTTGAAATAATGTTTCCTAGTGATATGTTGATGAGCATGCTCCAAGTCAGTTAATATGATATCAAATCTTTCCAGCTCCTCGACGCATAAAATATGTAATATTTGCAGCAAATCCTGAGGATCAGTTATTGAAATTTGGAAAGTAATTAAGACCAATCAATGAACTTATCTCCTCGATAATGTACCCTCGTTGTTCCAGTTCATCATCTCTTATTTCAACAACGCCTATGTACATTCTTCCAGTTTCTTCAATTGCAATAAGGTACCAGGTGGAAGTGGACAATAGGTAGACCATTGCTTCAACCTCAAATCCAATGACCTTAGGTTGCTAAGTTCTGCTATATCATTGGGGAAGTGGTCGAGATCAGAGTCATAAAAACATAGAACTTCTAACTTTTTTAGATTCCCAATAGATGAAATTTCAATGTTTAATGTACATTTGTCGAATCTCAAAGTTCGAAGATTGGTCAACAATTGGATTGATGATGGAATTTGAATTCTCATGGAAGTGAAATCAGGAACTCTAAGTTACTTCATATCGGCAAAAAAATCTTTGGATATGTTCAGTGACTTGTTTTTGCCATTCACTGCTAGAAACTTCAGGTTTGATTATTCTAACCCACTGGGAAGTTGATTCAGCTCATCCAATGTCAGAAACATTGCATTGTACGATTCCTTGTTATCATGTTTTGGCCACTCCTTCAAACCAGTGTGTTTTGACAGATATGCATGCGCGACTTTAGATGAGATTTGTAAGCAAACATCTCTTACAACATCATGTAATCTTGCATTCTCCTCCTGCCCAGTTGAGAGCAATAAATAGCAACTTTTTAGATCATTGACAATCGAGTTTACCCTATCTCTGGTTGTTATCAACATCCTTGTATCTCCAAACAACTCTAGCCCCCATGCATGTCTAACCAAATCTTCAGTATTGATTGTATAATCTTCTGGAAACAAAGAGCATTGCAGAAGCAAGGACTTAGCTTCATCACTCTCTAGATGGTTGTAGCTAAACTCTATCCTCGAATACACCAACTTGTGCAGTCCTTTGATATTGGTCACACTAGAATTCCGTAGTTCTTCAAGTGCATTCTTCCATGCATGTTCTCCCCTTTTTCTAAGAACTTTTCCGACTGTCACAAGTGCGAGAGGTAGGCCTCCACATTCCCTTGCAACTTTTTGTGCTATACCCTCTATAACATTTGTTGCATCATCAGAAATCTCTGTGTTGCCCTTGAAAAGTTCCCATGATTCTTCTGGAGATAAAACATTGACATCGAATTTCCTTTGAGCTCCCATGTTACTACACACATCTTCAAAGCGTGATGTTAATAGAATTTTCTGTTGGAAAAACTGAGTTTATGGGTTGACTTTGGCACAAGTTTTGAATGGAACCCGGTTGTTCAATTTGGAAGATGAAAGTTGATTTGTGTTCTCCTCCGTGAGTACATCTAAATCATATACTTACTTGCCAAAATTGATGCTCGGATGAATGAGAAATTGAGGCTCAAAGTGTGTCACTCAAAAGGGAGTTTATGTGGGAAAAATAAATTTGTCCCACATAGGAAAAAGATGAGAAACTCCAAATGTCATTGCCATTAATGGTAGCCTAGCCTATAAATAGTGGCTTATTTTTCTCATTTCAACACACAAGCAAAAGCTTTCTAGTTTAGAATACATAAGAAATTCATTTGCATGGAGTTTTGTCTTTTCTGCATTTTTGTCTTGGTGGTGGTGTAGTTCAGGCACTAGTTCAGTTTGCCTGAGTGGTTCCCATGGTGCTCGGAAGCTACTGGTTCTACCATTGTATCCTGAAAAACAGACGCTCGTTGTAAACCTCAAGCATGAACGGTGAGGGGCGAATCTGTTTTAAGAAAATTGTGTGCAACGCAGGCCTCATGTTAAAAGTATTTGTGTTCTATTACTCGTTTTGCATAGTATATTCTGCAGATTTATATTACTTGTTCGATGTGCAATTTATTACTTGTTAATATTTATATTCTGCAGATTTATATTTTTAAACATGTTATATATATAATTGATTTAAGTGGTAAGCAAAACAGTATGAAAAATTCTGTGTTTAAATTCACCATATACGGCATGTTAAAAATCAGTATGTGCATATACGATATTTAAATCCATTGAATATACGGTATTAGTCTTCCAATTGTGGCAGAATTGCAATCTGGTAAGGCGTGTCCACGCTTTAAGTAAAGTCCGCTTCTGGTGGAATTTCAACTCAATAAGGCGTGCCTACGCCTTAAGTAAAGTTCACAACTGCAGTATCTATTCTACATATTCGGTTCTCGTGAAACTTGTATAACAAGCTTAAAACATATTTGTTTTTTGTAAAGACAAGTTGATATTTAGTTTATTGAAAACTAATTTTTGTGTGTTTCATTTCAGAAATGACAACCGAACCAACCAACATGGATGTGTCCCAAGTTGGAGTTACCCAAACTGGAGCTATGGGTTCCGATGTGTCCCAAGTTGCCCAAACTGTGGGTATGGGTACAGCTATGGCTGCAGGGCCTAGCTCTGTTGTGGCTCAGACTGTGGCTCAGGTGCCAAATCGTGTTGTAAGCCAACATGTGGCTAATGTTCCAGTTAACCATCGGGAAAAATCGAAAAAATTCAATGGCTTGAATTTCAAGATGTGGCAGCAGAAAATATTGTTTTACCTGACCACCTTGAATCTTGCGAGATTCTTGACTGAAACTGCTCCAATACTCAATGAGGGTGAAGGAGATATTCAAGTGATCAGTGCGGTTGATGCTTGGAAACATTCGGACTTTCTGTGTCGAAATTATATATTGAACAGCTTAGCAGACTCGCTATACATCGTGTATAGTAGTATGAAAACTGCTAAGGAGCTGGGAGTCGTTGGACCGGAAATATAAGACTGAGGATGCCGGGGCAAAAAAGTTTATTGTCGGCAGATTCTTGGATTATAAGATGGTGGACTCCAAACCAGTAATCAGTCAAGTGCAAGAACTCCAAGTGATTCTTCACGAAATTCATGCCGAATGGATGCTTGTGAATGAAACTTTCCAAGTGGCAGCAATTATTGAGAAATTGCCTCCCGCGTGGAAAGACTTCAAGAACTATCTGAAGCACAAACAAAAGGAAATGAACGTCGAAGAACTGATTGTTAGACTTCGAATTGAAGAAGACAACAAGGGTTCGGAGAAGAAGTGGTTCAGTCCTGGTGTTGCTAAAGCCAATGAAGCAGAGTATGGTCAAAACAGTAAGACCTACAAAAGTAAGGCTGAGTCATCCGGTGGCAAAGGGACCAAGCAAGGATCAAAAGGTGGAATTTTTAAAAAGAAATTTCAAGAAAAATGCTTCAACTGTGACAAAGTAGGCACAAGTCTTCGGAGTGCAGAATGCCAAAGAAGAAGAAGGAAGCAAATGTGGTTGATTACATTGCAAATGACATGTCGAAGATGAATCTCACAGTCGTCATTTCTGAAGTAAACATGGTGGGTTCTAACCCGAAAGAGTGGTGGATTGACATCGGTGCTACAAGGCATGTGTACTCTGATAAAGAGATGTTTAATGCTTTCGAAGCAATTGACAATGGAGAGAAATTGTTCATGAAAAATTCAGCAACTTCTAAAATCAACGGACAAGGGAAGGTGGTTCTGAAGATGACTTCAGGAAAAGAGTTGACTCTTAACAATGTGCTATATGTGTCGGAAGTCCACAAGAACCCAGTGTCCGGGTCGCTTTTGAATAAGCATGGGTTTCGTATTGTATTTGAGTCAAACAAAGTTATTTTGTCCAAAAGTGGAATGTTCGTTGGAAAAGGGTATGTTTCTGATGGCATTTCAAACTAAATGTAATGGTTGTTAAGCCAAAAATGAATAAAGTGAACTTTTTTGCTTATTTGCTTGAGTCTTCCAATGCGTGGCATGGTAGAATAGGACATGTTAACTATGATTCTTTACGTAGACTAGTTAACTTGAATTGCATACCCACGTTCCATGTTGATTCGAAACATAAGTGTGGAACTTGTGTTGAAACAAAATTGACAAGGTCGTCATTCAAATCAATTGAACGGAATACTGAACCACTTGATTTAATTCACAGTGACTTATATGATTTAAAATTTGTACAAACGAGAGGTGACAACAAGTATTTCATTACTTTTATCGACGATAGCACAAAATGCTGCTATGTGTACTTGCTAAAAAGCAAGGATGAAGCGATAGAGAAATTCATTCTCTATAAGACGGAATTTGAAAATCAACTTAGTAAGAAAATTAAGGTGTTGAGAAGCGATCGAGGTGGTGAGTATGAAGCACCGTTTGCTGAATTCTGTGCACAACACGGAATCATACATGAAACCACTGCACCTTATTCACCGCAACAAAATGGCGTTGCTGAAAGGAAAAACCACACCTTAAAAGAAATTATGAATGCAATGCTAGTAAGTTATGGGTTACCTCAGAACATGTGGGGGAGGTTGTGTTGTCAGCAAATTACCTTTTAAATTAGGTGCCCCGAAAGAAAATGGAGAAGACCCCGTATGAGTTATGGAAAGGAAGAAAGTCTTCCTATAAATACTTACGAGTGTGGGGGTGTCTCGCTAAAGTGGTTGTCCCAACACCAAAGAATGTGAAGATAGGCCCGAAAACTGTAGATTGCATCTTCATTGGATATGCTCATAACAGTAGTGGTTATCGGTTTCTTGTGTATGAATCGAAAATCTCAGATATACAAAAAAATACGATAATGGAATCGAGAAATGCTTCATTCTTTGAACATGTATTTTCGTATAAGTCCAAAGAAGAGGCAAGCTCTTCTAAACGGACGTATGAGACTCTGATTGAAGATAGTCAGGACCAAGAACTAGAAAAGGAGGTTGAGGTTGAATCAAGACGTAGCAAAAGAGAAAGGACAGAAAAATCCTATGGTCCAAAATTTCTGACCTATATGCTAGAAAGTGAACCTCGAAACTATCAAGAAGCTATAAACTCCTCAGAAGAACCTCAATGGAAAGAGGCTATTAAAAGTGAAATAGATTTCATCTTGCAAAATCATACATGGGAGCTAGTGGATCTTCCTCCAGGAAGTAAACCACTAGGCTACAAATGGATTTTCAAACGAAAAATGAAAACAGATGGAACTATTGAAAAGTACAAGGCCAGGTTAGTAATAAAAGGTTACCGACAACGGGAAGGCTTTGATTACTTTGATACATATTCTCCAGTAACAAGAATAACATCTATTAGGATGATACTTGCGATTGCTGCTTTGCGGAATCTTGAAGTACATTAAATGGATGTTAAGACTGACTTCTTGAATGGAGATTTAGATGAAGAAATCTATATGGAACAACCCGAGAGGTTTTCATCTCCAGGGCAGGAAAAGAAAGTCTGTAAATTGGTGAAGTCATTATATGGTTTAAAACAAGCACCAAAATAATGGCATGAGAAATTTGATAGTGTCATGATGGAGTGTAGATTTAAAATCAATGAGTGTGATAAATGTGTTTACGTCAAAGACACGAAAAATGGCTATGTCATTTTATGTCTTTATGTTGACGACATGCTTATTGTTGGTAGCAACGATAAGATGATCAAATCCACCAAAAATATGTTAAATTCAAGATTTAACATGAAAGATATGGGCTTGGCTGATGTTATACTTGGAATCAAAATTTCAAGAACATCAGATGGACTCGTTCTAAGCCAGTCACATTATGTAGATAAAATTCTAGAAAAGTTCAGTAATGATGATACTGGCATGGCTAGAACACTGATAGATACGAGTCAACATCTATCCAAGAATAAAAGTGAAAGTGTTTTTCAAGTAGAATACTCGAGAATCATTGAAAGTCTGATGTACTTAATGAGCTGTACAAGACCAGACATAGCCTACACAGTTAGTAAACTAAGTAGGTATACGAGTAATCCAAGAGCTGATCACTGGAAAGGAATAGTAAGAGTACTAAGGTACTTAAGATTGACTCGTAATTATGGATTGCACTATGCCAAATATCCAGCGGTCATTGAAGGATACAGTGATGCTAATTGGATATCTGATATGAAACACTCAAAATCCACGAGTGGATTTGTGTTCACATTGGCAGGTGCAGCTGTTTCTTAGAAATCCTCTAAACAAGCAGTAATAGCTCGATCCACTATGGAATTTGAGTTTATAGCTCTAGATAAAAGTGGTGAAAAGGCTGAATGGTTACGCAACTTCTTAGAGGATATTCCAAGATGGTCAAAACCTGTACCAGCAATTTGCATACATTGTGATAATCAATCAGCAATTGGATGGACACAGAGTAACATATATAATGGTAAGTCTTGACATATACGTCGTAGACACAATACCATAAGACAACTACTCTCAACTGGAGTTATCACTATTGACTATGTAAAGTTGAAGGATAACATTGCGGATCAGCTAACCAAAGGGTAAAATCGAGAGTTAGTTGAGAAATCATCGAGAGGAATGGGACTTAAGCCCTTGAATGGATAAGTTAATACAAAGAAAAATCCAACCTAGTTGACTGGAGATCCCAAGATCTAGGTTCAAAAGGACAACCTAATTGTAAAGACTTGATATAATCACTATGGGAGATATTACCTAATGTCCATTCCTGTGATACGACAGTGATGGCTGTGAAGTTGGAGGATAAGCAATAGGCTTTTAATGATTCTTATGCGTCGAAAATCGAGCCAAGTAATGCGGGTTACTTGTAATAAAAAATCACCTATGTGAGAGAGAAGTGGAGTCGCTTCTAAGGGAATTGTGTGGGGCGCAATTCTAATGATCTCTCACAAAACCAGGCGTATGTTCATGGCCTAAATGAACATAATAATGAGAACTAAAATGTGTTAGGAAGAATCCTGTGTGAAGTGTATCATCATTTATATAAACGGCAGAACAATTAAGGACATCGCGTCTACTGGTCAGCAGTAAAGTAAATATGTTTTCACAAGGGAAGGTTCAAAGGGTAACACCTACCTATCCTATGTAGGTTTCAACGTTGAACTAATCACCAAGTCGTCATGTGTCACATTCATAAGTCGTCATGTGTCACATGCATGAGTCGCTCCCAATTTTCATTCATGTGGGGGATTGTTGGAAAAACTGAGTTTATGGATTGACTTTGGCACGAGTTTTGAGTGGGACCCGATTGTTCAATTTGGAAGATGAAAGTTGATTTGTGTTCTCTTCTGTGAGTACATCAAAATCATATACTTACTTGCCAAAGTTGATGCTCGGGTGAATGAGAAATTGAGGCTCAAAGTGTGCCACTCAAAAGGGAATTTATGTGGGAAAAATAAATTTGTTCCACATAGAAAAAAGATGAGAAACTCCAAAGGTCATTGCCATTAATGATAGCCTAGCCTATGAATAGTGGCTCATTTTCCTCATTCCAACACACAAAAACAAAAGCTTTCAAGTTTAGAATACATAAGAAATTCATTTGCATAGAGTTTTGTCTTTTCTGCATTTCTGTCTTGGTGGTGATGTAGTTCAGACACTAGTTCAGTTCGCCGGAGTGGTTCTCGTAGTGCTATGAAGCTACTGGTTCTACCGTTGTACCATGGAAAACGGACGCTCGTTGTAAACCTCAAGCACGAACGGTGAGAGGGCAAATCTGTTTTAAGGAAACTGTGTGCAACACAGGCCTCGGGTTAAAAGTATTCGTGTTCTATTACTCGTTTTGTATAGTATATTCTGCAAATTTATATTACTTGTTCGATGTTGCAGTCTATTACTTGTTAATATTTATATTCTGCAGATTTATATTTTTAAACATGTTATATATATAATTGATTTAAGTGGTAAGCAAAACAGTATGGAAAATCCTGTGTTTAAATTCACCATATACAGCATGTTAAAAATCAGTATGTGCATATTCGATATTTAAATCCATTGCATATACGGTATTAGTCTTTCACTTGTGACAGAATTGCAATCTGGTAAGGCGTGCCCACGCCTTAAGTAAAGTCTGCTTCTGGCGGGATTTCAACTCAATAAGGCATGCCTACGCCTTAAGTAAAGTTCACTACTGCAGTATCTATTCTGCATATCCGGTTCTCGTGAAACTTATATGACATTTTCAACCCTTTATCATCACCGGATGAAGGAATTCCTAAAGTTTCCAACTCAATATAGTCCCAAACATCATCCAAAATTACGAGGATGCTCTTACCTCTGTCACCTCCAAGTCTTTCACGAAGTCGTCTAGCTCTCACAATTTTATTATTCTTTGCTTCAATTGTCAAATCAAGCATCTCAGCAAGTTGATCCTGAATTTTGGTTACATCTGGATCATGAGATACAACTGAGATTGCAACCTCATCAAATAATTTGTCCACTTTGACTTCGTTAGCTATTTCATTTGCCATTGTTGTCTTACCTACTCCAGGCATCCCACAGATATCAATTATGCTGACGTCTTTGTCTTTTAGAGCTTCCATGATTTTCTTTTTAGTTGATATCCTTGTTTCGAAAGCCCTGAAGTCACCGAGATTTTGATAAGGTGTCTGCACTAGTGGTTTAGTTTCGCCCACCTTTTGAAATGTACCTTCCACCTGGAGCTTAGCAACCTCAGCAGTCTTCTCTGTGGCTTTCCCGCCAAGCGAGTGACGGGTCTTCAAATTTGGACATGTAAGGAATAGGCAATGCATTTCAGAATTTGTTGCACTTGCCAAAACTTCATATGCCTGTTTCTTGAAGTCATCAACCTTTTGCAGCCAATCTTTAACACCAGGTTTCCTTAATTTCAAGATCTCTCACCTTATCCTTCAAAGTTTCAATTTTGCTGCCGTAGCAGAATATATACTCGAATTGGCACCAAATTGGATTCAATATGTACCCCGTGAGATTCCCGACAACAGAATTACCGACAGTATTTACCGCCATTATCAATTTTGTTAGGCAATTTGTTGTCAAACGACCTCCCCCGGGCGATGATGTAAACTCAGTTATGTATTCAGTCGGCTTTAGCCAAATGACTGATTGGTATATCGACACTAAGAGAAGAACGACCCAATTCCAATCTTGGTCGGGCCATTTGAAGTAGCCTAATTTATTAGAGCTGCTCATGGCCCGACCCGCGTATTTGGACGGCTATAATGGATTACCCACTAGGGCAACCCATGTGTGTGAAGTATTGGGCCATTATTATTCTATTGGGCCACTTTACCTATACCTAACTTACCTTGGTGGACTTGGACTCTCCTATTTATGCTTGGACCCGTCCCTCTCTCACACACGAATTGAAACCGCCGCCTTCTTCCTCCTTTTCTCTCGCGACCGTGCTCCTCCTTCTCTTGTAGCCTCTGTGGTTAATTCCTTTGTGTTCCTTGGTTGATTGAGTTGACTCTAGGTGGGTAATTCGAAGCAACCATACGTAGGGAAGCCGGTTGATTGGAGTTGTGGTTTTGTGAACCTCTTGGTGTCGATTGGAGAAACTGAGCCCGGGTTAGCCTTCGTAACTGTGGTATATTGCTCTACATCTGGTATCAGAGCGTGGGCTCTCGTGATTGGGTGGAAATCGACCAAAACAGGGAGGTCTTTGTGCGAGTTCTTCGACCGACCGGAGCTTCCAAGGCGATTTCCGGCCAACCAAGACACAACCCGGCGAAACCAACGCCGAAATTGGATTGTGCAGGTCCAGGCGCACCCTGCAGTGAGGCGCGTCTCTCCGGCGGCGACGGCGACGGCGGCGCGTGACTCCTCCAGCGGCGGCGCGTGTGGCAGTTTTCCGGCGAGCTCTCTTCAGGCAGAATACTCATTTTAATCTCCTGAACGTACTGATAATCTCTGTTTAGTGTTTCAGGTTACGCAGGAAAAGTTGGACGGTTTTGCCCCTGGACGTCGCCTGCATTGCAGTCTGCATTAGTTGCTGATTGCGTTGATACATTTGCTGAACCTCTAGGGCGAATAGTGGTGGCCCTAAGGCAGCAAATTTGCATCTCTCGTAAATTACGGACTCAGAAACGTCCGCTCTGGTAAATTGGCTGAATCCTTTACATTATCGCACTAGCAGATCATCGTGTGGGGTGATCATTAGGATTGGGGGTTGCCATTGCTTGGTAACCATTGCTTGTGATAGATTTTAGGATTACTTGCCCTTACTTGACGATTGTGTATCGTAACTTTTGATAGAATTGGTTTATTGTGCTGTGTGATATAATTGTCGCTGTTTGGAATCTTCTGTGATTGGACATATCCGTTTTGTTGCATTGTCTATTCCGCTGCGTTGTTATTTCCGTTAGAATACCTAGACCTTACCTGTTCGAACATTCCCTTGATCTAAGACCTCGCGAGTCTTACGAAACCCTGGGAATCTAGAACGGCGTATATTGTCTGTGACCCTAGGACTACTTTGTGTGGTTTGTCTTTGTGATTGTGATTTTGTGTTTTTTGATTATTTCATAAAATGACAAGTCACAACTTTGATTTGGGGATTTTTAATGGAAAATGTGATTTTTCAATCTGGCAACAAAAGATGAGGGGTATTTTGGTCTAATAAAAAGTTTCAAAAGCCATTGATGGCAATTACTCAGCTGATTTTTCAAAAGACCAAAAAGAAGAAGCCGATGAGCTTGCTTATACCTCAATAATTTTACATTTGTCTGATGCCGTTTTAAGAAAGGTGGGCAAACTGAAAACCACCAAAGAACTTTGGGAAAAATTGGAAGAACTGTATTTGCTCAAATCTACCCCGAATAAACTTTACTTGCTTGAACGTTTTTTCAGTTTTAAAATGGATCCCTCAAAGGATCTTGACGACAATTTAGATGTTTTTAATAAACTTGTTCAAGACATTGCTAATTGTGACGAGAAAGTGTCTGAGACTTATAAGGCTATAATTTTGCTTAACTCTATGCCTGATTCATATAGGGAAGTCAAAAATGCTATTAAGTATGGTAGGGACACTTTAACACCTGAAATTGTCATGGACTCACTTAGAAGTAAGGAGATGGAACTTAAAGCTGAAAAACATGATAAAAGGAGTGGTGAGATTCACATGATGCGGGGTAGGACTTAGTTTAGGCAAAACAGTCATGAGGGACACCAAAGTAGAGGCGAGTCAAAGGGTAATGGAGGTAGGAGAAAGGGTAAGAGTTGGTCTAGATCTAAGTCTAGGTCCAGGATTAGGAAATGCTATGGGTGTGGTAACACAGGGCATTTCATAAAGGATTGTCGTAAGATTAAGGATAATCAAAATGTTAAGGAGAGAGATGAGGTAAATGTGTTGTCTTCTGCTCCCAAAGATGATGTGGGTGAAGTCTATATGATTTCGAGTCCTGTTACTGTTTCTGCTGAATTAAATCTAACTGCTAATTCTCGCATGCATGAGTGGATACTTGATTCTGGTGCTTCTTTTCATGTGACGTCTGAAAAGGATTGGTTTGAAAACTTGCATGAATCTAATACGGGGCATGTTGTGCTGTGTGACAATTTTGCTTATACTATTGCTGGGATTGGAGATATTAGTATAAAGTTTGACACTGGTTTTGTGTACACTTTGAAAGACGTTAGATATATTCCTGAATTGTCTAGGAATTTAATTTCAGTAGGAAGGCTTGAAAAGGATGATTTCACTAGTAAAATTGGAAATGGCATGTTAAAGATAATTAAGGGTGCATTAGTCTTCATTAAAGGAACTAAGAAAAATGATATATATGTCACTACTGGAGAAGTGATTAGAGGGTTAAAACACTCTATCTCTTCTGCCAAGATTGATCACACTCATCTATGGCATAATAGACTTGCACACGTAGGCATTAAAGGACTTAAATTTCTAAATGGAAAAGGTGCATTTGGTAATGACTGTGTGTCTGATTTGTCTTTCTGTGATCATTGTGTGCTTGGTAAGCATCATAGAACATCGTTCTCCACAAGTGTTCATAAATCTAAAGGCATGCTTGAATATGTGCATTCAGATCTGTGGGGTCCTGCTAGTAATCCCACCTCAGGTGGGAATAGGTATTTCTTGTCGATTATTGATGACTATACGAGAAAGGTATGGGTTTATCTTCTAAAAGATAAATTCGATACTTTCCAAAACTTTAATAACTGGAAAAGGCAAGTTGAGAACCAAACTGGCAAAAGGATTAAGTACCTAAGAACAGATAATGGCCTAGAATTTTGTAACACTGAATTTGATAATATGTGCAAAGAAAATGGAATAACAAGACATAGGACTGTTCCTTACACTCCCCAGCAAAACGGGGTAGCGGAAAGGATGAATAGAACCATACTTGATAAAGTGCGTTGTATGATGTTAAGTTCTGGCATCCCAAAGTCATTTTGGGGTGAAGCTGTTATGACTGCTTGTTATTTGATTAATTTGACTCCATCTGCTGCATTAAATGGTGATACTCCTCATGAAAAGTGGTCTGGTAAACTAAGTGATTATTCTGCCCTTAGAACTTTTGGTTGTGCTGCGTTTTCCCATCAGAGTGAGGGAAAGCTTGAACCTAGAGCTAGGAAATGTGTCTTCCTAGGGTATCCTACTGGTGTGAAGGGATATAGGTTATAGGATAGAAGCCAGAAGGGGGTTAAGATCATTGTGAGTAGAGATGTCACGTTTAACGAGAGTGAAATGCCTTGCCTTAAGAGTGAATCTGAACCTGAGGCTGTGAGCGAGTCAGAACAAGGTGAAGAGGGAAGTCAGTTTAAGGTGGAGTTAGGAAAACTTAGCACACCTGTTCCTGATACTCCGAATGAGGTGGAGATTCAGGATCAGGAACCCGATGTGGAGAATAGAAGTGAGATAGTGATAGAGGAGCATCCTGAGGAAGAAAATCCCTTGACCAACTATAACTTAGTTAGGGATAGAGAGAGAAGACAAACGAGGGAGCCTAGGAGATTCGGATATGAATCTGAGATAGCTTTTGCTCATGCTAGTTATGAGGAACTAGTTGATAGAGAACCAAAGACCTTTGAGGAGGCAACGAAGAGTGAACAAGCTGAAGAATGGTTTAAGGCAATGAGAGAGGAGATGAGCTCCTTAGAGAAGAATCAAACTTGGGAATTAGTACCTAAACCTAAGAATAAATCCATCGTTGATTGTAAGTGGGTTTTTAAGGTTAAGGAGGGTACGAGTGCTTCTGAACCTTTAAGGTTCAAAGCTAGGCTAGTTGCTAAGGGATTCACACAGAAAGAGGGGATTGATTATAATGAGATTTTCTCACCAGTTGTTAAGTACACTACTATTAGGGTCATGCTTGCATTAGTTGCACATTTTGACTGAAAACTTGAACAACTTGATGTAAAAACTGCTTTTTTGCATTGTGATCTTGACGAGCAAATCTGTATGAATCAACCTAAAGGTTTTAAAGATAAGTTGAAACCTGAACATGTGTGTTATCTTAAAAAGTCGTTGTATGGCTTAAAACAGTCACCTAGACAATGGTATAAAAGATTTGACTCTTTTGTACTCACTATAGGTTTTCAAAGAAGCAAGTTTGATCATTGCCTGTATTTTCAGTATAGTAGTACTGATAATAATTATCTGTTTTTATTGCTTTATGTGGATGATATGCTTTTGATTGGTTCATCACCTAAGTGGATAAGCAATATAAAAACAAAGTTGAGTGGCGAATTTGACATGAAAGACCTAGGTGAAGCTAAAAGAATCTTAGGCATGGAAATTGAAAGAGATAGGTCAAACTTCGCATTGTTCTTGCATCAGTCTCCTTACATTTCAAAGATATTGAAAAAATTTGGTATGAATGACTGCAAACCTGTTTCATTACCGTTAGATAATCATTTTGTGTTGTCTAAGGATCAGGTTCCTTGTAATGAATATGAAGTAGAATACATGAGTAGAATTCCTTATTCTAATGTGATAGGTTCTATCATGTACTTGATGGTTTGCACTAGACCGGATTTAGCTTTTGCTGTTAGTGCCCTTAGTAGATATATGTCTAATCCGGGTCCCGAGCATTGGGAAGCCTTAAAGTGGCTACTAAGATATTTGAAGGGTACTAGTAATGTAGGTCTAAGGTTTGGTGTTAATAAAGAAGGCGTGAAACTGAAGGGTTTTGTAGACGCTGACTATGCGGGGGATAGGGATGGTAGAAAGTCGACTTCTGCTTATGTGTTTACCTTATCTAATTCTTGTGTTAGTTGGAAATCACAGTTACAACACATTGTTGCACTATCCACAACAGAGTCTGAGTATATTGCTACCACTGAAGCTATTAAAGAAGCTCTGTGGCTTAGAGGCTTACTTCATGAACTATGTGTCTTGAATGATTACGTGGTAGTTTACTCTGATAGTCAGTCTTCAATACATTTATGTAAAAACCCTGTTTTTCACGAACGCACTAAACATATTGATGTTAGACTACATTTTATTAGAGACATCGTGTCTCAAGAAGTGGTGAGACTTGAAAAGATACATACACAGTATAATCCTTCAGACATGGGCACAAAGGTGCTGCCATTGGTAAAGTTTAGAAGTTGTAAAACTCTTCTAAACATTGGTGAGGGTAAGTAATTTCCAATTTTATCGCTCTTTATATTGGAACTATTATTGATAAGTGTTTATGTTTCTTTTTGCAGGTCCTTTGACACCAAGGTGGAGGTTGTTAGGCAATTTGTTGTCAAACGACCTCCCCCGGGCGATGATGTAAACTCAGTTATGTATTCAGTCGGCTTTAGCCAAATGACTGATTGGTATATCGACACTAAGAGAAGAACGACCCAATTCCAATCTTGGTCGGGCCATTTGAAGTAGCCTAATTTATTAGAGCTGCTCATGGCCCGACCCGCGTATTTGGACGGCTATAATGGATTACCCACTAGGGCAACCCATGTGTGTGAAGTATTGGGCCATTATTATTCTATTGGGCCACTTTACCTATACCTAACTTACCTTGGTGGACTTGGACTCTCCTATTTATGCTTGGACCCGTCCCTCTCTCACACACGAATTGAAACCGCCGCCTTCTTCCTCCTTTTCTCTCGCGACCGTGCTCCTCCTTCTCTTGTAGCCTCTGTGGTTAATTCCTTTGTGTTCCTTGGTTGATTGAGTTGACTCTAGGTGGGTAATTCGAAGCAACCATACGTATGGAAGCCGGTTGATTGGAGTTGTGGTTTTGTGAACCTCTTGGTGTCGATTGGAGAAACTGAGCCCGGGTTAGTCTTGGTAACTGTGGTATATTGCTCTACAAATTTTTCAGCTCAAAAAACAGATATTCCAGCAGTATCAGAGAAGCTTATCTATCATAATAAAAAACAAACAAAGGGTCTTAGAATTGCATTCCACCAGTAAGCATTAACAAATCCAGAGCAAAAGGATTCCCCAGTAAATGATAAATTATATACTTGCTGATTCTATGTGCAAAATTATATGCATATCCATTTCACTAATTATATGTGCAAAAGGATTCCATGCAGATGCAGTGATTTGTCATTGTCTTTGTTGATTTTAACTGGCTGGCTTGGTATAGTGTATCATTTCGGCATGTACTTAAACCATAAAGCTTCTGTCTACGGAACAACGTTTTTACCCTTTTTGTGAATCTTTGAATATTAGACATATTTTCCCTCAATTCTACTATTTTTCTTGCAAGCAATACATAATATATTCCATATACTTGAGATAAAGAACAATACATGTAACATGAGTTTAAATAATTTACATAGTAATTAAATGAGTCATTGAGTAAATTGCTAACAACTAAAAATATGGTACAGACTTGAGTAGCTCTAAGGGGAAAACAAAAGGTATATTGCTAACAGCTTTCTCTATAAATAAGAATGAGATTGTCACCGGAAATCAGGATATTGCCCTCAAAAGTTGTGTTTTGATGGTAAAATGGATAAATACAAATAATTTATTTACAAAAGATAATTGAAAAAAAAAAAAAATGGGATATAATAGAAGGAAACGGAAAAGGGAAAAATTAATTAATTTTTTTTTTTTAAAAACTAAAAATGAGTACAATCATTATATAAATTGGCTTTTTAAAACACAAAATTGGACGAAACCACCATTTAGCCTACTAATGCAACAAAAGTCAAAGGTGAGTTAAAATTCAAATAGCCATTGAAATTTGTGCAATGTTTCTTATTAACCATTAAAATTTGAAAAATAGAAAATAAAAAATTTCCAATAGTCATCGAATGTGTCATATTGTATCCTACCCATTACTCAAAATTTGATGGACTCGTTGATGTGGCAAATAGAATTATTGACATGGCACAAGATAATGTCATTTGTACAATAATTTTTGAAACATTGTTAACAATTTTGTATGTGTCAAAAATGCGTTTGTCGAAAAGATAAATTATTTTTTAAACTGTTCAATGATAGCGAGCCACGTGGCAAGTTGTCAACAATATTGTAAAAGGGATTGTCCATCAATCATGATTCGAATGACACATCAGTCAAAAATAAGCTTCTAAAAATGCAATTAACAGGAAAAATGAATTAAAAACTAATACTAAAATGAAAATACAAATAAACAAAAGAAAGCATGCAAAGAAATTCAATTGCATTTTTATAAGCATTTTTAATAGATTTAATGTGTTTTTACACTTATTTTGTCATCAACTAATGGACATAATGAGTCATATAAGAGTTTTTCATTTGCCATGTCAACGAGTCTGTTAATTTTTGAAATGTTGATTTATAGAATGATGGATAATAAGTTCGATGATGATCTCAAATTTTTTTGAAATTTAATGACCAATGAAAAATATTATGAAAAGTTTAATGGCCATTTAAATTTTTAACCGTCAAATTTTGATGCTCAAAATATCCATATTTAAAAGGTTGAGTACAAACCAGATACATAAAACATAGACTGGGACCAATCATTCAATTTGTCCCAATAAATAATTGCATATAAAAGTCCTACCTTTGGCAAATTTGTAAAATCGTTTATTAATTAGCTAAATTTCATTTTTAATCTCATATTTCTGTAAATTCACATATAATATCCACTTATCTAACACTCACTTTTATCATTTTTTAAATTAAATCGTTCATAAATTCTTCCCAAATGGATTCTAAAAAAATCAACAACACTATACCACTTTCTTGAGTATTTACCTGCTTTATGATTATAACAAATCAAGGACAAATCATGTCCGGATCTTTTCCTAATTTATGTTTTTTTCATTAAGGTTTCTATTGATGCTCATGTAGAAAAATAATTGAAAAGTTAGATAGTAACGTTATTAGCAGTAATAAATACTAAGTAGAGAAAGATGGAAATGACAATTACAAATATTAAAATGAAACAATTTCATTGAAGGCTACGTTTGATGATACCAACTTAAGCCTTTCGATGATGTTAACAAGAAGTTTGGAAAATGTAAAAAAAATGAAGATGTGTGTTTGTGTTTGTGTTTGTGTGTGTGTGTGTGTGTGTGTGTGAGAGAGAGAGAGAGAGAGAGAGAGAGAGAGAGTGTGTGTGTGTGTGTGTGTGAGAGAGAGAGAGAGAGAGAGAGAGAGAGAGAGAGAGAGGCATGTAAATAATGGAGGATTTTGAAGATTTTGGTGAGTTATTTCTTGGTAATGAAGACTTTTGGCTGGTTCCATTTTGAATGTAACAATAGAAATTTGAAACTTATGCTCCATTTGATTTTCGTTATTTGTAGAATGAGAATAAAAAATATAGTTGTTATGGATTCCACACAAGAGATGAAAAGTAAAAAATGATAATTTGATGTGATTGATAATGGTCATATTTTTTATTTTTATGGATGATTAATATGAAACAAACGGGGCATTATCTAACAAAATAAATCTCTTGTTTGAGCTACATTATTTTTCTCATTCTCATTTTTCTACTCATTTTCAATCATATATTTTTCAATAAAATAATATTTTCCATCACATCAATAATTTTTCTTTATTTTTCAAGCACATATTCTCATCACATCAACAGTAAAAATATTGTGGCTCAAACAGAGGAAGTAAATATGTAATTATTTAGGGTCCGTTTGATTGCAATGGTGGAAAATGAGTGGAAAAGAAATGGATTCCAGGGAATTGAATTGTCTGGAATTGTTTTACCGAGAATTGAATTAAAGGTGTTTGATTGATATAATTTTCCACATTTCTATTATAATATGTTTGACTTTGTTTTTTATGCAAATTATCAATTAAATGGATAAATTTTTTTATCATTGGTGACAAAATATGTTTAGATTGCCAAAATAATAATAATAATAATAATAATAATTTATTTTTTATTTTTACGTTTGGTCTGTTTTGCATGAAATTTGTCAATTAAATGGATAAATTATTTTACACTTTATCTTAGAATTTGCTTCTATTACTAAGAAAAAAAATGTGGAAACCAATTCCCACCATATAGCAAGGAATTGAATTCCACGAAATCATGCTTCAAGTGGCTGTACCTTGCCATGAAAAAAAAAGGCTATCAAACGGACAAAAAGTGAATGTTGGAATTCGATTGCAACTTCCAGAGAAAATTTTGGCGAATCAAATGGACCCTTAGAATAAATACTGTGGAAAAACTATTCAAGTGGCCCGACATCTTATTTTGGAACTTTGTAAGCACCAGACATACCCCTACCCCCACCCTTTCCCCTTCTGTTAGATTTACATAATTAATAGAATTGAACATTACATTGAATGAAATTTCGATTTCTCATATTATTGAAGTTTTGAGAATTTTAAGAGAAGGTCATGTCCAGATGAGTCGTTTATTATTACGATACGTGTCAAGTGCCAGTACAGTAATGTATATCCTAATACAATTTTATGAATTTTTATGTTTCTGCATATTAATTCAAAAAAATTATAATATAAATTGAACAAGTCCTCACAAATTTGATTATAAGGTTTAATGAATGAAACTATTGAATAGGTAAACTAGTAGTAGTTAGAACCAAATTTATTATTGGGGTTCAATCTACCCCGCTATACATTTGTCATTACCTATAATAATAATTAATTAATAAGTTCATTTTCAATTACTAATGTTAATGTTCATAAACTACAAGACTTATTGCTAGTAGGTATCCTGGCACATCATGCTTATCCTTTTTAGGTGATATTTTAGGATTTTATTAGTTGTACAATCGGGATTGATAATATCCTCATAGAAGGAGGCCCACGATTTTGTTATTCATCGTGGGCCTCCCTCCCATGTGTGTGGTTGTCAATCGAGATTATTAATTCAGATTGTACATGTAGCATGGCCCGATATTTTAAGATTTTTGCGTGGTGTACGCTTAATCCCTCCAAAATACACATAATAGGTGGGCCCCATGTGGGACCCATATCAAAAAAATCGTACTAAGCCCCTTGAATCCTCATCTTGCCATGAAGGATCGACTCCAGCAAATGGGTTTAGCTCTTCGTAGATGTTCGGCCTCTTAAAGCGGGATTCGGTCAAACTCTCTCCTTGGCAGAATGACGAGTATGTACCCAGATTCGCTTGTTGTGTAACTTTCATGTAGAAATTTTTGAAGCCTCATTGGGCGAGGCATAACAAATGTTCAGATCTTGTCGAGCCTCTATGATTTCTTTAGAAATTGTCAAATCACTTTTTATTTACAAATACTATTCACTTACTTATGACTTATTTTGTATTTGTTTAATAATTAAATTGAGCATTAAAACTCCCAAACATAGTGATGAATAATGTAGTAATTTCATTTTGTCTTAATCGCTAAGTTGCTTTCAAGTTAGGGTCCGTTTGATAGAAAGATGGAAAATGGATAGTAAATAAAATGTTTAGCAAGGAAGTGAATTGTCTAGAATTTATTTTGGAGGGAATTGTAATTAATGGTGTTTGATTGATATAATTTTTCACCTAATCCGTTTAGCTTTATTTTTCATGTAAATGGTTACTTTTTGGGATAAATTTTTTTATAATCTGTATTAAAATTTTTTTGGATTGCCAAAAAGTAAAAAAAATAATAATAATAATATTTTCATGAATTTTTGGTATTCGTTTGACTTCGTTTTTCATGCAAATTGTCAATTAAATCGATAAATTTTTTTACCATTGTATTTAGAATATGTTTCCATTACCAAAAAGTATTAAAAAAAAAAAAAAAAAAAAAACCCCAGCAAGGTGAAAAATAAATTCCCACCAAAATCATAAGAAAATAAATTCTTACTTTTGTGCTTAAAGGGGTTGTATCTAGAATATTGGTGGCAAATATTTCCCATGGCAAAATTGGCAAATCAAACAGCCAAAATCAAAAAAATGGAAAATATTCACCTAGTTCCATGACAAATTGGTATAATCAAACAGGACCTTACTGTTGAATGTCAAAGAAAGAAGGAAACCACAGTTTCCGTTCACCTTCAGCCAAAATAAACTTGGGCAAAGAAATTAAATTCAAAAAATAGAAATAAGATCACCGTTCAAGTCGACTTGTTAAATAATTGGAACAATTCCTTAAAAAATACTCATTCTCATATAGTTGAGAAAGATTGAACAAAATGGCAGTTAAGAAAAATCATCACGTGATCCATCGTAATTGAAATTTTAATTTTTTTACTTCTTTTAATAGTATTACTTATATGAATAAAAATAATATGAATTTTATGCATCGGCATAAGGTTAATTCAAAAAATAAAATAAAATAAAGAAAAAATAAAAATCTATAATAGAAATTCGACAAGTCATCAGAAGTTTGGTTATAAGGTTCAATGAATGAAACTATTGAATAGATAAAGTTGTACTAGTTAGAATCATGTCTATTCTTGTAGAAGTGTAAGCAGTCCCATTTTATCGTTTTTTGACTGATTTTCAAATCAAATCGTTTACACCGATTTGAGAAAAATTCAAACTTAAATCAAACCATTTTGAACGGTTTAAAAAAAAAAAAACTCAAATTTAAACCTAACGGTTTGATCCGATTTTAAACCGTAGATTTCACCGTATATTTTTTATCTGTCACTTTTATGCCATTAATTTAGGAGTGAACATTTTTTTCTAGAACCGGTGGAATCGAACCGGAACCATTTAGAACCGGTTGATTCGATTTCAGATCTTCTAAAAAATAATTTGATTTTGGGACAAATTATTAGGAACCAACCGGTTCCAGTTCCGGTCCAATTCCCTGTTTTAGTATGGGAACCGTCGAGAACCGGATTGTTTTCATAGGATTTTTTTATTTTTTTGGTAAAATATATGATTCAATCTTCAATCACTTTTATAAAAAATAATAATAGAGTTTTGTCTTCATTTTAAACCTAACACTTTCCTTCTTTTCTTTTATTATTTTCTTCTTTCTTTTTATAATTCTTTAATCAACTGATTCTCAAACTAAATAAGAATATTGGGTAAATTTATACCTTAATAAATTTATTTACAATATATAATTTCATTTCTAAGATCCGAAATTTTTATTTTATTTTCACTTTGATTACATAGTTGTTGATCCGATCAAAATTTTTCATCTAAATTTCTACAAATTATAATTGACAGAACTAGAACTTGCAATAGTTTTTTAAATGATGTCCAATTCAATGTAAGATTTTGATTTTAATTGAAATTTGTTTAATCATTGGAGTACTGTGCAATTTATATAAGCTCATGATTGTTTGATGATGGTAATTTATATGGAATACAACGTGAGATTATTTGATGAATCGTTTTAGACTTTCAATTTAAGAGCTTATGGAATATATCATCATCATTTAAAAATAAATAAAAAGTCCAACACAAAAGTTTTACAAGTTGCAATTTAGAAAATTTCCTTTTTTTTATTTTTTATTTTTTATATATTTTTTGCCGATCCGATTTGATTTTAAAATGCAATAAAATTTCTCAAATTTAAACCAAATCATTTTTTACCGATTTGGTTTGATTCAAAACCATTTCATTGACAGGTTCTCGTGACAACACAAATCAATGGTTTCCTTCGTTCATGAATTCACGTGGCACCAAATCAATAGTTTCTAAAATGCGATTTCGATTTGATTTTCCAACTTAACGATTTTTGCTTACAGTCATACATTTTTGGCTGTATATTTAGAACCTCTTCATGTGGTGGGGCCCCTATAGTAGGCATGATCCTTAACTTTATCGATTATTTCACCAGTATAATAATTATTAATCGACAACTCACAAAACTTTAGTGGTAATAGGTAACCTGGCACGCACATGCTTATCTTTCTAGCTGATATTGAATGGAATTAATTATAAGAATAAATCTGGTTGTACAGAATTACTTGATAGAAATGATTGACAGACCACTCACTATAACGCGGATCCCACCTGTATTAAAAAAAAAAATTGCTGCAGGCCCCGCCCATGTGAGTTATCTGTCAACCATTTCTGTCAAGTAATTCTGTACACCCAGCAGCTCTGTTTAAACTAAAAACTTTTGACTTTTGTCCTCATTTTAATCATTAAATTATATTTAATTTTTTCTTTCATATTTTCAACAATACAATTTTTCATAAAATAATATTACATGTAAATCAAATTTTTTTTACTTTTTTAAACATTCATTTTTCAAAAAAAATACTATTTCATGCATTTTTATTTAAAAAAATGGGGAGCCAAATGAGGGCTTAATCAAGTTCTGAGTTCCCAGAACTCTCTCAATTTCATGAGTTAGATAATAATGTACATACTCAAAGGAAAGAGAGACTTGTAGAAGGAAAGAAATCATTTTATTTATAAAATAACTTTGTAAAATAGAATATAAGAAAATATGGTTTCATACATGGAATTTTCTTCCGATCTCATTGAGAACCAAAGGACACAACTATCAAACAAATTTTACACGAGAAATTTCTTAAGAAGAACCTAATTACTAGTAGGAGGAAATGAAAAGGCGACATTATTTCTTATAGGAAGATTAATTCTTTTTTAGTCTATTGTTTCCGTCAAATCACTATGTTGTCTAATGTGAGTTATAAAAGCCAAAATTGACATAACAATACAATTTCCACCATAAATTGATGATAAATGTCTAAATCTTGTCGATCTGATTTGAATTAGTTTTTCACTCTACTAACCAAGATTTTACCAGAAAGCATAAAGATCTATGTGTTATTTTGATGTGCACATATTATCAAGCAAATAAGGAAATTTTTTTACGAGTCCATGTTTGGCTAATATTTAATTTTTTTTTTATATATATATAAATAGATCAAATCACTTTTTATTCACGAATTTTAAAGAGGGTCACGAGTATTATTCACTTATTTATCACTTATTTTTATTTATTTATAAATTTAAATGTGTACAAAAACTTCCAAACGTGTAGATTAATCGTGTAGTAAAATTTCTTACTCTTTTATGGCTAAGCTGCTTTGAGGTTATTGTTGACCTTCAAGGAAAGAAAGAAACACATTTGCTTTCAACCTTCGGCCAAAAATAAAATTATTGAGCATATCTTTGAACAAAACACGCATGCCGTTGAAACAGTGGCTGTAGTTTCTCGGACCGCAAGGTGCAGCAGCGTCGCTGCTGCAGCTCACTGTTGTGCACAACCTGCGCGCCGCCGCCGCGCTTGCCAAGTCCGATGCTTGATTCAAGAACATAAACCACAATCAAGCAAAACAGTTTCTAACAAGCACAAAGTAGATTCTAATACCACTGTTGAGAATTTACTTAAACATACATAGCAAAAAATTAAACAAATTTAGATTTTCACCAAGAATCTACTTTGTGATTAAATAGAAATTGTGATAGAAATTATACTTTCGTGAAATTTGTAAACTCTTTTGCTATTCATTTTACTCCAACAATCCTGATCTGCCTCCCACAACTGGCCAATTGTCCAGTCTCCAATGAAATACACATAGAGAACAAGATTGAGAGAGACCCAGAATTTCTTTTATTGTGTTAGCAAGAATATTAATGAAAACTCTACATATTACAAACTCTAGCAACTTATTTATATAAGCTCATACAGGCTTGGCCCGTCACTTAAAATTAACTCGGTGCAATATTTAATTAATCCAATTAATTAAATTTGATCCATAAATTAATTAATCTAATTAATTAATTCGGGCCTATTAATAAGCGACCCAATTAATTAATTATTCAACGCTTATTAATTAATTAATTGGTAACTCTCATTCTTCTAGTTCACCTTTTGTGTGTAGCCCATCAGGTTCCCAATCACGATACCTAACGACGTAAATTATTATTTTGATCTAATCAAAATCGATAAACCAAAACACCATTTTGATTTATCAATAATTTACATACGTCGTCCCAAATTGACATATAGCAATGTGTCAGAGTAATACATGTGACGAAAAATGTCACGTGGTGTGACAAAACTAAACTCCTTTGTTTATCGTGAAACTATAATTCATTCGTCAGTATGATCCGATCAATCACGAGATATGGATAAATGTCAATATTAATTATCGATCATATCTTTCATACCACTATTAAGTCAATGTAAGTCGAAAACTCTTTTTTGACTTATGAGTACACATTGGTCAAGGATTTCATTATCAACTTAATGGGATGAAATGTAGATCGCGATCTCTTACTATCTAAGAGTGATGAATCCTCTATTGATCATTCACAGCCTCTATATGATTCTTGACATGCTCGGACGATGCCGTATTAGCAACCCTTGGCAGAACAACATTCAATATCACCAAAGTATGATTGTCCTCATATAAGGCACTATGATGACTTCAAGTCGAAGGACCAATTCCACTAGTAAACGTTAAAGATTAACCACTGATACTCAGATAACTATCCGTGTGAAATCTCCTAGCAGGTCTCTAATATTTTATTTTATAACAAAACATTCACGTGTTCATTTAAGTGTCACTACACTTTAACTTGTGAGATCAGTTACTTACTTCTCAAGTAAGGAACGCCACAGGTGATGGTTTATCTGTACTAACGATATTCGTATCTCATTATTACTTACGACTACAGATAATTTAAGATCCAATCATATGTAATTTGTATCTCACAATCACAACTCCTTATGATTAACAAATTATCGAGATTTGAATCTACGGATTATATTATTTAATTTAATTTAATATTAATTAAATAACAAATCTGCCACAAATTACATTAATTATATATTAAAAGTATTTATACTCAAAATTGATTGGACATAGGACATAATACTTATATTGGCAACATGCAAAGCCAGACACAACACTACTGTTTGCTAGGCAAAGATGCTGGGAACATAGCATGTTTCGGGTGCTTGAGAGTTACTTCTACTTTTGTTAGTGAAATAACTTTAATGATTGGCAAAATAAGTCACTACGTCTGACTTGCTTTTTGGAGTATTTAACCTACCTGATTGTCGTGTTGTTTTGCATTGTATTGATTTTTACAAATTACAACATGACATAATGTACGAGTTTCTTTCCAATTCTACATTGGTCGCCTTTCAGAAACTTATTCTAAAATAAGTGATATTTTTTTTTCTTCAGATAATTAGACAAGAAAGGCATTCATGACACCATTAAAAAGGGATATAATTTGTGTGGTTTCATCATGAGAACGAAAACGAGAACGAGAACGACCTGGATAAATATACTTTTTAAAAATCAAATTATTCCTAGCAACTGACATAACATACATCTTGGTACAAAATTCCAATCAAAGGATTTCAAAGTCACCAAGTCGTCACTTCAACTGCACTATTTTCACACACCTTCGGCTTCAGGTTTTTGATGTAGGGAAAACTCAATCACGTGCAAGATACAAACACCAAGCCGTCAGAGCTATTATAAAAAACAACCACCAAACAATACGTTAAAATTTTTATTGCCTTCTTTGTTAATCTCGTCAATTGGCATTAGTGTGAGTTTGCACTTTCTTGATTTATTCCAGCCCTTCAACATATCCTCAATCATCCCAGCAAAAAAGTTCAAAAATGTTCTCGAGTCCGTTCAAACTCACTGACAATTATTGGATTAGTACATTGTTGGCTGTCCCTTAGAGTTTGAGAGCCTTACGCCATCTTCAAATACGGGGCCCCTATAAGTATTTAAAAAAATATGTATATAACATTAGAAAACAAGATCGAAGATCCATCAAATTGTCTAAAGATTAGCAAGGAAACCAAATCCCTTGCCCTTGTAGGACTCCTATATAAAAAACTTTCCCTCTATAGTAGCTGTTCTCTTTCCATAATTTTTATTTAATAATAAAATTCAAAATTACAAAAATAATAATATAAAACTTTCAAATATCCAAATTAAATTTACTCTTGAACTTTTAATAGAAAATCAACAATTATACTATTACAATCAATCGGTTTTAGAACATATTTTTTAATAGACACACATGGATAATTCATTCAACATTTCTTCTTGTTGATCCAAAGTAGGATTTTATCAACTTCAACTGTGAAAAGCTCAAATCGACAGATGCAACTGTAAATGATATAGTTAATATTATTTTATAAGCAATCCACACACACACACACACACACATAACAACATTCTATCATTTTTATATAGTCCAACATTTCAATCGCCTTTTTGATCTTTTTTGACAAATAATTTAAAACAATTTGCAACTCAAAAAATTACTACTGCCCCATCAATATCAGAATCATTGTAGTGCTTCAGAAATTTTTCAATCTTATCCCACAATTACTTTGAAAAATTATCATTTGCAATCTACGAACTTTTTTAAATCAAATAGAAACTCAAAATATTTCATATTTTCGAAATTGTTTAAGCCTTAAAATAAGTGGAAAAAGAGCTTGGCCAACTATATATAAGAAATAATCAACTATAAAAGATATTTACCTTAATGTATTATCTCATCATTAACGATTTCATCAAAGTGCTTCTTTATATGAATAATAAAGTTTTCATGAAAAGTAGGTTCAACTTCCATATGAGAAGTAGCCCTGTTTGTCATCCATTAAGTTAAAATTCTTTTTTCCAAACTTATTTGCATCCACAAATTCACACGATAAAATATTTTGCAAGTGAATCAATTTTTTCCCTACTTTTTTAACTGTTTCCAGTAGGTTTATTCACATGAGCTAGCAAAGGAGCACAAGATCTCAAGATTCAGGTGACAGCTTTATGTCAATTACCACCTTAGTGTGCTGAGATGTCCCAAAAGCAATCTCCAAGCTTCCTCAAACTGATTCTGTGGAAATCTTCCCTCATGAGAAATGCAAAACAACGCCACCTGAATTTGTCTGCTACATCTTCATTGTTCATGGCTGAAAGCCAAGGGAACACAGTTTATTAATTTTCCAAGTATTCATACAAGCAATTATAGCTTATATATTCAACTAGATGTTGGAAGCGTATACCTGCATCCTCAACAATATTTGAAGTAACAACAAATTTGTTTTCCTTTCATATCTGCATTGAGCCTCAGAAGCAGAGGATGTTAATTTATCAATTACTCATTTACTAATTAATATTGTGCATTATAGTGTATACAAAAGGGTAGATGTTATAAATTGGGAATCAAGAAGACACATCTATACCTTCAAAATCCAAAAAATTTGAAATATCAACGGATGATTTTTGGCTTATCCATACTTTATCAAGCTTTGGTGCATTTAATTGTCTTGACCCCAATTTTGTCATCACAGGGCATTCTTCAATGCGTAAATACTCTAATGAAGGGAACACAAGTTCATAGTTCTGAGAGGAAAGCAATCTCAATCTATCAAGACCAAAAAATGTTAGATTGCTCAATTTAGGAAACACAATTCTGTTTGTATTTCCTTCTTCCACGATTTCTATGTTCGAAGTGTCGTCATCTTCTTGTCTTCCAATAATTTCTTCAATTGCTTCACATTTCCAAACCTGGATTTCTTTTAGAGCCACAAGTGAATTGGCCATTGAAGGTGAGAATAAGTATCTTAAGCTGTCACAATTTGAAACTTGAAGTCGTGTCAAATTCTCAAAGATATAAATTCATTTAGGAAGCATCCTCGTGAATTGCACTAATTTGGGTAGAAATGCCACAATCAATGATTTCAGTTGAGTAAGCATACTAATTTTTGCATCATCTTTTCGATACTCAAAGTCAAACAGAATGGACACACAATCCAATTGACGAAGGTGCAATATCTCCAAGTTAGGCAATGTAACCTGCAAGAAATTTAATTAATGATATCAGCCATAATTATGCAAACTTAAAACTTCATAAGTTTTAATAGAATCTTTACCTTTGTAGAATTAATTGAGACCTTCTTGAGATGAATTAGCATACAGTGAACATAACTGTATTAATATAAAATAATTATGGAAACGTGAAATATAGAGCCCATTAGAAAATGTAAACATCAACCCAAATCTGAACACGTGTTTGAATTGTGAGTGCTGAGATTTTTTTGGAAAATACTCATACAAAAAAAATAAAATAGATTGTTGGGATTGATCACCAGCTCAGCCTGGCAAGGGGCGTAATAGGTTTTATATTTGTTACATGCTATAGATCAAACCCACTCATGATCATCACCTGTAATAATAAATAAAAATATTCTTCGAAAATTGACAAAAATGGTCTCAAACCTTTGCCCTTCATGCATTTTGGTTCCAAAACTTTTATTTTTGGCAATGAGGTCCCAAATCTATGTCATTTGGACCAAAAACTGAAAGGTTTGGGACCAAAAACGCAATGAAGTCCTACATAAAGGCTTTAAATTACATAACTAGTTTTATAGTTCATCATTTCTGTTGTCAAATATAATGACTTAAATATTTGAAATTAAAGAAGCATTAATTTGTAGAACGTTGTCTTAAGATTACAGAATATTACACACTATGTTTATGAAAGTATATGGGTAATATTAGTGCGCGTCATTTAAAACTTGTTGCTAAATATTTTCAAAGGTTGGACTCCAGGCAAAATAAAAGTTGTTTTATGAATTAATTAGAAACTGAGAAATAAGACTCGTAATTTTCTTATCTTTAATTGTTGTGCAGGCTAGAATTCATAATATTCATGTGTTTTATAACAAATGAGGCCCCATGCATACACACTAAAGAAACAGATATTTACCTGTTCGAACAGTGGGTTGAACACACCATCGATCTTGTTTGATCCAGATCTAAAGCTCTTAAAATTTCTTAAATTCTCAAGGTCGACGAACCTTAGTTTTGGGAACTCAAGCATTTGGGTAACTTCATCTCGTTTGATGTCCATTAAAACAATTTCCTCTAACATCTCACAGTTAGAAATACTTATAATTTGGAGATTCACCATGCATAATGCAACTGACTCCGAAAACAGGCTTGTAATTAAGGGGCAATTTCTCATATAAAGTCTCGTAAGATTGTGAAGTGATGGAGGTTTGATGACACCCCTCCACAAATATTTCATCCTTGGGATGCCATGTAGATTTATCTCTTGTAATCTATCAAAGGCCCCTATTTGATGATTTCTATTCAGATACTCGAAGCCATCCTCATCTAACATATTATTCCTCTCCATGACTTGTAGAGAATGACCATCAAGATTGTTCAGGTCATTTTTCATAAGAAGATATTCAGTTCTCCTCATTAACGAGTTCATTGCAGGTTGTGAAAGCATACTCGAGTCAGTAATGCCTCGTATATTCAACATCCGTTTGAAATAATGACTTATAATCAACGTCCGTTCGAAATAATGACTGCCAGAGAAATTTAGATGAGCATCCTCCAAGTCAGTTAATTCTAATACGATATTAAATCTTTCCAGCTCCTCGATGCACAAAATATGTAATATTTGCAGCAAATACTGAGGATCATTTGTTGAAATTTGGAAAGTATTAAGACCAATCAATGAACTTATCTCCTCGATAATGTACCCTCGTTGTTCCAGTTCATCATCTCTTTTTTTAACAACGCCCATGTACAATTCTTCCAGTTTCTTCAATTGCAATAAGGTACCAGGTGGAAGTGAACAATAGGTAGAGCTGTGGTTCAACCTCAAATCCAATGACCTTAGGTTGCTAAGTTCTGCTATATCATTGGGGAAGTGGTCGAGATCAGAGCCATAAAAACTGAGAACTTCTAACTTTTTTAGATTCCCAATAGATGCAATTTCAATGTTTAATCTACATTGGACCAAGCTCAAAGTTCGAAGATTGATCAACAATTGGATTGATGATGGAATTTGAATTCTCGTGCTAGTGAAATCAAGAACTCTGAGTTCCTTTAAAGCGGCAAAAAAATCTTTGGATATGTTCAGCGACTTATGTTTGCAGTTCATTGCTAGAAACTTCAGATTTGGATATTCTACCCCACTGGGAAGCTGATTCGGCTCATCAAATGTCAGAAACATCGCATTGTAGGATTCATTGTTATCATGTTTTGGCCACTCTTTCAAACCAGTATGTTTTGACATATATGCAGGCCTGTCTTTAGATGCGATTTGTAAGCAAACATCTCTTACAACATCATGTAATCTTACATGCTCCTCTAACCCAGTTGAAAGCAGTAAATAGCAACTTTTCAGCTCGTCGACAATCGAGTTTACCCTATCCCTGGTTGTTTCGAACGTCCTTGTATCTCTAAACAACTCTAGCCCCCATGCATGTCTAACCAAATCTTCAGTATTAATTCCAAAATCTTCTGGAAACAAAGAGCATTGCAGAAGCAAAGACTTGGCTTCATCACTCTCTAGATGGTTGTAGCTAAACTCTATCCTCGAATACACCAACTTGTGCAGTCCTTTGATATTGGTCACACTAGAATGCCGTAGTTCTTCAAGTGCATTCTTCCATGCATGTTCTCCCCTTTTTCTGAGAGCTTTTCCGACCGTCACAAGTGCGAGAGGTAGGCCTCCACATTCCTTTGCAACTTTTTGTGCTGTACCCTTTATAACATCTGTTGCATCATCAGCAATCTCTGCGTTGCCCTTGAAAAGTTCCCATGATTCTTCTGGAGATAAAACATTGACATCGAATTTCCTTTGAGCTCCCATGTTACCACACACATCTTCAAAGCGTGATGTTAATAGAATTTTCAACCCTTTATCATCACCCGATGAAGGAATTCCTATAGTTTCCAACTCAATACAGTCCCAAACATCATCCAAAATTACGAGGATGCTCTTACCTCTGTCACCTCCAAGTCTTTCACGAAGTCGTCCAGCTCTCACAATTTTATTATTCTTCGCTTCAATTGTCAATTTTCCTTTTTTTTTTTTTTTTTTTTTTTTTTTTTTTTTTTTTTTTTTTTTTTTCTTTTTTTTTTTTTTTTTTTTTTTTTTTTTTTTTTTTTTTTTTACCAAGCATCTCAGCAAGTTGATCCTGAATTTTGGTTACATCTGGATCATGAGATACAACCGAGATTGCAACCTCATCAAATAATTTGTCCACTTTGACTTCGTTAGCTATTTCATTTGCCATTGTTGTCTTACCTACTCCAGGCATCCCGCAGATACCAATTATGCTGACATCTTTGTCTTTTAGAGCTTCCATGATTTGCTTTTTAGTTGATATCCTTGTTTTGAAAGCCCCAAAGTCACCGAGATTTTGATAAGGTGTCTGCACTAGTGGTTTAGGTTCGCCCACCTTTTGAAATGTACCTTCCACCAGGAGCTTAGCAATCTCAGCAGTCTTCTCTGTGGCTTTCCCGCCAAGCGAGCAACGGGTCTTCAAATTTGGACATGTAAGGAATAGACAATGCATTTCAGAATTTGTTGCACTTTCCAAAACTTCATATGCCTGTTTCTTGACGTCATCAACCCTTTCCAACCAATCTTTAACAACAGGTTTAATAGTTTCTGCATTTCTGTCTGCTTCAACAACCAATTGTCGCACGTCAGTTTCCTTAATTTCAATCTCTCTCACCTTATCCCTCAAAGTTTCAATTTTGCTGTCGTAGAAGAATATATACTCGAATTGGCCCCAAATTGGATTCAATACGTACCCCGCGAGCTTCCCGACAACAGAATCAACGACTGTATTTGCCGCCATTATCAATTTTCCAGCTCAAAAAACAGATATTCCAGCAGTATCAGAGAAGCTTATCTATCATAATAAAAAACAAACAAAGGGTCTTAGAATTGCATTCCACCAGTAAGCATTAACAAATCCAGAGCAAAAGGATTTCCCAGTAAATGATAAATTATATACTTGCTGATTCTATGTGCAAAATTATATGCATATCCATTTCACTAATTATATGTGCAAAAGGATTCCATGCAGATGCAGTGATTTGTCATTGTCTTTGTTGATTTTAAATGGCTGGCTTGGTTTAGTGTATCATTTCGGCATGTAATTAAACCATAAAGCTTCTGTCTACGGAACAACGTTTGTACCCTTTTTTGCGAATCTTTGAATATTAGAAATATTTTCCCTCAATTCTACTCTTTCTTTTCTTTTACTATTTTTCTTTCAAGCAAGTGGATTCAGGACTCGATTCCATAGTTTCATGACAGATATATATAGTCTAAAGCTTTATTCTATATACTTAAGATAAACACTACACCAGAAACAGCTTTTTGCAACGTGCAAAAAACGTTGCCAAAGAGTTTTTGCAACGTTCGGGCGCACGTTGCGGATTGTGATGTTGCCATAGAGTGGAACGTTTTCGCAACGTTCGGTGAACGTTGCGAAAAAGACCTACGACAACGTTCGGTGAACGTTGCGAAAAAGAGAAATGGCAACGTTCGCTGAACGTTGCGAAAAAGGGCAACAGCAACGTTCAGTGAACGTTGCGAAAAACCTTATTCGCAACGTTCACTGAATGTTGCCGTTGCCCTTTTTCGCAAGATTTTTTGCAACGTTCATTGAACGTTGTCGTTGCCATTTTTCGCAATGTTCAGCGAACGTTGCCATTTCTCTTTTTCGCAACGTTCACCGAACGTTGCAAAAACCTTTTTTTTTTTTTTTGTATAAATTGTTATATTACATTTTTTTCTTGGGGATTAAATATATTGAAGTTTAATTTCAAAAAATAAAATAAAAAATGCTGACATTCAAATTTTAATGTAAAAACTAACGTACATATAATTGCAAATATATTCATTTAATTCCTTAATTTTTCAAATTCAAATCAAGATAAAAATAAAACTAAATTACAAGAATAGTTAGTCCAACTATTGGATACACTCATCTTCCACAAATTGAGTACCCTTCACACGGACGAAGAAAAACAAAATATAACTTATTCTTGTAACCCTTGATAAGTTCGACCACTCGGTGAAGGAGCCCATCTCTTGCAGTGCAAACTTCAAGAAAGGCAGCTCTCTCGCACCCACTAGTCCACCACTTGAGGATTTTGGATCTTCAGTCACACTTAGCAAACCTACCTGCAAAATGTGTAATCCTCATATATCTTTCAGCAGTTGGTGCTAAGAAGCAAGAATTCAAGTTTAGTGTTCTATTGTTGATTCAATAGGATAATATCCGTGTTAAAGACAGTCTTTACCTAAGGAGTGAAATTTCCATGGAATCAATTTTACTTAAAAATTATGAACATACATCTGTTTGAAACATCCTGAAATACTAGTGTTTTAATCTGCATTGTTTATTGATAATTTTTTGGTCAGAAAAAAACAACTCGGATATTGAAGCCGTCAGAACTTCAGGCAGAATTAAATCTTGCTCAGGAAGATCTAAGGAAGGCCCAGGAGAAGTTGGTTTTGGTTGAGAAAGAAAAAGCACAAGCACTTGATGAGCTGAAGGAAGCCTGGAGATTGACTGAGGAAGCAAATGAGAAGCTCAGGGAGGCTTTGGTGGCTCAAAAACGAGCAGAAGAGGACTTTGAGATTGAAAAGTTCCGAACAGTTGAGATGGAACAGGCAGGTATTGAAGCAGTTCAGAAGAAGGAAGACCATTGGCAGGAAGAGCTTATAGCAGTGCGAAACCAGCATGCTTTGGATGTTGAACAGAAGGTAATTTTAAGTAACTCTAGAGACTAGCCAAACATGCTTTTCCAAAAATCTTTGAAGTCCACACCTCATGTGGTTGATATACTAGCAGATAAAAGTGTACATAAAAAGAATTTGAATCGCTGAGAAGTCCAAGGGAGAAAACTACAAGCATCTTACACTCATAGCACAACAAAGTAAATAATCATTAATCAGAAAAGAAAAAATCAGAAGTAACATTTGAAACCCAAAACTCTGGCCACGTATGGATAAGGCTAGCAAGCACCAAGAAAGAAACAAGACCTCCATTTATAAAGGACTTGAAAAGTCAAATATCAATAACTAAAAAAGTAAATCATTGGCAAAGTAAAAAGATGATTTAACAAAATTATTTCAACAAACAGCATTAAAAGCAAAAAGAAAAGGACCAGAAAAGGACAGAGATGAAGATTAAAGAGGAAGGAATTAAAGAAAAATGCATTAAAAACAGTAAGAGTATTTGATGTAATAATATAAGAGAAAAGGCTCAAGACTTTTATAATCACAAGAGACATACCTCTCAAGGTATGAGCGTCTTGGGAATAACCCTGCAGAAGCAGACAATAACATGACAAAAAAATTAAGTTTAAATGAAGTATTAAACTAACCATAACAAGAGTCATACTCTTATTCTATATTTTAATACCATCTGCATTGTTTGAGAGTTTCAATTCGAGGGAACTACTCGATAGCATAAAACTAAGTTTTATTTCCGATAAATTAGGAAAGGAAGCTCACCCAATAACATGCCGACCGCCATCATGAACAGCCTGCGAAACCAAACCCATGAGGCCTATGCTGCCTCCTCCATAGACCAAATCAATGTTTCTAGAAACCTTCAACAACACACAAACATATAATAGCATTTTTTATAGTTCTTAAATCTTAACCATTTAAAAGTAACATTATGAAAGAGGGAAAAAGGTATAAATATATTTTACAATACTCAAGCAAAGTAACATTTAAAAGTAACATTATGTAAACAATCTGCAACTCTTGAGTTGCATTTGCAGAACTCATCTTCCCACATCAACATAGTTGAAGACTCAATGCACAATAAAGCAAACTAAACAAACAAAAAACCATCAGGGTCAGGCAGTAAAACTGTTACAAGATCATCAACGATTCTAGAGAGAATGCAGAATTCAAAAAAAGTTCAGATCAATATTGAAAGGGAGTGAGGTTGTCAAAAATGGAGTATCATAATAATAAAATTGTATGCTGGTAATAAAATTAAAGAGTCTGTATAACTACAAATTCTTAATTATTATTGACTAACACTCTTGAGTATCAAATCGCGATCACTGGAAACTGGGTAATAAAATCATTCCTCATTCAAGGTACCCATTCAAGCATAAAGCTTATTACATGACTGTAATCAGGACTCATCATTACCATAAAAAAAGGATTTAGAATCAGATTTTACTATTGCCTGATGCTAATAGAAACCACAACTCAGGTAAAATTGAAATAATAAAGAAAAATTAACTTGATTAGCCATTTATCAATTGCACTTCTTGACAGAGAATATGGAAAAATTGGCAGGTACCTTCAAGGACACATAACAATCACTCTCGTGCCTCTTAAACTTCTTGACACGCTTCTTGAGAATCTTCTTGCTGAGCAATGGAACAGCCATCTTGTTTCTACAACATAATTACCTTAATTATAAGATGAAACTCACAGGTTCTGCTTTGTAGGTACTTGAACTAATATGTCACCGCTCCAACCCATCCACCCAACCAAAAAAAAAGGGAAAAACATAAAAGCACTCTATAGGAGAGAAATGTGAAAGAAGATTACCACTCTGCTATTTCCACCATCCACATCAACCATGTTTCCAATAACAACAAATGGAAAATTCTCAGGATCTGATGGGCTGGCCTGCAGGGAAAAATTCACATTTATTAGTGCGTTCCAGTTTCTTCAATTAGACAGTAGTCCATAAAAGGGCCATACACATGCCAAACTTTACACGATTCATTTAATCAATCACCAACCAAATTGCAAAATTGCATAGACCTTAAACAAACTTTACACGATTCGACAACCTGGGTTCTTAAAACCTGAAGCCTTGATGATATATTTGGGGAAAATAGATTGCATTACACAAGCTGAGAGTACCACTCAAGATCAGACGCCACGTGCCTCGTGAACAGAGAAATTAGTCCCACAGCGAACAGCATCAGCCCACCACAAATCGTTGTCCACGGCACCACCACCGTTGGCCTTCGCTGCCATATCCAACACAGAATTGAAGAAGCAAGACTATTCAACTCTAGTCCCTCACAATACCTCCCTGCCTTCTTAGCCACCGCCATTCTACTCCCGCATTTCTCACAAAATAACCCTTGAGATCGTCGGCGATTTGAGAGACTTTGACGGGAGAGGGCTCTTATTGGCTTTGAGGCGAGAATGACAAAAGGGCTGAAGTGAGATAGATTAGGTTTAGGGCTCGTTTTTCATTTTACTTTCGTTTTTTCCCTCTTTCTTTTCTTTTCTTTTTTTTTTTTTTTTTTTTTAAATTTCACTTTTTACAACGTTCATTGCACGTTGCGAAAAGTTCCCCTATTTACAACGTTCAAATGAATGTTGCGAAAAACCTCTTTTGCAACGTTCATTTGAACGTTGCAAAAAGTGAAACTTTTCGCAACGTGCAATGAACGTTGCGAAAAGTAGTATTGACAACATTCTTTTGAAGAATGTTGCTAAAACTCAATAAATTTAACCAATTGCAACATTCACTTATTTGAATGTTGTCATAGGCTCCTTTAGCAACATTCAATCAATGAATGTTGCCTTTTAAATGTTGCAAAAGATGTTTTTTGTTGTAGTGAAAGAACATGAGTTTAAATAATTTAATTAGTAACTAAATGAGTCATTGAGTAAATTGCTAACAACTAAAAATATGGTACAGACTTGAGTAGCTTTAGGGGGAAAACAAAAGGTATATTGCCAACAGCTTTTTCTCTATAAATAAGAATGAGATTGTCACGGGAAATCAGGATATTTTAAATTTCGACTTTTCAGTTTTATTTTTAACTAAAAAATTAATTTATTTATTTTTAACTAAAAAAGAGTACAATCATTATATAAATTGACTTTTTAAAACACAATTGGACGAAACCACCATTTAGCCTACTAATGCAACAAAAGTCAAAGGTGAGTTAAAATTCAAATAGCCATTGAAATTTGCGCGACCTTTCTTATTAGCATTAAATTTGGAAAAAATAAAATAAAATTCCAATAGTCATCGAACTTATCATATCGTATCCTGCCCATTACTCAAAATTTGACAGACTCGTTGACGTGGCAAATAAAATTATTGACATGGCACATTATTGTTATTAGTTAATGACAAGAATAATGTCATTTGTACAATGATTTTTGAAACATTGTTAACAATGTTGTATGTGTCAAAAATGTGTTTGTCGAAAAGATAAATTATTTTTTAAACTGTTCAATGCGCGCCACGTGGTAAGTTGTCAATAATATTGTAAAACTGATTGTCCATCAATCATGATTGGAATGACACATTAGTAAAAAATAAGCTTATAAAAATGCGATTAACGGGAAAAAGGAATTAAAAACTAATACTCAATGAAAATACAAATAAACAAAAGAAAGCATGCAAAGAAATTCAATCGCATTTTTATAAGCATTTTTAATAGATTAAAGGTGTTTGTTTCACTTATTTGTCATCAACTAATGGAAATAATGAGTCATATAAGAGTTTTTCATTTGTTACGTCAGTGAGTCTGTTAATTTTTCAATTATTAATTTATAGAATGATGGATAATAAGTTCGATAATCATCTCAAAAAAGTTTGAAGTTTAATGACGAATGAAAAATATTATGAAAAATTGAATGGCCATTTAAATTTTTAACCGTCAAATTTTGATGCTCAAAATATCCATATTTAAAAGGTTGAGCACAAACCAGATACATAAAACAGAGATTGGGACCAGTCATGCAAATTTGTAAAATCGTTTATTAATTGGCTAAATTTCATCATTTTTGTAAATCTACATGTAATATCCACTTATCCAACACTCAATTCTATTATTTTTTTAAATTAAATCGTTCATAAATTCTTCCCAAATGGATTCTAAAAAAATTAACAACACTATACCACTTTCTTGAGTATTTACCTGCTTTAGTATAAATTAAATGATTATAACAAATCAAGGATAAATCATGTCTTGATCATTTCCTAGTTTATGTTTTTTACTAACGTTTCTATTGATGCTCATGTAGAAAAATAATTGAAAACTTAGGTAGTAACATTATTATCAGTAATAAATACTAAGTAGAGATATGGAAATGACAATTACAAATGTTAAAATGAAACAATCCTATTGAAGGTTACCTTTTAATTTGATGATACCAATTTAAGCCTTTTGATGCTGTTAACAAGAAGTTTGGGAAATGTAAAAAATGAAGATGTGTGTGTGTGTGTGTGTGAGAGAGAGAGAGAGAGAGAGAGAGAGAGAGAGAGGGGCATGTAAATAATGGAGGATTTTGAAGATTTTGGTGAGTTATTTCTTGGTAATGTAGACTTTTGGCTGGTTTCATTTTGAATGAGAATAAGAATAGAATGAGAATAAGAATAGGGGAAGTTTTATCATAACCCAATGTTGGGCTAATGTTTATGATTTCCTTAAAAATTGTCAAATCACTTTTTATTTACAAATATTATTCAGTTACTTATGACTTATTTGTATTTATTTAATAATTAAATTGCGCATTAAAACTCCCAAACATGGTGATGAATAATGTAGTAATTTCATTTTGTCTTAATCGCCAAGTTGCTTTCAAGTTACTGTTGAATGTCAAAGAAAGAAGGAAACCACATTTTCCATTCACCTTAAGCCAAAATTAACTTGGGCAGAGAAATTAAATTCAAAAAAATAGAAATTAACTTACAGCCTCTTCACGTGGTGGGGCCCCTACAGTAGTCATGGTCCTTAACTTTATGAAAAATGCTCCTTAACTTTATCGATTATTTCACCATTCTACACCAATATAATTATTATTTACTCACAAAACTTTAGTGGCAGTAGGTAACGTGGCACGCACATGCTTATATTTCTAGCTGATATTGAAAGGAATTAATTATAAACCAAAAACTTTTGACTTTTGTCGTCATTTTAATCATTAAATTACATTTTTTTTTTCTTATTTTCAACCACATAATTTTTCAAAAAATAATATTACACATAAATTAAAAAAAATTTCCTTCTTTTTTAACTAATCATTTTTTAAAAAATACTATTTTATTCATTTTCATTTCAAAAAAAATAAAGACCAAACGGGAGCTTAATCAAGTTCCTAGAACTCTCTCAATTTCATAAGCTAGATAATAATGTACATACTCAAAGGAAAGAGAGGCTTGTAGAGAGAAAGAAATCATCTTATTTATAAAATAACTTTGCAAAATAGAATATAAGAAAATATGGTTTCATCCATGCAATTTTCTTCCGATCTCAATGAGAATCAAAAGACACAACTATCAAACAAATTTTAGACGAGAAATTTCTTAAGAATAACCTAATTACTAGTAGGAGGAAATGAAAAGGCGACATTATTTCTTATAGGAAGATCAATTCTTTTTTAGTCTATTGTTTCTGTCAAATAACTATGTTGTCTAATGTGAGTTATGAAAGCCAAAATTGACATAACGATACAATTTTCGTCATAAATTGATGATAAATGTCTAAATTTTGTCGATCTTATTTGAGTTAGTTTTTCACTCTACTAACCAAGATTTTACCAGAAAGCATATAGATCTATGTATTATTTTAATGTGCACATATTATCAAGCAAATACGGAAATTTTTTTTACGAGTCCATGTTTGGCTAATATTTAAGTTTGTTTTGTTTTGTTTTGTCTTTTTTTTTTTTTTTAATAATAAACAGGTCAAATCACTTTTTATTCAAGGATTTTACTAAGGGTCACGAGTATTATTCACTTATTCATCACTTATTTTTTTTTATTTATAAATTTAAATGTGTACAAAAACTTCCAAACATGTAGATTAATCATGTAGTAAAATTTCTTCTTGTTCTCTTTTATGGCTAAGTTGCTTTGAGGTTATTGTTGACCTTCAAGGGAAGAATGAAACACATTTGCCTTTCACCTTCGGCAAAAAATAAAATGGGCAGAGAAATTAAATTCAAAAAATTGAAAAATTGAAAACATTAGTAATAACGTAAAGCAAAGAAATATTGATCGGATAATAATTGAGAAAAGTAAAGATAAAGCATTGAGAGTACCTTGTGATGCCAACCCATTGCGGATAAAGTTTAATGTACATAATATTTTGTACATAAGGGTGTTCACATTCTCACATGGGGTGGGGCTCACTTGAATAAAATATTGTGGAACCCACTCTTATGTGAGAGTATGGACACCCTTATGTGTAAAATATTATGTACCCCTTGCACTTCCCACCTATTGCACTGACAGAAGATTTCCGTTCAAGTCGACTTGATAAAAAATTGGAACAATTCACCATTCTCATAAAATTGAGAAAGATTGAACAAAACGCAATTAAGAAAAATTATTGGGTGATCCATCGTAATTGAGATTTTAAATTTTTTTACCTCTTTTAATAGTATTCCTTACTGTTAATACTAGTACAATTATATGAATTTTATGCATCCGCACGTTAATTCTAAAAAAAAAAAAAATACAAAAAATCTGTAAGGGTTCGTTTGATTGCAAACGTGAAATTTGGGTAGGTGAAAATAAAAAGGAATTACAGGGAATTGAATGGCTGATAACTTGTGTTTTACCGAGAATTGTTAATTATTGTGTTTGATTGATATAATTTTTCAGCTGAAAAATGTTAAATTTACCATCTTTCGGTGTACGTATGACTTTGTTTTTCATAAAAATTGTCAATTAAATAGATAAAATTTGTTACAATCAGGGATAAAATTTGTTTCAATTGTCAAAAAAATGGAAAATATAATATCATTTGTTTGATTTTATTTTCTATGGAAATTATAAATTAAATGAATATATTTTTTTACAATTAGGGATATAATTTATTTTAATTGTCAAAAAAAAAAAAAAAAAACCTGGAAATCGAATTACCACAAAAATGGTGGGAAAATCAATTCATTAAAAATGTGGAAAATGGGTGAAGTGGGGGTTGGGTGGAAAATAATTTGTCAAGAAAATTTGATCAATCAAACAAGTCAAAAATAAAAGTTGAAATTCTATTTTTAACTTCTATATAAAAAAAAAAAAAAAAAAAAAAAATTACCAATCAAACATGTCCCAGTGGAAATTGAACAAGTCCTCAGAAGTTTGGTTACTTCAATGAATGAAACTATTAATTAAATAGATAAAGTTGTATTAGTTTGAATCATGCTTAGCTGTACATTTACAGCCTCTTCACGTGGTGGGCCCCTACGGCAAGCATGGTCCTTAACTTTATCGATTATTTCAGCAATCTACACCAGTATAATAATTATTAATTGACAGCCTGACATGTGCATTTTCAATTATTAATGTTACAAAAATGCTGCTTCTACAGCTGTTGTGCACAGCAACCTCGCAGCATGTGAGATCCGTAATTTTTTTTAATTGCGGGCCCCACTTTTATATGGGAGACAACTGTGCACAACTGCTGTACATATAGCCTATTTCTTAATGTTAGTGTTCCCAACTCACAAAACGTTAGTGCTAGTAGGCAACTTGGCACATGCTTATCTTTCAAGGTGATATTTAAAAGAATTAGGGTCCGTTTTGATAAAAAAAGATGAAATTTTGGTGGAAAAAAAATGAATTACAGGGAATTGAATTGTCTAAAATTTATTTTACTGAAAATTATAATTATATGTGTTTGATTGGTATAATTTTTTACCTGAAAAATATAATACTTTTGGTGTCCATTTAACTTTACTTTTTTATAAAAATTGTCAATAAAAATAATAAATTTTTTTACCATTGGGAACAAAATTTGTTTAGATTGTCAAAAAATTTTAAAAAAATAATTTGAAATTTTTTTGATGTTCGTTTGACTTTATTTTATATGAAATTTGTCAATTAAAGAGATAAATTTTTTTACACTTCAACTTAGAATTTGTTTCTATTACTAAAAAAAAAAAAAAAAAATTAATTTCAATTCCCACCAAAGTTGTGGGAAAAGGAATTCCTTGAAATCAAGAAAAATTTCAAAAGTTGGTCAATCAAATAAGTCAAACGTAGAAGTAGAAATTCGAATTTCAACTTCCAGGAAAAATAATGGCGTATCAAATGGATCCTTAGGGTTCGTTTGATTGCAAGATGAAATTTGATGGGAAATAAAAGGAATTATAGGGAATTGAATTATTTAGAAATTGTTTGATTGGACATTGTCTATTAATTATGTTTGATTGATATAATTTGCCACCTAGAAATTTTTTGAAATTTTGAATTTTTTGATATTCGTTTGACTTTATTTTTCATAAAAATTTTCCATTTAAATAATAATTTTTTTTTTTTTTTTTTTTTTTACCATTGGATTTAGAATTTGTTCCAATTGTCACAAAAAAAATTACCATACTAAATATCATTCGTTTGATTTTGTTTTTCATGAAATTTCTCAATTAAAGTGATAGATTTTTTTACCATTGTGTCTAGAAATTGTTCCAATTCACAAAAAAAAAATAAATAAAAAAAAAATAAAAAATAAAAAAGCTAGAAAATGCCAAAATGTGAAATTCCAATTGACAAGAAAAAATGTACAATCAAACAAGGCAAAAGTAGAAGTCCATGGAAAATTCACACCTATCAAACATGCCCTAATTATAAACCAAAAGCTTTTGTCCTCATTTTAATCGTTATTTAGCCCATGTTTGATTCTCATTTTTTCCAAAATTTATTTTTCTATCTTCTTTTCAACAATACATTCTTCAATAAAATAATATTATACGCAAACTCATTTTTTATTTTTAACCATATATTTTCCATCAATCAACTATTTAAATGTATTATTTCCCTCAAAATAAGAATCAAACAGTGCCATAATTTATAAATCAAGAAAGTTCCAAGTTCTCAGAACTCTGTCAATTTCATAAGTTAGATAATAATGCACATACTCAAAGGAAAGAGAGACCTGTGGAGAGAAAGAAATCACTTTATTTATAAAATAACTTTGTAAAATATAATATAAGAAAATATGGTTTCATCCATGGAATTTTCTTTCGATCTCAATGAGAACCAAAAAACACAACTATCAAACAAATTTTACACGAGAATTTTCTTAAGAAGACCTATTACTAGTAGGAGGAAATGAAAAAGCAACATTATTTCTTATAGGAAGATTAATTCTTTTTTTAGTCTATTGTTTCCATCAAATTACTCCACTAGCTTATAATAGCAATCCGAAATTTAGAACAATGGGCTCTGATACCACTTGATAGAAAAAAAAATCCTTACATATGTTGTCTTTATGTGAGTTATGAAACCCAAAATTGATATAAGGATACAATTTCCGCTATAAATTGATGATAAATGTCTAAATCTTGTCGATCCTATTTGAGTTAGTTTTTCACTCTACTAACCAAGATATTACAAGCAAGCATATATGAACGTTTCCTAGAAAGATTCGGATTAACGATTTAGTTTAACCTTACGTGCGAAATTAACACAATTAAAAGCAACAAGTCATTTTTTAATTGTTTCTAGATGGTTAATCAAACAGACCAATTATCCTAAGTTGAATTGTCGTAGTTTGTAATAAGAAAGTAGTAAATAACACCAGATATGTTGACGGAAAAATCCAACTAGGTAAAGACTCCGGGACCAAACCAGTTATCTCCACTATAGTCAATTTGAATTTAGAGTTAGATGTTGCGTAACTAACTCTATTAAACTTCCAGATCTATTTCATGTAAACTCCAAGATCCTGCTGAAACCACTAGCTCCCGATCTCCAACAATTGTCTCTTCCAAGTGGATTACCAAAAATAACCAATTCTTGTACTCTTTCCTGCACTAGTATTCCAACACCTATCAATCTCAACAGCTTTTGAAGTTCAATTGAGAAAGTATCTTTCTAAATGTGTGTTAGGAAGTATGTGTTTTAGATTCAATGGATTTGATATTTTTCTCCAACGTGGTTGTGTGAATTCAAAAATGAATTGAATGATCCTACCAATAGATCGCGTTCTTGAATCTTCAACGAATAATGTGGAGAGACAACAAAATGAACAACCAACCAAAAATCGTGCAAGACATTGAGTTATTTATAGTTGACGGACTTTAGGTAGTTTGGGCTGGATAAAACACTTCAAAAACGCAAAATAGGGTTTTACACCTAATACTATCACTTGAGCGAGAAGATAGCAACATGCGAGCGATAGTGTTTCTATTTTTGTTGCTCGAGTAAGGGCTTGGAGATGAGCTGGCGAAATTACGGTGTCTCTTCTTTCCTTATTTTGAATTCAAACTCTAACCTGCCTAACTCAACTATACAATTGTACAGCTAACTCATTGATTTTTTACAACATATTTATTTTAGTCCATTGGTTCACAAAATTGTTAATTACATAAAACCTAACTATATAGATCTATGTGTTATTTTGATGTGCACATATTATCAAGCAAATACAGAATTTTTTTTACGAGTCCATGTAGTTTGGCTAATACTTAAGCTTTTTTTTTTTTTTTTTTGTAAACAGATCAAATCACTTTTCATTTAAGGATTTTAATGAGGATCAAAAGTATTATTCACTTATTCATCACTTATTTTTATTTATTTATAAATTTAAATGTGTACAAAAACTTCCAAACCTGTAGATTAATCATGTAGTAATTTCTTCTCGTACTAAGTTGCTTTGAGGTTATTGTTGACCTTCAAGAAAAGAAAGAAACACATTTGCCTTTCACCTTCAGCCAAAAATAAACTTGGGCAGAGAAATTAAATTCGAAAAATGAAAACTTGGACATTATGGAATTTGAATTAAAAAAATTACTTATTTTGATAGATGAGTAATTTTCACCAAAGGCGTAAGTTACTTTTTTTAGCTTGCTAAATGATGTCTTGTGCACTTCTCCTCCATAGACAGCGGCGCTAAGCTGCTCTAGTCAAATGTAAGGAGATAAATAGCGCATAAATGTTAAAATTACTTGGAAATGTCGAGAGTGTTTAAGGAAAATGTATATTTCTAATTACCTTGTTAGCTTGGCACGATGGTTGTTATGTAAGAACGCCTTATAACAAAAATGTCCTATTGCAACATGCAAAATGCAACATTCGTTAATTGCATATTGTAAAAAGGGATTTATCGTAACATATAATAAGTGTATGTCGCCGTTTATTAACGCAATTGAGATTGGACAACGGCATTTTATTATAATTGTTATCACACCTATGATGCAAGGATAATATAAGAATTAGTGTTTCTAGACTCCATAGTTGTTTTCACACCTATAAGAGCATATTCAGAGTCGAGCTTGAAGACACTAATATTTGATCGATAAGTGATATGCATTCCCTTCACGGATTGAGGATGGGCCTCGATATCCTCCTTTGGGTAATAGGTTGAGTACTGTATTCCTTAGTCAGTACATGGTATTGATTTAAAAATAATGCATTAACAATTTTTTTATGGTACAATATCTTTTGTATTAGCGTCGCACTAGTTTTAGTTCAAATTTAAAATGTATTATTTATTGAACAGACTATATTTTTCTCACTTAGAATCTCCTTCCTCAAAGTATCCCTCTTTTGTAAATTTCAACTTTTTTTGAAAGGAAAATCTTAACTAGTTAAACCAACTTATTGATTAAATATTGTCTTCTCTTACAGACTAAAGAAAAACTATATGCAATTTTTTTTTTTGTAAATTGTTTCATTGGTTTTATTAGTTACAAATTTATGTTGACTTCCCTTGACTTTAATTTTATGACCAATTAATTTTTTAAAAGATTGTCTATGTACTAAATTCGGCTGGAAAAATATTAGTCATGAAATAAGTAAGATAGGTGAGGATATCTACATATGAGATGCTCCCTCCATCCATCCATTTGTATAGGCAGATTTTCCTTATTTTCTTGTCCCATTTATACAATCTTTTTTTATCCATTGAGAAACTATTTTTTGTTCGTGTACTAACATACTCTTATTTACTTTACTTAGTTATAACAAATTTCTCCCACTTAATCTTGAAATTGTACAGATTTTAATTATCTTCTTGAAATTATCCAAATACATATTTTCCCACTTCTTTTTTGAAACATGGACACAAATACATTTCCCACTTTATTTACTACTAGTTGTAAATAAGGGGAAACTAGGAAAATTCATTGCAAAAATTGTTTTTTTCAATAACATTGAAATAAATTTCTTAATTTGTGTGGCAAAAAAAAAAATAACCTATATAAATGGGGTGGAGGAAGTACAAATGAACAAAAATGATGTATTAAACCAGAAAATAAATGCTTAATAGCTTATCTAGAAAAAAAATCCCTAGGTTTAAAATAGATCATTTAGGGTCAGTTTGATTGTAAAGGTAAAATTTGGGTAGAAAGAAAATGAATTATAGGGAATTGAATTGTCTAGAACTTGTTTTATCAGGAATTGTCGATTAATTGTATTTTATTGGTATAATTTTTCACCTAATTTTTTTTTTTTAAATTTTGAATCTTTTGATATTCGTTTGGTTTTATTTTTCATGAAAATTGTTCATTAAAGTGATAAATATTTTTACTATTGGGTCTAGAATTTGTTTCCATTGCCAAAAAAATTACCATACCTAATACCATTCATTTGACCTTTTTTGTATGGAAATTGTCAATAAAAGTGATAAATATTTTTACCATTAAGTTTAGAATTTGTTCTAATTACCAAAAAAACCGCTGAAATTGCTTTTCCCATTAGGGAAAATGTTTTGCCAAGAATAATTGTGCAATCAAACATGTTTTTGGGGGGAAAATGGAAAACGAAGTCCATTTTCCATGGAAAAATCAAGATATCAAACAAACCCTTAGATATCTTAAGGACCATGCTAGAGGTACAAAAGTTTGTACAAAATGGATGACAAATTCGTCAAGTGGTGCTCTCCTATTGGAGGATTCAGGCGACTTTGTGGTTCTTTTGATGGCTTTTCTCCATCTTCGAGCAATATCCGATGCATGCACATGGAAATGCTTATCCCTTTCATATCGGCTATTGTCCAATCAATAGTTATTTTGTGCTCCGTGAGCACAGGGATAAGCTTATCTTCTTGAAGTGTTGTAGTATTCTTTACAATGATCACAGGTAGTGTTTCCCCCTCTCCCAAATGTACATACTTCATATGCTCGGGAAGATGTTTAAGTTCTAAAGCGGGGGCCAGCATAACTGAAGGTAAAAGTTTCTCTTAAGATATCGGAAGAGTAATATAGAAGAGATTATACCTTGGTGGAATACTCAGTAGTGACTCAAGTCGTGCCACAATTTCTACAATATCCTCACACAATTGTAGATTCTTGCTCAACCCGGTGAGATTGTTAACATCAATGCTTCTGATCAAAGTGGTATCCAATGCATCTTCATTTGATAATTCGAAATTCTTTTGTACTAATGAATCAATTATATCAATTGAAAAACAAGTGTGCACATCATTAGGATACCTCATTGGTTCAAAGATATTGAAGAAAATAATCTCACCATCAAACTCCATTGTCAAAGTCCATCATATACATCTGTCTTTGTATGCGATGTCCTCATAAATGGTCTTCCCAAGAGAAATGGTGGCGACAAAGATGTTGATTCACCTTGTATGTCAAGAATATAGAAATCTGCTGAAAAAATCAATTGATTTACTTGTACCAAAATATCCACCGACACACCCTTTGGAAATGCATTAGATCTATAAGCAAGTTGAATAATACTACCAGTTTCTTTAAGTGATCCTAAATTTAGAGAAGCATAAATAGAATATGACATGACATTAATAGATGCTCCTAAATTTAGCATTGTTTTTTTCAAACTTAGTGTTACCAATAATGTAAGGGATGATAAAACTTCCCGAATTCTTACATTTTGGTGGAAGTTTACTTTGCAAAACCATCGAGACATTTTTTTTCCTATGCTTACCACTTCATTACCTTTTGATTTAAGTTTGTTAGTGCACAATTTCTTGAGGAACTTCGCATAACGGGTCACTTTATAAATGACATCCAAAAGTGATATATTCCTTGAACTTTGCGAAAAGTCTCAAATATTTCCTTCTCATGTTCATTCCTTTTGGACTTTGCAGACCTGCCACGAAATGGAGGAGAGGGAATATTAGTCGGAATAGAACTTTTAGAATTTACCTTAGATCCCGAGGTTGGAGCTGTAATTTCATCTTTCTCACATGCTAAGTTCTTCTATTGCGTTGACTCCTCAACATGATCTTTCATCTTCCTTGGCGCCTTTTCTAAAAGCTTTCCATTTTTTAGTATCATGACACTAGCATTTTCTCTCGGATTGATTGCTTGAGAAGGAATTTTTCACGATCCTTGAGCTTTCATTTTACCCACCGTGTTGGCCAATTGACTCATTTGTGTCTCTAAATTCTTAATTGAAATTTTTGTCTCTTGTTGAAATTGCATTGTCCTAGAAGCTAAGAACTTAACCATATCTTCAAAAAACATATCTGAACTTTGAGACGGTGTTTGTTGATGAGGTTGAGAGTGTTGTGGTTGCCTTTGTTGATTGAAACCCGGAGGATGATTAATCTGTGATTGTGGAGCTATGAAATGACTTCCTCCATGACTGAGATTAGGATGATCTCTCAATCCAGGATTATATGTGTTAGAGTATGGATCATATCTATGTCTCTGTTACATTGGAAATTCCTCAATGGCATTCGCATGCTCCGAGGCTCCTTTTTGCAGTGTCTGGTATGCATCGGTATGATGTCCCACAATAGAACAAATCCTGCACACTTTTGCTTGTTGAATTGTCCCAAGTGCCATTTGTTGTACAAGAGATGTAAGATCAACCAATTGTCATTCAATTTGAGAGGTTACTCCTATCTTACTTACTTGTTTAACCTGTGCTTCTTCTCTGCTACCAAATTGTTGTGAGTTGTCAGCCATGTTGGCTATCAAGTTCTTAGCAACTGCAGATGTTTTATCCATTAAAGCTCCTCCACTAGCCTCATACTTCTCTCCATTGAGAGTAATCCTTCATAGAAGTAGTGTAGAAGTAATTGCTCACTAATTTGGTGGTTTGGGCAACTAGCACAAAGTCTTTTGAATCTCTCCCAATATTCATAGAGATTTTCCCTTGAAATTGTCGAATGCTACATATTTCTTTCCTGATGTTTGTAGCATTTGAAGCTGGGAAATACCCCTCCAAAAAGAGTTTTTTCATTTCATTCCACGCAATAATAAGATTGGAAGGTAAATAACAAAGTCACTCCTTAGCAGTATCTGCAAGAGAGAAAGGGAATGCCCGCAATTTCACTTGCTCTTCCATATACTCGTCGGTTTCATGCTTGAGCAAACCACATAGAATTCCTTCAAATGTTTATTGGGATCCTCTCCGACAAATCCATGAAATGTGGGGAGTAGATGAATCATTCCAGACTTTAGTTCAAATCCAACCACTAATTGAGGATATTGAATACATAGATGTTGCTGAACAAAATTTGGAGCTGCAAGTTTCTTTAATGTTCGATTTGCATCCACCATTTTGGACTCTATGTGTTCAGACTCACTTGAGGATTCAATGCTAAATCGCCTTAGAAGTTTAGTTGGAGAAATGTATTCTCCACTTTTCGATGTGTCGACTTCTTTTCTTGATCTTAGGTTGTAGTGTGTTGTAAACTTTTTGCTCATTCACAACCTATACGACAAAGAAAATAAAAAAAATAAAGAGAACAACAACAACAACAAAAATATTGCAATTAAGAATTTGATAGAACAATCCCGGCGACACGACGTCAAAATTGATACGTTCCAAATGACGTACCAATTAATTTTCCTTACTTAGCTTTAACATGTTGTTTTAAATAGTAATATGGCAAGTAATGGTCATTTCCTGCAGATGATTGATTCAATTTAATCAATTGTACACTAGAAAGTGAAATTAAAGTTATATACAAAATTGATTAAATGGGGGAGGTCTGATTCGTTGAACTAAGGAAAGCAATAAATTCAAAATAGAAAAAATTTGAAATTTGACATAAACAAAGTATTTTTTTGATTAAATATGTGAAAATGTGATTGAGGGGTATTTCGTTACCATGAGAATAATTTTCCCATCAATTATCACAATGAATTTTCGTTCTCTAAATTAACAACAATTCGAGAATAATTACAAGCTCAATTATCTCAATCTCTTCTTACATTTTAGTTGAATAAAACAAACTCTTTACTCAATTCTATTAATTAAACAACCTAGAACAAACTCTCTAGATTTAATTTAACAAAAGTATCACGACAAAAGAGATGAATTGAATTAGGGATAAACTCACAAGCCCGGTTTACTCACTTAAGTGTTAATCCACATACAATCAATTGAAAATTTCTCATAATCTATTGAAATGTAATTGTTACAAGATTTTAGAATAAATAACTATTACGTACTATAGATTCCAAAATAGCATTCATTGAAACAACTCGATCATTTAGTTGTACACCTACACAATCAACAAGAATGAAATCATCATTTAAAATAATGGATTAAACACATCAATCAAGAAAATTATAAAACACAAATTAATTGAAAATCATAACTCAGATTTGAAATCACTCCAATCACAAATATGTTTAGTTATCCAGGAAATACTCAAAAATTACAAAGAAATTTATACAACACATTAATGGAAAATAGATTAAACAAAGGAAAGTTATTGATAAAGAGAGAAATGGTTGAGAGTTCTTCAATAACAATGAATCTTCTTTTCCGTGCTATTTCACCATCACCATGCTCCAATCTTGCCCCAAAACACCAAAGAAAATAAAAGGAAAAAGAAGAAAAGAAATTGAAAAGAAAAGAGAAGAGGAAGCGGCCACGCCCAGCAAGAAGTAGACCAGCATTCCCTCCAGTTGCCCGATTTTACACATTTAAAACCTAATCGAAATTGCAGCTCAAGTCCCCAAGTTTTGGAAGAAAATACAAAATGGTCCCTAGGCTATCTATAATTTTAAAGATGTCGATGCAGCACCGAGTCTCTGTCCAGCAAGAAAAAAAATGGATATCGTATTATTTGCAACTTAGTCCCTCAACTTTCAAAAAGTGATAATCTTTATCCCCAAACTTTGGAATTTTTGCGTCTTTGGTCCTTTTTGCTCATTTCTTGTGTAAATTCCCTCTAATCATCATTCAAACTCGAGTTTTCACCTACACAACAAAAATAATAAAATTAAGTAGTAAATTGCTAATGAAAACTCACAAATATCTAAATTTAATGATCCGAATAAGTGTAAAAATTCACACTTATCACACCCCGAAAGAATATGGTATATTTGTTATTTTACAACTTTTTATTGAGAAATTGATGAAAATGATGATTTTCAAAATAAAATATGAAAATAAGGATGAAAATGTCAAAAAGGGAAAGGTATGGACGTTTTGCACAATAATATTGAAAGGAGTGGTGGTTTTGTGCTAATTATCATTTTAATAATTTATTTGGACTCATTTGCACCTTTTTTAAAGTTTGGGAGTGTGATTGTAATTTGTTCTTTAATTTTTTATTTTATTTAAATATAAGGGTATATTTGTCTTTTTACATAAGAAATTGGATGAAAATGATGATTCCTGCAATAAAAGGTGAATGTAGGGGTAACAATGTTAGAAAGATGAAAGTAGGGACGTTTTGCACAATAATGTTGAAAAGTAAGGACGTTTTGTGCTAATTATCCTATGAAGAAAGAATATAATGAACAACCACACCAAAATTCGTGTTGGGTTGTGTATATATAGTATGAGGTAATTAGGTAGCACGAGTAAGATAAAACTCTTGAAAAATGCGAACTAATGTTTTACTTATAACATCTTCGCTCGAGCCAGAGCGGGGTGACAGGCGGGGACAGTGTATTTGGTTTTTTCACTCGAGCATCAGATGGACGATAGGTTAGCATAAATTCGATGACTTTTTCTTTCTTGTTCCAAACTCGAACCTTAAGATATCTAGTTCATCTATACAACATTTTTCTTGACTCCTTGACTTTTACAACTTGTTATATTCGTCATTTTGTCTAAAGAATTACCAACACAATAAAAACCTAACAAAAGGCATGGAAGGAATTGGAAATTTTTCAAGCCAAGATGATTCGAGCTTTGATGAAACCCCATGACATTCTTTGTCAGCGGATGCTGTAGACTTTGCGAAGAGATTATAGGACAAGGATTATGTTAAAATGGCTCAAGCTGTAAGTAAGAATTAAAGTAATTTATTAACCAACTTTAAATTTAACTAAAGATATTCTTGCTATTGACATTAGGCATATCTTCTTATCTTCATCGTTTTTAACATTGATGTTTAAAACACAGACAAAATCTGCATCAAAAGTTAAAAATAGAGCATAACAACAACTACAGAGAACCATGAAACTTTTTATGAGAGAAGTAATGTTCTTTCTCTTTTTCTACCTTAAAAAGGTTGCAGGCTCTTGCGAAAACATTGACAGCACCGCAGTTGGCCTGCACGGCACGCACACATGTTTTTGTGATATTTCTCTTCTGAAGTAACCAATAAATTTTAAATTAGTCTAATCTCGACCCCTAGCCATTAGAAATTGACTCAAATAGACCACTATTATTATTAACAAAATTAACTAATATATATTTTTTTTTGTAATTTTGTCATTCTTACGTGTTATACTGTTTCTTTAATATGTCTTCTTCATTAAATAAAGTAGACAAGCTTCTTTTCTAATATGGAACTAGCGTGGAAAGGGGAACACAAGGCAGGGAAAATAGGGACTGGAACGAAATGTCGGGGACATGCCAAAGCCAAACATAACACTAATGTTTGCTTGGCCAAAGATGATGGCACCACAGTATGTTTTGCATGCTTGAGATTTACTGTTCTTTTGTTAATGAAATAACTTCATGTTTGGAAAAATAAGTCACTACATCTTACTTGCATTGTATAGATTTTTATGATAGGACATAATTTATATATATATATATATTTTTTTCAGATAATTAGACAAGAAAGGCTTTCATAACACCATTAAAAGAGGAAGTAATTGGTCTGGTTTCACCATGAGAATGAGAATGACCTAGATAAATATTTTTTTTTTAGGATATAAATTACTCCTAACAACTGACAAAACATACATATTTGTACAAAATTCCCATCAAAGAACTACAAAGCCAACAAGCCGCTTCAATTGCACGACTTTCACACACCCTCGGGTAGGGAAAACTCGATTATATCACTACAATTCACTTTACTATACATACATACATACATATACATACATACATACATACATACATATACATACATACACATATACAATATAAAAAGAGGGAGTTTTCTTACTATTCATTTTACATCATCAATGACTCATGTTGACGTCATGATTTCCCATATCAATTTTACCCCCTTAAATAAGTTCTTTTTCCAGTCGTTCTCCATTTGTGTACGCTACGTCCCATACCTCTTTACCTCATTTTATTTCCCTACGCAACCATATACATTCTACAAGACCTCTCTCTCTCTCTCTCCTCTTCTTTTTCTCCCACGATTTTCTTTTTTATTTTGCCAGACTTCTGGTGTTGACTATCCTAAAACTTTCACTCCGAAAACCAACTCATTCAAAGGTCCACGATGATGACATGGATTTTTTTTGGCGTGCAGAAGACCGAAAGGGTTTGTTGTGTTACTGACGGTTTGAACGTGTATTTTTCTGGGATTTCAGAATATTTTGTTGTTATTGGATGCTTTGGGTCTAGGGTTTGATTAATTGATTAAGTTTTAGAGTTTCTGTGATCTTTAATTTCATATTACAGAAAAGATCTTCGTCGATGGTGCCGATTAGATCGAATTAGCTATGAACCTAATAGACCGTGTTTACGGTAAGATCTATACTTGGTGAGTTTTGAATGTTTTTATTCTCGATTGTCATTTTTTTCTTCCTGTTGGGTTATTTATTTTTACTTTTATGCGTGATATGTTCTTCTTCTTTGTTCTTAAGTATGTTAGATATATGTGTTTTATTGCAATCTTTGGACTTTTTTAGGTGTCGTGTTTTTTGAAGGTTATTATGTTTTTATTTTATTTTTAGGTTGCATGCAGGAGTAATCTTAGGTCGGTCCTGCATATCAGTAGGTATGTATTTAGTCTCCAAATAATTTATTTCAACTCTCTATGCCTGTTTGAAAATGAAATTGTTACTTTATTTTGGTTGTTGGCGTATGAATATCTGGTCTTATGAAATTTGTTTAATTAGATTTTGGGTTTTGAGATTCCTATTTTCTTAATGTGTTTTGGGTGAACTGATGTGAAAGAATAGGGCATATTTTCCTGCATATGGGTTGAAAACGTAAAATATTTTTGTCAATTTAAGTTCCTGTTGTTTGACCTCCATCGTAAATACTTACTATTGGTATCTAATTCTAACATCATCACATCACTTATGGTGGAACCACAAAGGTTTCAACTTTTACACTCTTTCTGATTCATTTTCCTCTCCTTTCCCTTTCTTTCTTTCGAGAGCGGCTCTCATAGCTGAGGAAATTATGGAGAAGTGTGGGTACTGGGTAGGTGATTATGGTTTTATGGATAAAATTTCTGTAACTCTCTGTGCTGAATTATGATTAGGCTACAACACAGGAACTGAATCAAAATTTGAAAAATTTCGTTAAGTTTTTTTCTTTTTTTTAATGTATGTTGACTATTAAATGAGTGTAATGTGATTGGGTGAATTGGATGTAGGTTGATGGAGAAAGATGCTTATGGTAAATGTCATTTATAAATGTGTATTCAAAGAACCAATAGAAAGTGAACCAAAGATCCCCAACTACTGGCAAGTAACATAGTTCATTTAACGTTGTATTTATTTCAAGAAAAAAACCTTTATAGTATGTTTGATACGTTGAATTAGACGAGACATGATAGATCATTTGTCTTTTATAATAATATTGGAAATCTCGATAGTGAAGAATCATTGGTCCGATTGAACTTGTGTGATTTATTAATTGCAGCTTCCTCCTGAGAGGTCTGATCAGTTTGAATGGGACAGTCAGGTTAGAATCAATAGTTCAAAAAAAGTTACTCATCGTTGAAATTGTAAGTTTAATCTATTAAGCCTTCAATGCTCTTAATGACTTACATTTGTATCCATTGACATGTCTTAAAACACTTTAGCTGTTATACAAGCTGGACATGACCTACTTCAATTGGGTTCATGATTGTGAGTTTAATTCAATAGCTATATTTTTATAATATCATTTTACATGATTTCGTATCGCTTTGATCTCATGAGAGAGTGCCCTTTTTAGATTTGTGTTAATACTTTTGGGTTTTTTGGGTTCTGTCATTTTTCAGTTAAATTCGAAGAAAAGGAAACATGATCTTTTTAAGTCTGGAGATTGAATATTCTTTTTTTTTTTATCTGAGTTACATATATTCTTAGAAGAAAAAACATTACTTTTTTCATTTTGAATTATTTTTTGTCAACATTTTCTACTTTCTTATGCCCCCTCACTTCATCTGCTTCTTTAAGGTCGAAAGAGAAAGTTGGGACTATTTGAGGAAAAGATAAATTGAAAGATGAGAGTTACGTTTGAGAGAAGTGAATCAGTGAGAAATCTAATGGTCTTATAGTTTGACTCCAATTGTGATAGAGAGACGTCATTCGAGTTCACTCTCGGCCAAGGTACCTGGATTTTACGTGATGATATATTTTTATTTGCTGAAAAGAATTGAAACTTGTGGTGGAAATTTTGGTTTAGATTAGTATTTCGTGTGATAAATTCTTGTTTTGTGTGAATTATGATATTTCTACTGCTCTTGCCCTTGTTGGAAGTTTTTGTATTTGCTTTCGAGATTTTCATGTTAGAAGCTAGTAGTAGTATCTTTATATATATTTTCAAATCAAATGAACCTGCAAAATACAAAAGATAAATTTTCAGTAGAACTATATTTGTCACTACTCGGAAATGCATAACCATTTGATTTCAAATTTTCATTTCTTGAATTCATTTTTTTTTCTTATGATTACACAATGCTATGAGTTAGTACATGCTAACAACCATTTTTTTTTTCATATCTTTAGTTACAGAACAGAGCATCAATGTAACTCCTTAACAAGCAAAGAGTTTTTACAAATAAAGTAATAATCCAATACAAAAGTGTAACCATTGAAGCAAAAAAATAGAGGCAACATCTACAGAATTATACTTTTGTAGTCAATTTAATATAAATCAATACTTTTTGCTTCAAGAAAATCAATGCACAGGTACGTTTACAACAAGAGCGCTGCAGTATTTAAAATTCAATATTTTTTGTTTCATTATTATTATTTTTTTTTGCAACAACATTGACATTGAAAACTTCGAAATAAGAGAAGGAATGAAGAAGGGTATTTTTACAATATTCTACTTAAAATTGCAACTTTTGCTGTTTTGAAGAAATATAACATATAAACCATTTATCATTTACACTATTTTATTTGGTCATATTTTGGATATTTGTGATACCAATTATGTTTTACAATATGTTTTCGTTGTTTTCTGTTGCGGTTAGGAACATATTAACGGAAATAAATAGCAGGTAATTTAGGTGTCATACAGTACTTTTTTTTAAAGACGGGTTGGAGGCTTGACAGTGAGGAAAATGTTAGATGATGGGAACTGCTGCTTCTGTGCTGTTGCGGATCAATATGGTGACTCTGATTTCATTGCAGATCAATATGGCCACATGGAGCAGAAGACACGGCCGTGTCTCCATGAAGCATGGAGACATGAGCCTGTCTCCATTAATCATGGAGACACGGTTGTATCTCCATTCTTAATGGAGACACGCCCGTGTCTCCATTAGCTATGTCTCCATTAAGCATGGAGGCATGCCGTGTCTCCGTTAAGCATGGGGACACACGGAGACACGGGCTCCGTGCGGAGACATGGCCTGTGTCTCAGTGTGGTCGACTTTCCTCTTACTTCTTTTACTCCAAAACATGTTGAGAGAGAAAATATTAAGTGCTAAATTTTGACAGTCTGTCATCTAATCGTGTTGTGTTCCCTGCCATGTTCTTTATGCTACATAGTTTCTTCCAAAATTCATTTTATTTCTATATTCATGTTTTCTTACTATTATGTATGGGTGAGTATCTATGGAAATTTCTGTCAATGTCATGTGAGATTGTACTTCGCTCATTAGCACCTCTTCACAACCATTTCTATTTTCTACGAAGTTATGACGATGGTTTCTTTTTTGCTGATTATAGTCATAATTAAAAGTAGATATGTATTGATATTATGCATTTGAACGCTAAATAATTGGTATTGATGATATTTCCATCAAGAGGCAAACCATGTATTTATTGAGTAAATCTTGGTTCGATTTATTTTAGGAGACTGAAAGTGTCACTCATCTAGCATATAGTATACATAAGGTTGCCACAGCAGTAAATAAGACCAAAATGTAATCACCTTGACTTTTAACAAAATCCAAATTTGCAATTTTGGTGTACTGACCACAACACTAGATGTTTGTTTCTCACTAAATAGATCTTTGCTGCTAATATTCGAAGGTGTTCATAAACATCCAATTTTCTTCAACTTTTTTCTACAATGGTGTATTATTAACCACTGTGATAAGTTTGGTATGATTTTAATTTAGTGATTGAAAGAGATTATTAGTCTAAATAATTTTGTTGCACTCATGTTAGAGAGCTCAAGTTTTGACTGATGTTGATGTGTAATGTCTTTGTCATTGCCCTTTTCTAATTTAGTGTATTGCTTTTGTCAGGTTGATCTTAATTGGGTTCTCTACCAATTAATTGAAGTGAAAATAGACGATATTCAGACAAGTAGTTTGCTTGTTTTGAACTATGCTTCCTCATCATTGGTTTCCTTTTAACTTCTTATACACCATCTATATTAGCAGCACAATTCAAATTCTTAGTTTTTCTATCATTATTTGTTTTGTTTTTTGGTTTTTTTAAGTAGAGTAGCATTTGGGAAATCTGTGATGTTTTGTAGTATAATTCAAGTCATATCTTCTATTTGTAGGATTTTGACACGCTTGGAACTAAGATTTAGCTATTTGTAGATCTACCATTTCGTCAAAACGAATTATATCAAATTTTAAACTTGAAACAATTTCATGTTATTTTTGCCGTTGTTCAATTATGAAATTGCAAAAATTCTAACGATTATCGTGCGACACATGATCCACACTGTGCTAGATACAAGCACCAAGCTGTCAAAACTATTATAAAAAACAACCACCAAACAATACGCCTTCAAAATCTTCATTGCCTGCTTTGTTAATCTCGTCAATTGTCATTATTGTGAGTTTGGAGGTTCTTGATTTTCCAGCCCCTCTACATCCTCAATCATCCCAGCAAAAAAGTTTGTATCTCCTCTATGTTCCAAATTCTTCTCAGCTTCCCCCTTACCTTCAAAAATGTTCTCGAGTCCGTTCAAAAATGTTGCTTGATATTGTCTAGGCACCAAACCAAGCTTCTTCACGACAAATTCTGCATTTAGAAGAAATGAACTAGAGGACCAATGATGTTGGCCTCAATCACACACTGGATATGCTCCCTGTTTCCAGATGCGATAATTGATTTAAGTTCATTCACCGGAGCTAGCAGAGAAGCACAAGATCTCGAGATTCAGGTGACAGCTCCATGATCAATTACCACCGTTTGCTGAGATGTCCAAGCTTCCTCAAATTGAAGCTGTGGAAATCTTCCCTCATGAGAAACGCAACAAAGCGAGCAACAACACCTGAATTTGTCTGCTACGTCTTCATTATTCATGGCTGGAAGTCTACAGAACAGGGTATATTAAATTTCCAATTACTCAAACAAGCAATATACATGCATCCTTGACAATATTGGAAGTATCAAAAAATTTGTTGTCCTCTCATATTTGTATTGAGCCTGAGAAACAGAGGAAGTTAATTTCTAAGTATTCTACAATAATTAATATTGTGCATTATAGGGTATATAACTGGGTATATTTTGTAAATTGGGAATCAAGAAGACATATATACCTTCCGAATCTAAGAAATTTGAAATATCAATGAAATTTCCACACTATCCATAGTTTATCAAGCTTTGGTGCACTTAGTTGTCTTGAACACAATTTAGTCATCATAGGGCAATTGTCAATTATCAAATTCTCTAGTGAAGGGAAGACAAGTTCATAGTTTTAAGAGGAAAGCATTCTGAATCTGTCAAGATAAAAAAGTGTTAGATGGCTCAATTTAGGAAACACAAATCTGCTTGTCATTCCTACTTCCATGATTTCAATGTTTGAAGTGTCATCTTCGTCTTGTCTACCAATAATCCCCTCAATTGCTTCAAATTTGTAAATATCCAATGTTTGTAGTGAATTGGCCATTGAAGGTGAGAATAAGTACCTTATGTTTTCACAATTCGAAACTAAAATACATGCCAAATTCTCAAAGATAAAAATTCCTTTAGGAAACATCCTTGTAATGTGCACTAATTTGGGGGTAGAAATGTCAGTCTCAATGATTTTAGTTGACCAAGTATATTTATTTTTGCATCATCTTTGGTATACTCAAAAGTAAAATGAAATGGACACATTATCCAAACGTGTAATGGAAAAACTATTGGGGACCATTCTTTTTGTGTTTCAGTTTTTAGTTTTGAGTTTTGAATTCGTTTCGTGTTTTGAGTATCTATTTTGAAATTGCTGAAAATGAGTTCTTTTTGTCATTTTGGGAAACTGTTTCTCAAAACATAAAACTGAAAAACGCGTTTATTTTGAAATTTTGAGAATTTTTTTATAATATTTTATTCAAAAAATTTGATTATTCAATTAATTTTAATAATTTAATGTTAATCGATTGATGAAAAAAATTTAATGAGACAGCGTTGCTAAAAATTGCTCGTTTAATTCAAATAATGACAAATCATACATAGTCCTTATAAAGTAACTAGGGAAAATTATCTAAAATCAAGGGTTTAAGATTTAATTATCATAAATCAAGTGATTAAGAATTGTTTACAAAAAACAGGTGTTAAAAACTAAAACAGTTCTCTCTTTCTTTGCAAACCAGAATGAGGGAATGGAAACGAGGTAGAATCATTTCTCTCTATTTGCAAATCAGAAAGCATAATGGAAGCAGAGCAAGATGAAATTCAACGATGTCCTCGTCGATCGACACCCTCCAAATTGATTAGTATGACAATCGTCACCTATAACTCGCCCCTCTTCCGTCGTGTCACTACCATCGCAATCCCCAATCTCATTCCTCAGACGCTTCCAACAAACACCCCATTTTGGTTGAAACTCGTTGGAATTTGATATCAGATCCGCCAAGTCCTTCGCACGCACCTTCGTCATCAGATTTGGTAAAGAATCTATTCAAATCCGAACGGAAAACTTTTCAATTTCAATAAATTCGAGGTCTTTTTTGGCAATAAAATCTTGTTTATTTTGTTTTTATTTGAATTTTATTTTTATGTTGTTATTATAGGCTGCTGTTATAGATTATTACCATGACGAGATTTCTCATTTTTGACGCTCAGAAGCTTTGCAAAAGAGGTTCTTAAAATTATTCCTGAAGGTGATGATGTGAAGTTGAGACCAAGTTGTTGGTGCACCTGCAATTCGTTATGGGGGGTGGATGGGGTGAGGTGAAGTGGTGGTCGTGGTGTACTTGAGGTGAAGGTGGTGGGTGGATTTGACATTTGCCTTGGTGATTTGGTAGTGTTAGCAGTGCTGGGGTAGGGTGAGATGAGAAGAGATGAAATGTGATTTTGATGAATTAATTTAATAATTTATGAGTCTATAAAATTATACGATTTGTAACTAAATATATAATTATGACTCGTTAATTGAGTAATTTGTGACTAAGAAAAATATATCATTAGTGACTAAATATGCATTTATTGTGACGAGTTGCCACCCTCGACCACCAACAACAAATTTATTATTATTAATTATAGGGATTATTTATAAGTTAGTTATTACCAGATGGAAAAATATGTAGAATATTTCATTCTAGCAAAACATTAATGAAGCTCATTGGTCAACGAACAAGTTTTAATGTCGACGTTCAATGTACGGCAACGGGATTCTCATTTACGTATTGTTTGATCATGTTGACCAAAAGGGATAAATAAATATATTCTGGGCACTCTAAATTTATTGTATGTTTAACTTATATTGATCAAGTTAGCATTTGCTGGGCACTCTAAATTTATTGTATGTTTAACTTATATTGATCACAGTTAATATTGAATTGATCACAGACAGTCACATTAAACACAAATTTGGTCACAATTAGTCACAGATAATATAAGTCAGTAAATGTCGTATTTATGGTCGTGGATTTGAGTTGAAGGTGGTGGTGGTGGTGGTGCATTGGAGGTTATTCTGGTGAATTGTGGTGTTGATCTCTAGTGTGTGCAGATTTGTTTATGATAACCTTCTGTAATCAAAATTGTGTTAGTTGTGGCTGGTTGTGACCAATTCTGTGCTAATTGTGATCAATTGTTATCAAGTCACAATTAACACAGAATTGGTCACAGTTAGTCACACTGAATACAAATTTGGTTTCAATTACTCATAGATAACGACTCGATTACATACAGTGACTTGAACATTTTCTAGGTTCCGTGGGTAGGTTTTGGTGTAAGGTAGGGTGAGATGGTTCCATGAACTATTCATGGATGCAATTTTCAATTTTTAATATTTGAAACTTTTTTGGAAGGTGGGTGGTGTGGTGTAGGGTCCGTGGGTGGGATCCACGGGGTTGGATGGTAGAAGTGAAATATTATTAATTGATATATTATTAATTTGGTGGGAGTGGGTGGGGATATATTATTAAATGATTTGACAAGCTTGTTAGTTTTGAAATTTCATAAAACTAATCACGGGTCATCGGTAAAAAAAAAAACCGAAAAAGTCGCCGTCGTCGGAGTTGCTGCCAGAGTGGTCACCGTCGTCGGAGCCAATGGAGAGGTGGAGGGAAGGTGGTATAGTGAGGTGATAGGATGAGGTGGCATGAAGTGGAAATAATTAATGTATATTATATTATAATTTAATATTTAATAAATTTATTTATCACCTGATTTTTGAAATAAATTAACAAGTTTGTTAATTTTGAAAAGTGATTCTTATATGTAGGGTTTGTGTGGTGTTTCCAAGTAACTATGGTCTTGGTCGCATAGAATTAATTGGCACAGACAGCATAGGCAAGAATAGCAAAACACATATGACTAATTGAGGCAACCAGGATTATTAACAAAACTGAATGATCAACTGCATAAATAGTAAATGAACAATGCATTTAAGAATAGATCCTGTAGAAAAGTAACAATCTTCAAAGATTAGAAATTCTTGAGCATGTTTAAAGAATGCGAAAAGAAACAATGGATAACGTGAAATGACATAAATTTCCATTATCCAAGTGCGAAAACAACTGTCAGATAAAATTCGAAGCTATTCAAATGGTCGTTTTAAAAGAAAGTGACAAAAAAGTACACAAATTGGAACTTTCTTTAGAGCAAATCTACCAATAACTTCACTACACAACTCGCAATTTGAAAATGTGGCAAAAAGTAGTAGCACTTATATCTCAGATTTCAAAGCTCAAACTTTTCTTCCTGAAGAGCCATCTCTGCTGCCTCTTCATCCTGGTCATCAAGAACAAAGTACTCATTCTTCTCAATTGGCCTAAACATGTGCAACTTAAACTTAAAAATAGTAACATAACAAACAAAACATAGTATTTTTACAAATAAATAATGACCATTAAAGGAGATAGTCCATGCAAAATGAATACATTACAAACATCTCTCAAATACATCATTGATGACAGTTCATCTTCACCGAGCTTCCAAGGAACAAAACTTCGATCATCAATAGCTGGGAAAGGCCTACCATATTGGCCAACCTTGATATTCTTTGCATTAATAACTATGGCAGTTACATTAATATATCAACTTTCTTGGAACTTCATCTGCACAAACATAAACGGAGCTAAACATACCACTTGTGTGGTTATTTCGCTTGAATCCCTGCTAAGCTATAGTCCATCCACCACATTGATAACCCAAATTGTCAGCATGACTACCAGCAACTAGAATTTTGCTAATGTAAGTCTTCCATGGTTATCAATGCAAATCATATCAATCCCTGAATCACCCATATAGTAGTAATATTTTAAGAGCCTGCTCTAGCGCTCCATTTTCACAGGAAAGCTCAAAACTTCCTTACAAATCATAAACTGTATACAAAAGAGTTGAATTTACATCTGAAGGTGACTTGATTTCAATCACACCAACATTGCAAGAAACCCAAATAGAACAAGATAAAGTTTAGTGTGTGATTAAGTCTATGACAATTTACATAACACGAGACATGCCTATTCCCAGGACAACCACAAAAAATCTATTAATTAAATTAGTCCTCCCAAGTAAAACAAACTTTTGACCACATTCTCCATAGTGCCCTTATATCTATTCATCTTGGAAAAACTTTTGGTAGTAAAATGATCAATTCTGTGATTTCAACTACTTTGATCAATATATATATATATATATATATATATATATATATATATATATATATATATATATATTTTAGAGAAGGAGGGCCGTACCTCCGAGAGTTTATTGATATACCCTTCACTTGTGGCGGAGGAATACCGTGGTTACACGTGGGAAAACACTGAAAGCATTAAATGAGGAAGACTACCCTTATAATTAAATTTGAGATAATAAAACGACATCGAATATAAGGTAATTCCAAACGATTCTGTACGTAAAAAAAGACTTGGGACCTATTTTTGTGTTTTTACCACAAAGGTACTTCAGCGTCTAAGGTAAGGTAGTTCCCAATGGTCTGTGCGCAATATTCCTCTAAGAAGGGTCGGGGGCCTCATGGCCATAAAACATATTAGTTGACGATCCTCCACACGTTGTTTTTGCTAGGTAGTCAGCTGCCATGTTAGCCTCACGAAACACATGATGAACTTGGGCATTAAGCAAACAAATCAAATCCATAATATCAAGCCAAAAATCCCACAGCCACCATAAGGAGTAGGTACCTCTATTCGCACACGCCGTGAAATCATCCCTCTTCAAGAATCGACCAAAGGCCCCCATGAAAATACGTAACATCGATTCATGATAAAAGTGAGATGGTAGACTAGAGAGAAATACCCATACAGGAACCAGAGGCAATTCCTGATCTTCATCAAACTCTTGCGTCCAGATAGAGAGCCTGTATGGAGTTCCGTCAATATCCGATGATTCTCGCTCTCAAGCTATGACGAAATCCTCCCCTGTCGAGAATCGAATGAACATGTTTCGTGGGCGCTGCATGTTGCTGACAGAGAAAAATCCCTTGATGCCCCATCGAGCTTTTATGAATATACGGATCTGGTCCAGTGTTGGTCTTCTCTTCAGAAATCTTAATACCACAGAAAATCGAAATGTAGATGCAGTCTGTTCCAGTTTGGCCTTGGAGAAATGAAACCATAAAGCTCCTTCATTATCCTTTGGTTGTCTCATCTCTATCCTCACCTCCGGGATTGGTTGCGGCCGCACCTGCACTATGGATGCATAGGTTGCATTCCCTCCCACCACCTTGGCCGGCGGCTGGAGAGACGACGCCCCCGCCATCCAGATCGGAAAACTGCTAGGTTTTGCACTCTTGGGAGCGAATATTGTGTTTCCTTATTTAGACTTGTGTTCAATCGTGAATAACTTGCTAATTACTTACAAAGATATATCACTACTTTCATCAATTAATGGCTCCTTAGAAGACAAAAGACTACATAGAAATTTGGTTAGAAACAAAGACTCTACTCAAAGATGTATCCCAAATACTGTAACACAGAACGTGGTACATAAATACATTGATAGTAGTAGGAAAACTTTCAAAAGAATAGTGGAGAACAAATTTTAACTCTTCAAAGAAACTTCTAGGGACAGACCATCAGCATAATGTAAAGTAATATGCACCAACTTATAAAGTTGCACTTTAAGACGAGAGATGCCTTCTTATCCTTCATTATAATCAGATTGAAGTTTTAACAGCACTGCTAATAAACATAATCAGATTCTCTAATTTCGCGAATACAATGACAATGTAACATGCGGCTATCTATCATTTAGTCTAATCACTATGTCACTATCAAGCATGCATAATATAGATTTTAGAGCCATACACATGCAATTGGAAAGGGCAAGGCTTAGTACAGTTCAATTAAGATATAGATCGATAATGATTTAGATAAAATACCAGGATGAGTAGATTCTGTGGCCAACCCCAATGGTGATTCCTTCTGCATGCAGAAAAGCAAATGTGAAACAAAGCCAACGGAAAGTTTTTCTCTTCTTTTCAGTCGAGAAAAATGACAAGATGGTTAATCAGCAAAGGGGGTATGAAAAAGAAGAAACGTAGGATAGGCCTAGCAACTGAAAATGCACACAAAAATTATTCCGAATAAGCCACATTATGCACTAGATGTCATCCAGTAAGTACAACAAGGAACGTTAATTAAAATCAATTCAATTCTCAAACTTACTTCTTATTGAAATTAGTAACGAAGATATCATTGTTTTCCAGGGCATTACATGCAAAATAAAACTACAAAAAATATTATAGCACTTTTAAGTATTTGCAATTTATATAAATAAAAACATTGATAAGGAAAAAAAAAAAAAAAAAAAAGGAAGTCAAATTATAATCTTCCAGCATGATTCTCGTCCCAAACATCAAAATCTCAATTGCATTAAAACTGCAAGAATCGAGTCAATGAAGAGGCAGACCTTAGTGGGGTAAACTTTATCCCCATTTTCGTTGATGTAAAATTGTAAACTGCTCCAACAAGCTCAGCCGATTCCGCACGAAATCTAGGGTGACCCATGGCAAAACTAGATGCCCCTGGTTGAGAGGAATGTTGTGGTGGTGCTCCACGATCGAGAGGGTGGCCGAATGTGGAAGTAAAGTTGAAAAAATTGTGAGTGCGCTCGCAGTTTTGGATGGGAACTGGTGCTGTTTCCGGCCCTCTGGTGGGCTGGCCATGGTCGGAGGTTGTAGAGGGAGGTGAGAGGGTGCTGGTGGTGTGTGGGTCTGGCGGCTTAGGTGGCGGGTGGTGGTTGATGCTGATGGAAAGATGGCGGACTATTGGCCTCTGGCAGAGAACAAAGAGGAAAATGTTGGGGAAATGGAAAAAGAGGAAGCCCAGACTATTTTCCATGTTTTTTTTGCAATTTTTTTTTTTTTTTTTGGTTTTCAAAAATACGTTTTCGAAAATGGGAAGGTGAATGAGTTTACACTGTTTTGGAAAATCGAACATAGAAAACGGCAAAGAGAACATGACCTTAGCTTTTGAGATCTGATTTGCCGTAGCTCATCCACTACTTTTGCGGTACAACCTGATTTACAAATGTGCAACCGCTCTAAGTTAGGTAATGTAACCTACAAAAAATTTACTCAACGGCGTTAGCTAAAATTGTGTAATCATAAAAATTCATAATTTTGAATATCACCTTTAACTTTGTAGAATTAATCAAGACTTGATAAATTAGCATATGCAAATAGAATAATGCTATTTGCAGTCGCTCACTATTGTAATCGTTTTATGTGGCATACATGTGAGCGACTGTAAATTGCATTACTCAAGCAAATAATAGTGAACATAACTCTATATAGAAAATACAATTATCTGAAAACTTACAGACGAATCTAAAAATGCTAATATTCTATATTATTTAAAGTGTTGGCCATATCGGCCGGCCTAATTTAATGCAGTCAAAATCAGTTTGTTAGTATAATTTAGTTATTACCTAATTCAATATCCAGAAGTTTAGCTTCAGATTTATTTTACGGAAACTAAATAATTCTTTAGTTTATCCAGAAGTCTTGAATTTTTGTTTGCATTTAATGTGTAAGGTAAATAATAGAAAATTTAAGCTAAAACAATATATAATGTCTTGAATAATTAACGAAATCATTAAAGGACAAAGAATCATTAGCTGACATAATGTTACCCTATAAAGTGCCAAATTACACCTCCATCTATTTCTCTTCAAATGACTTTAGATAAACCAAACAATTGTGTAGCAATCTTATGACGCGTTTAAAATGTGGGAGCTGAGAGCCATAACGATTTTTGAAAAATATTATGGGGGGGGGGGGGGGCGGGGAAGAACATATATATAATTACATAAATTTACGGTTCATAATTTCTGTAGTCAAACATAATGCCTTAAACAATTAGGAAATTTGTATAAAGTTGCCTTAAGATACAGAATACAAGGTGATAATTTACACACTGCATACGGGAAATAATAGTGAGTGTCATCTAAAACTTGTTAGTAAATATTCACGCCCTTTATAACAAATGAGAACCGAGGCACACACATAAAAGGAAAAATATTATTAAGGGCCCAGTGTGTGCAATTGCACCCGCTGAGTCCTTAATTTTTGACATTTACAAAATAGCCTCCATAATTTTAAGTTTTTAAGTCATAAATTTTACATAATTTTGTCTCGTCTCCACTGAATCATGTTCCTGGATCTGTCCCGGTTGGAGCATCATCTTTGAATCGGATCTAAAGCTCTTAAAATTTCTTAAACTGTCAAGCTTGATTTTCTGTAGTTTTGGGAATTCAAGCATCTGGGTAACTTCATTTTGCTCTGTGTCCATTGAAACAATTTCCTCTAACATCACACGATCAGAAATACTTTAACTTTAAAGACTTACCATGCATAATGCAACTGCCTCTGAAAACAGGCTTATAACTGAAGGGCAATTTTTAATATTAAGAATCATAAGATTGTTGTGTGATGGAGGTTTGATAACACCCCTCCACAGATGTTTTCTTCTTGGTATGCCATATGGATGTGTCTCTTGTAATGTATTAAAGTCCCTTGTTTGATTATTTCCAATTCTTACCTCTATCGTATACTCGGAGCCATCAATATTATCCATTTCTATAGAAAGATGGCCAGTTCTCCTCATGAATGAGTTAATTGCAGGTTGTGAAAGCATACTCGCGTCAGTGTGTGTTGCCACGTATATGCAATCTCCTTCTGAAATAATAATATCCAACGCTGTACTTACGAGCATACTCTAAGTCAGTTAATCGGATATGAAATCTTTCCAGCTTCTCAATGTACAACAGTACCACATGTAACATTTGCAGCAAAAACTGAGGATCATGTGTGGAAATTTGAAGGTATTAAGACCATCTCTCTAATAATGTACCCTTGTTGTTCCAGTTTATCATCTCTTATTTCAAAGACAGCCATGTGCAGTTCTTCCAGTTTCTTCAATTGCAATAAGATACCAAGTGGAAGTGGACAATAGTTAGAGCTGTGCTTCAACCTCAAATCCGATGACCTTAGGTTGCTAAGTTCTGATATATCACCGGGGAAGTGATTGAGATCAGAGCCATAAAAACTGATAATTTCTAACTTTTGTAGATTCCCATTAGTTGAAAATTTCAATGTATAATGTACAATGGTTCAGGCATAAAGTTCAAAAATTGGTCAACAGTTGGATTGACGACGGAATTTGAATCCTCATACCAGTGAAATCAAGAACTCTGATTTCCTTCATATCTGCAAAAAATTCTTTGGATACATCCAGAGTTTGTAGTTCGCACATCACTGCTAGAAACTTTAGATTTGGATATTTTAACCCATTAGGAAGCTGATTCAGCTCATTCGATGTCAAACCAATTGCTCTGTACAATTCATTGTTATCATGTTTTCGCCACTCCTTCAAACCAGTGTATTTCGACATATAAGCATGTTTGTCTTTAGATGTAATTTGTAAGCAAACATCTCTTACCCCACAATCCTTATTCTCATTTGAGAGCAGTAAATAGCAAGTTTTCAGATCATTGACAATCAAGTTTTCCCTATTTCTGGTTGTAATCAATGTCGTCAAATTTTTAAACAACTCCAACCCACATGCATATCTAACCAAGTCTTCAATTCCAATACTATAATCTTCTGGATACACGAATCATCGACAATTGAATTTACCCTATTCTCACGATTCTTTTTGAAATAAAACATTGACTTCGAATTTCCTTTGAGCTCCCATGTTACTGCACACATCTTCAAAGAACGATGTTAATAGAATTTTCAACCCTTTATTATCACCAGCTAAAGGAATTCCTATTGTTCCCAACTCATTTTATTCCCAAACATCATCCAATATTTTGAGAATTCTCTTACTCGTGTCACCTCCAAATCTTTCATGTAATTGTCCAGCTCTCACAATTTTATTAGTCTTCTCTTCAATTTTTAAACCGAGTATATCAGCAAGTTGATCTTGAATTTTAGATACATCTAGATCTTGAGATAAGACTACGATTGCAACTTCATCACATAATTTGTCAACTTCGACTTCATTAGCAATTCATTTGCCATTGTAGTCTTACCTATTCCAGGCATGCCACAGATCCCAATTATACTGACTTGTTTGTCCTTTAGAGCGTCCACAATTTTCTTTTTAGTTGATATCCTTGTTTCAAAAGCCCCAAAGTCACTGGGGTTTTGATAAGGCATCTGCATCAGTGGTTTAGGTTCGCCCACATTTTGAAATGTACCTTCCACTTGGAGCTTAGCAACCTCAAAGTCTTCTTTGTGGCTTTCCTGCCAAGTGAGTAACATGTCTTCAAATTTGGACATACAGGGAATAGGCACTGCATTTTCAGAATGTGTTGCACTTTTCAAAACTTCATATGCCTGTTTCTTTAAGTCATCAACCATTTGCAGCCAATCTTTAACACTTGGTTTAATAGCTTCCGCATTTCTCTCTGCTTCAAGCCTTCAACAACGAATTATCACACACGAATTTCCTTAATTTCCAGATCGTTCACCTTATCCCTCAAAGTTGGAATTTTGCTGTTGTAGTAGAACATATACTTGAATTGGCACAAAATTGAATCAACTGTGTAGTCCACGAGCTTCCCAAAAACATAAAAAGCAATTTTTTTTTCCCATAATTTTCAATTTTACAGCTCAAACTTCGAGATTTTCCAGCAGTATCAAAGAAGCCTATCAGGATAAACTGCAAACAGAATAAGGGTCTGAGAAAATGATCAATTATATATATGCTAATTCTGTTGAACTCGTTTTCGGTTAGGGTCACACGGACAACAGATACCGGATCCACTTGCGTCCACGTAGGCTTAGTCCAACACGCAAGGACCAAGGATGGTCCAAGGAATGGGGCATGGTAGAACTGTAGGACACAAGATGTTTGAGGTTCGGACCTCGGTAAGGGGGGGGGGGGGGGGGTGACGATCGTAAAATGAGAACCGATCGAGTATGAATCAATTAAGAATAAAGTGTTTAATTAGCCTTCGAGTATCTCTTTTTCAATAGTTTGTACAGAGTAAGCAATTTGTATTGCTCTTTTGGTATAAAATTTTAGCATCCCTTTCTAGTTGCTCAAAGCAATCTATTTATAGTAGCATATTTAAGATTGAGGCCATTAGATTACATTACACGTGACCTCATCTCGTTAACTAACCAATCACATCTAACCACTTTTTATGACACAATGACAGGGCTTATTCAATGTTACACAAGTGGCAGCAACTCATGACAAGACAACACATATTGAACTCACTATACAGGTCCCATTAGTCAATCCCTGAAGATCTTCACTTGAGTGCACATCCTCTTGAGACAGGTCAGCCTTAAGGGGCTTCATTTTACTTCTGCAGGCTTCCTTTAGTGCGAACTGCCTCAAATATGGAGGGGCCTCGGAACTGATTGCAACAACATGGAGGTGCTTCGGAAGTGCACCTCCTCAGTTTGGGCCGTGGTTCATGTTGTATTGTTGAAGATAATGTAGGCTTCGGTAATTTGGGCCTTTGGGCCTCTGTCCATGATCTGTGAGCTTTTGAGGAGTGAGATAAAAAACTCTAGTAGGTCCTCCACGTGGAGCCACGTGTGGCGAGGCGTAACAAATTCTATATGCCAAATTACATGAATTCTTTGAATTGGAAAGAAATATGCTTGATAGGCTTGAATATTCCCATTTTACAATTTGCATCTTATCTGCAGATATTGATTTAACTGGGTGGGTGTTTAGTGTATCATTTTGGCATGTAATCAAACCATAAAGCTTCTGCCTACGGAACTACAATTTTACCTTCAACTCTACTCTATAATTAAACCATAAAGCTTCTTCCTCCGTACTTACCCTTTGGGACTATTAGAACATTAAACACATTTTCCCCCTAATCTGCTCTTTCTTTTCTTTTTACTATTTTTATTGCAAGCAAGTGAATTCAGGGCTCAAAAGCCATAGTTTCATAACAATTATATATATAGTCCGAAGTTTCATTTCTTTCATATGATAATATACTCATTGCTCCATATACTTAAGATACAAAAATTTATGTTATACGAGTTCAAATAATTTAATAATTAAATGAATCATCAAGTAAATTGCTAACAGCTCTCTATAAATAAGAATGCGGTTGTGAGGGGTTAATCAAGATATTTTGATTTTCGACCTTTCAATTATATTGCACCAATAGCCTCAAAAATTATGTGCTTAGATGATAAAATGATCAATACATATAATTTGTTTAAAAATAATAATTTAAAAAGATATAATAGAAAAAAAAAAATTTGTTTAACAGAAAAAGAAGTACAATTGTTTTCTTATATAAATTTGAATTTCTAAAACTCAAAATTGGACAAAACCATCCACCAAGAGTAATGATGCAACAAAAGTCGAAGGTTGATGATCAAAATGTCCCTATTTAAAGGTTGAGTACAAATCTGATACATAGAACATAGATTGGGACCAATCATACAATTTTCCCAATAAATAACGGCACATAAAAAGTACCAACTATCAACCAAATGATTTGAAGTGAATAACCCATAACGACTATCGACTTATCCATAATTTATTTCTATCTATTTATAAATTCTTCCCAAATTGAGGCTAAATTTTTTAATACCACTATACCACCTTTCTTGACTATTTAAAAACAAGACTGATGTTGTATACTTAATGTTTGTTTAATACATCTCATTTGAAAATCATGTTTCTTTAAATTCATTTCCAACCATACATTTTCCCAAAAAAATCATTTTGCACTGAATCCATAATTTTTCTTGACTTAAAAAAAAACAAAACAAAAAATTGGTTTTTCACTTCAGATTAAGCCTGGGCATTTTAACCAAAACCGAACCTCCCGAACCAGAATCAAAAGTTTGGTCCGATTCCAAAAAAATATAAATCAGGATCCGAAAATCGACTGGATTCGAGTTGATTCTTGGTTCCTGAACCAGAAATTGGGTACCTAAATGGAATTGATTTTTTATATAATCATTTATAAAATCTAAAAACCCTAATTTGGATATTAATTTGTCTAAAACTCTAGACTCTTACCCTAAGAAATAAATACTATTTCCTACTTTGTTGCCTCTCGCCTCACATCACATTATTGCATTTCAGAGGTAAGTACATATTAATATTTGCAATTTGAATTTTCTATGAATCAAGTTATGTTGTAGTGTAAGTTGATGAATCAAAGCATTTATTCTTTACAATTCGAGATTTTTACTTTCTTGCATTATTTACAAACTTATGTGGTTTTTAAATTTTTATAATGTGTGTCAAACGAACTTGATATATTCATAGCTTGGACTCTGGTGTGCCTCTTTTGTTATCTTGAGTTCGTGATTTTCTTTTGAAATATATATATATATATATATATATATTTAATTCAAACATGGGGAGATCAATATATGTATTGTAATTTATTGATACTAAATAATGTATCTAATTAGAATTATTTGTATCATTTCATTTTAAAAGTTGAAGAATTTAAGCATTGTCCATAATTAAATTATAGGCTCTAGTATACCTCACTTATGGATTGAATAAGATTTGTTAAGGAAAAAACTAATTTCTTCTCCAACTGTAATTTAATTTTTGATATTTTAATTTTCTCCACTTTTTGAGATTTTTAGTCTCTACTATTTGGCTTCTTGAAGATTTTTTAGTTGAATTTTCTCCCTTCCACAAATATTGTCGAGTACTAACGCATTAAGTATATGCATTGAAAAAATTTATATGAAAAATATTTATTAATTGTATATAAACTAAATGTTATGGTAAAACCTAATTGGAACTGAAACCGATAATTTGGATTTGATTTAAATAATTACAAGGACCCGAATAATTCCATTTACGAAATAGAACCGCCGCACCCTAATCTCTTCTAAACAATTACTATTTATCCATACCACTTGTTTTCATTAGACCCTTCATTTCCACCGCTCACCATTGTCCCAAAAACCCAAATTGGACACTCCTCATAACTTGAAGATAATCTTGACTTTCAATTGCACAAATTTTACATACACGTACACAAACTAGCTTTGCACAAAGAGCTGACTGATATACATAAATACCCAATTTTTTTACAAAAGTCATAGAATTGTATAAATCTAAAATAATAAATATTATTACACAACTATAGCTAAGTTGGTGCTTTGATACCATACCTGCTGAAGAAAATTTCTGTTTCTGCTGGCTTTTTACTTTCTTTCATAATGGAGGATATAATTGGCCGAGGAGAGTAGGGAAGTACGTACAGGAGAGGGATGGGCACGCGAAATCTAAGTGCTAGGATTTTGGCGTTATGATTATGGGATAAGAATGGACTGTTCAGATTGTTGGGGTTTGAGATATGGGTGGTGGCGCGTATGGATCAAATTTTGCTGTTATCTCTTATTTCCGGTTCTTTGAAGTCGGATTATGCACATTGGCAATGTGGTAATGCCAAAAATCAAGTATATTTTCTTGGTAGTTCATATTTGGGAGAATGGTAGCTGAGATGCCAAATATTTCTTTTTATCGTAAACTTTATTCAAATAATTAATTTATGCCATTCATAGTCTCAAATTTAATTGCAGCATAAAAAAATGGAAGTGCTATACGTACATAATAGTGTACCAATTTGGTACACCATGAGGTATACAAATAGCATTTTCCTAAAAATAAATAGATAGCTTTCATCCAGTTGACCATTAGTTAATATCTGAGAAATGTACATTTATTATTTTATCATTTTAAAATTAGCCTTTATTTTGGCTTTTTAAAGCGTTTCCAAATTTTCTAGCGGTAGCATAAGTTTTAAAAATTAATGATCCACTTGACAAGTTATAAATTCTTGAATAACGCTGCTCAAACGGTTGCCTGGCAAAGCCCTAAATTCTTTTAAATTTTTAATGCACAAAGTCCCGTTGAAAATTTTGTTTCCCATTCCTACCCTCAATGAATCATTCCCAATTCTACTTTACCCCTGTTTTTTAATTCTCGTCTGAGTCTGCGCGTCGCAATTGCAATTGAGGGTAAACTTGAAAGAAATCATATTACCTTTAAAATAAAGGCTAGTAGTACACATAAATTGAGGGCATAAGTGACAGTCGGGCCCACATATACTGCTGAAAAAATTGGATACTAATAAAAATAAGAACCTTGCTACAAAGTCAGGGTTAAAAATAAGGTTAGAGACAGGAATTTGAAATTGATGATGTGGCATAATTAAAAAGACATAAATATCTTTTTCTTATGTAACTTTTGTATATTGCACAATATATTCTGATCTTTAAAATAATTTTTTAATCTTGTCCTCTATTTCTTCTATTTCGAATTTTAGCATATAAATCCTTTGATCTAATAGATTAGCATAATCTGCAATATATCTATCAAAAATTTCTGCAAGTATATAATATTCCTCAGATGATGATTCATCTAATCTTTGCATTTGATAGGTAATATTATTTATCTTTTCTAATAAACTATCTAATCTTTCAATTGTATATCCTGACATCTTAAAATAATACTAACAAAATAAACATTAAATATTTAGATAATTTAGATATGCAAACATTCAAATGAGTAATCCCGATGATTCTTTAAGATTTCAGAAGATATATTTCTAAATTTAACAAAAATAATAGTTTTACTTTAGTTTTGATCTCAGATCTTTATTCTTAGAACCGAGTAACCTTCAGGCTCTGATCTGCAAATAACTCCCTTCAATGGCCTCCTGCCTTCACGGGACAATTGCTATTCCAGCTTCTTGCCTTCACTGTGTCAATTCTATAAATTAGACTATCGATCTTAACTAGAGAAAACTCTCTTTTTGTATTCTTGCTAAATAAACGCATTGTATCTTTTCTTTTGGTTATAGAGATTTGAACATTTTTACTTTTGCCATCAATTGGTCAACTGTAGATTTTGTTAATAATGTTATTTTATGGCTTTCTAAAGCTGTTTTTATATTTATTGATTTTTCTATCCTATGATACTCACTTATAGATATTTTTTTCTCTTAAATATTCTATCTAAGATTTCTCATTTTTCTATTTTTAAATCTAATGATAATTTTTCTATTTTTCTAAATGTATTATTATCAAATGTTACTTTTAATCCATATCCTTCAGAATTTTCTATTTCTTGTTTTCTTTCTATAGTTTCTACTTCTTATATTTTCTGACTCATTCTAATTCTGATATATAGATTTCTTATCCTTCATATTCACTAATATCTGATATTTTTTCCAAATCACTTGCTATTTCTTCATATTCTTTTTGTAAAATTATAACCTTCTTTTTGGTACAATCAGGGCTTATGTGTCTTATTTCTCCACAATTCCAGCATTTACATTGTTTTTTTTTATCCTTTTCAAACTCTTTTTTTTTTGTTGATATTTTCTTTTATAATATCTCCTGTTTGGTTTTTGATATTTTTTTTGAACTGTATATATATTTTTATACTTTTCTGGTTTGAACTTTCTTTTATATTTTCTTTCTGGTGCATATTCCCAATTAATAGGTCTATCTATTTCTTCGCAACAGATTCTTGTTAATTTTTCAGACTTTTTCAATAGTTGTTTATTTTTACATATTTCTGCTAATATTTCAAATAAGAATTTTATTCTACTTTCTAATGTATCTGCTACAGGATTGTCCTTTATATATCTTTCATATTCTATCTTAAAATATATATTCCATGTTCCCGGTAATTTAGTAAAAGACATTTCTAAGTATGGTCCTTGATTTTCATTACTATAAAATTGGATATAATAGAAATTTCTAAATTGACATGTATATTATTTTATTTTACACATATCACATATCATAATATTTATTAATCATAATATTATTTTTAACTTTTCTCTTCTAACTTCTTCTTCTAACTTTCTTATCCAATTTTCTCCTAGGAATTCATCTATATATATATTCTACTAACTTTTTTATTCCATCCTGTGAAGTTTTTTGCATTTCTATTTGTATATTTCTTCTCATTAATAATTTAGTATCCTCAGTTACTCCTTCCCACCAATTTCTTACATCTCCTTCAAATGATGCTATTAAATAGTCAATTCTTCTATTCGTAGATTCCCATGTGTCATCTTGGTAATATAAAAAGAATAATATCATTGCATTTGCCCATTGTAAGAAGGTTTTTTTAGTATCTATTTTACACTCTAAATCTAGTTTTGCTCATCCATGATTTATTAGTTTATTATAGTCTGAGTTTGGAGTAAATTGATCTTTATATTTTTCTATTCTATGTTGTGGTATAATTCTATCATAGTACTATCTATAGGGTCTACGTGACATTGGTGCATATCCTCCTTCTAATTCATAAAATTCTAATTTTGGATTGTTGCTTGTGCTTCCAGGTGCAGGTGTTGGTCCTCCACCAGTATTCATTAATATTTCATAACTTTCTAATTCTTCTATACTTAATTGGTCAAAGTTTTCTATTAAATTATCTATTTCTTCATTCATCATCTTTTTTATTTTTTTCCTTTTTCCTCTGTATATTTTTCTAATTCTTTTTCCTGCTCTAAGATTTTGGTAATATTTCTTTTCTAAATTTGTCATCCATACTTCCAGGTTCATAATATCTTTCTGTCTCTACATGTTTATTTCCTATTTTTGTTATTTCTCTTTTTATTTTATCTTTATCCGCTTTTTTATCTGTTGATTTTATATTTTGTTTTATTTCTCTTATTTCTATTTTTAATATTCCTACTTCATCTATTAATCCTCTTATTAATTTCTTTAAGTCTTCAAAATTTTCTGAAAAAGACATTATATTTTTGATCTATCATTTTGAGCTTCTAATAAATATGGTATCCTACACTTTATTTTCACTTTCTTCTATGGTTTTATCAAAGCTTTTTATTGCTATCTCATTATTGGATAATTCATCTTTTACAGTTTTAAAATATTTTGCTTTTAATTCTAATTTCTTGATTTTTAGTTTTCCTAACATTTTTTCTTGTGGTTCTTTTATATCTTCTAGTGTTTCTAATATATTTGAGGTTTTTTCTTGTATTTTGTTTAGATTTTTAACAATATTATTAAGCTTTTTAGCTATTTTATCATTACTCATTTATAACTTATGATGATTTATATATTTCTCTGTAATATAAAATACTTTCAAATTCTTTATTAATCATTTCATATATGTATCTATCTTTTATAGATCATATAATTAATTTATGTAGTATTTGTTCTTTTATTTCTCTAGGTAATTTTTTAATTATACTTAATGTTAATATTTTTGATTTATTAGGAATAGGTTCATAAAATATTTTATATCATTTTTCTTCCTATAATTCATAATAGTTATCTATCTTCTTAATTTTAATTCCCATAATTACTTATATTATTTTTTATTATAACAACATATTCTTCTTGATCTATTATTTTCAGAATAGTTTCTCATATAATAAAATCTCTTATTATGTTTATTTTTACTTTTTCTATTATATCTTTTCTGATATCTAAAGGTATATTTTTTGTTTTATAAGTATGATTTTTAAGGCTTCTTTCTTTATTATAGGTTTTCCTATTATTATACTAAATCTTTCTCTTTTGATTTTATATTTATTTCCTAAATCTTCTATTATCATGTTATGATCTATGGCTCTGATACCAACTAAAGTGGAGGGGGGGGGGGGTACTATGACCGTCTTCAAAATCTCGAAGTCTAATGTTCAAACTGATATCTTCATAAGTATTTAATAAATCACAATAAAATTTATAAAATTCACTATCTTTTGTTAAAACTTTTTATTCAATGATTATATTTAATTTTTCAATTCTTTTTTCTAGATTGACAATTTCTTTATGTATATCATTTTCAATTTTAATTGCTTGACTATCTATATAAGTATTTTTATACTTCAATTTTGGATCTAAATATTCCGTAAAGAAACTTTTTAATTCTTCTCTTAAATGATTTAGTGTTCTTTTTGTTGCAATTTTTGAATCAATAAATTTTTTTATAATATCAGGAGTTAAACTTATTAAAAGTTTTGGATTCATAAATTTTTAAATAGTTTAGGACCTTATTGTATTTCTTTTTATATTATAATGACTTGGTTACAATATTTTAAGATTAAGGGTATAATAGACAAAATACATGAAGAATCTTTTTTGTTTTTCTGTTTTTGGTGAATAATTCTGGCTATATAGAATTATTATAAAAATAACAATAAAGCTAGTCGTACAATCTGTTGTTAAAATTCGAGCCTTTAATTTAAAAACCAATTTTTACAATGGGTGAATGTAATATTGTTAGTAAGATATTGTCAACTAATATTTTGTCAATAATGAATATACATATATAGCATGACTCTGAGAATAAAAGCGATCAAATAGAGGCTAAACACTTGTTGGTTTTCATTATTTTTAAAATACATTTTTCTCTCTCTTATTTTAACACCCCAAATTTTCATAAATTTTTAAGTGTTACAAAAAAAAACTCACATTTATTTGTTTTAAATACAAAACAATAAAATAATTTTTCCTTGAAATAAAATACTGAAACATCCATAAATTTAAACTAATCATGAAAATTGTTTATAAAAAAATAAAATAAATATGTTCAAACATGTCTTTGAGGTTATTTAAACTAACTAAAAATTTAAAGATATAAAAAATTAATGTGTATTTTCCTTTTCTTTGATCCATTAGGCAGCCCGTATCATCATCTTGCCACAGATCCAATCGATCCGAACTAATCTGTAAATTTTTTAACATGAGTGAGTATTTAAAAATATCAGTAAAATACGTTCAGTTTTCATAAACAATTATATAACAATAAATTAAACACTTTATACCACATTTCTTATGGAGTTTATCGATGACTAAGCGACACACTTATTAGTAGTATTTTAAATTCTTGAAGGATTTCACATTCCGTTATAAAGAAACTAATAGAGTTCAAATTTCGTTAGGTCAAACCCAAAGGTCCACTGAAATTTCATTCATAAATGATTGAATATAAAAGTATACGAAAACGAACTACTTCCACAAAAGTATCTTACCTCGTTTTGAAAGGTTGGAAAGAATAAAATCTCGCAAAAAAATTCTCCTCTTAGTTTTCTATACTTTTTCCCCTCCTCTCTCTCTACCATGGCTCTCTCTATTTTCTATGGTGAAATAATGAGAATTCTTGCAATATTTATAGTTGAAATTTTCAATTGTGTTTGTATACAACTAGAATTGAAAAAACTGTGTAATACAAGGAATTTTGTTAAGAATTGGTTTCGAATAGTGGAGTTAGTAGTGTACTCTACTATTGGTTTCTTGGTACAATAATCCCATTAACAGTAGGACACTTGGCCAACTTTGACTTGGTTTCAAAAAGTGATATTTGAATTGTACTATACTATTGGTTTCATATCAAATAAAAATCATGTGTCGAAGGAATTAAAAGAGGAAAATATTTTACTTAATTAATATTGTAAGCCCCCTCTAACTCTAACCTATTATTCTTTTAATTGGATTTAACTTGATGTATTCTAATCCAAAATAATATTTTTTTTCGTGTTGAAAATGAACGGCAAGAGCTACTTAATCAGGAGGAACAGAAGTCAGCATCTTTGAGAGAGAAGCTAAATGTTGCCGTTCGGAAAGGGAAGTCCTTGGTGCAACAGCGGGATGACATGAAGAAAGTGATAGAAGAACTAACTGCCGAGGTAGAGCACCTCAAATCTGAGATCAATCTTAACAAAGATGCTATTCTCGAGTATGAGCAAAGGATCAAGGACTTATCCGTGAACCTAGAAAGGGTGCAAGGTTTAGAAACTGAGAATATGTTCCTTCATGATCACGTGGCGGAAGTTTCTTATTCGGTTGCTTTACCAGATGGTAACAAGGTTCCTGTTACTCATATAGGAAGAGTGAACATTACAAACATTTTGATCCTTTGAGTGTCCTTTGGGTGCCCAATTTTTCTTACATTCTGATTTCTGCCAAGAAATTAACTTAAATGTTTAACTCGTGCTTGATTTTCTTTTCTCATTGTTGTTATATCTAGGTTTCCTCTATCAAATTCTAATTATTTGGCTAAAAATAAAAATAGAATTAAACTATTTCACTTTAATATTTCAACTTTCAAAATATAGATATATAGCATATAGAACAAATAAATTTTATTCTATAAAATTTTCGGGGCGTTACATTTATTTTCAATTACACAATTTTCATTAAAATAATATTACATGCAAACTCAAAAAAATTCTTATTTTTTTAGCTTCTCATTTGTCATCAAAATACTACTTTAAAATGCATTTTAGGAAAAAATGAGGCTCAAATAGAAGTTAAGAAAGCTAAAAAAGAAAAAGAAACACCCCACCCCACCCCACCCCACCCCACACCACCCAACCTAACCCAACATCTTCACCTTCTTTAAGGACCATGCTACATATATATAATACTGGAAATAAATGTTTACATAATTCCACATGACATTTTATCATGGACAATTTAAAATGCAATAATCTCTTTCATCCAATCGCCTCCCATCACATATCTTTCTAGCATTGGTTTTGGACGTTTTCTTCTGGTACAATGGCTTTTCCATTTTCTTCAAACCCTCACCCCACTCGTTGCCATCCTCTTCATTTGAACTTGTATATTTTAACAAATACATAGGTTAATGGAGAAATCACAAGCTACAAATCTATAATCAACTAATAAAAAATTTATAGAAGGGATCACAGATTCAATCATATGCTAAAATATTTTGCATACTTACCAAGAATCAAAGAAAACATGTCAATATAAATAGTAAAAAAAAAATTTCTAGCTGGACCAAAAATTTTCTTTCATGCTTTTTTTGCACGAATCGTTGTTATTTCAATATCGACATAATGATAATAGATCTGAGGTAATGGAGGCGGTTTGGATACACCTCTTTCTCCTCAAACCATGCCGGCACCAGCACATCACCAGCACCTCCCAACAAATCCCAACTCCACCATGAAAATGGCCTTTTGACTCCAATTTATATGCATCTCATTTTCCAAAGACATAATCAAATATACATACATCCATATACATTTTCCAAAACCTATTACATTTTCAGATTCTAAAACGCGGATGAATTCTTTGTGGGTTATTGTATTTAATCATCACAGGAGTAAATTATTTTTCCTTTGAAGATTTAACCCAAATACATGGTGGATCTTAGATCACCTTGAGGTAATTGGATTTCCAATTAAAATCTTCACACATAAGAGTAAGATTGTAACTTTGAAGAAGCTTTAATGGCCTTCCAACTTTCTAGCCAAAACTTCATACCTTAGATCTTCTCCCTTGTTCTCCTGTTTTAGGTGACTCCCTTTTATGGAAATATAGAAGAAAGTGGCTAACCCTAAAACCTATCAAAATGTTAGCATAAAGGACATATTTATAATACTCAATTAAGGTTTCATAATTGCACAAATCTCCCACTTGCCCTTTAGAGTATATATGACTATCAAGAATACCCATCATCTAATGACGGCCATCAAAAACATTAGTTGGTAAGCTCTTGTTGAACGGATTTGTAAGATTATCTGCAGATGCAATCTTGCTAAATGTTATGTCTTCTCGATGAATAGTATCTTTGAAAAGGTGATATTTCCTCTCAATGTGTTTGCTACGCTGAAGACTTCCTGGCAACCACTCTGCTATTATCACAATAATGTGTTGTGGTTCCATTGTCAAATGTACCATGTCAAGGTCCAAAAGAAACTTCTTGAACCATACACCTTCTTTAGCAGCTTCACAAGCTGCTACATATTTTGTCTCCATTGTGGAATCAGCAATACAAGAAAGCTTGATACTCCTCCATACCACAACTCCACTTCCTAGTGTAAATACTGAACCCAACGTAGACTTCCTAGAATCACGATTGAATTGAAAATTGGAATTAGTATATACAATAGGATTCAGATCATGTCTTGAATAGACAAGAATATAATCTCTCGTTCTTCGAAGGTACTTGAGTATATGCTTCACCACTATCCGATGTTCTTGTCCCGAATTAGAATGGTAACGACTAAAAATACCCACAACATAACAAATATTTGATTTAGTGCAAAGTATTGCATACATGAGGCTCTCCACAGTTGAAGCATAATGAACCTTTTTTATATAATCTATCTTCGTTGGAGTTTTGGGAAAATGTTTCTTAGATAGATTAATTCAATGTCAAAAGGAAGTTGTCCCTTTTGAAATTTTGCATTGTGAATCTAGATAATATCTTGTCAATAAATGAAACTTGGATAATGCTATCTGTCTGTTTTTCCTATATCACAAGATAAATATTCCCAAAGCATAATTAGCTTCTCCCAAGTCCTTCAAACTATTGTGACAACCATTTATTTACAGATGACAATGTCCCTACATCATTTTTCAATAAGTAGAATGTCATCAACAAAAAGAATCAAAAAAACTATTGTCTTTCCTTGTATACGCTTGTATACACAAAATGCATCCAGATTTTGGTTAAAACCATAGGTCTTAATGGTTTGATCAAATCTTACATTCCAAGACTTAGACGCTTGCTTAAGTTCATAAATGGACCTTTGCAACTTGCAAACTTTTCTTTTATGGCCTTCTTTCACGAACATCTCAGGTTAAATCATGTAGATGGCCTCGTCACGACATCCATTTAAAAATGATGTCTTCATGTCCATTTTCCAACCTCATATTCATGATGAGTGGCAATGGATAAAAGGATTCGAATAGATTTAAGCATGGCAACCGGTGAGTAGCTTTCTTCGTAGTTGATACCTTTTCTTTATGTAAAATCCTTGGCCACTAGCCTTGCTTTGAAGGTTTCAACCTTTCCATCTATATCTCTTTTTCTTTTATAGAACCACTTGCACCCTATAAGTTTGATCCCATTAGGTGCATTCATAAGATCTCAAACCTTGTTTGAATACATAGATTCCATCTCTAAGTTCGTGACAAATTTCCATAATTTAAGTCTACATCCTCTATCGCTTTTTTAAACGAAGTGGGATCTTCTTCTTACTCAGTAGAGATCTCCTGATAGGACTATCCATAGAGCAATTACCTAGAAGGTGGTCTCACTGCCCTCCCATTACAAGTGATGGTTGAAGGTGCCTGATCGTCCTATCTAACCAAAGGTCCTTCGTCTCGTCTAATTGCTTGATCCTGTCCTTGGTAGGGACAAACCTCATCATTATCTTTATCATAAGGGGGCATGTGGAGGTGGGTGTTCTATTCTCTACTAACTCAAGTTCTGTTTAATCTATAAGGTTTCGTGGGCATCATTTGCTCACTTACCTCATTAGCAATCATTGGTTCCGTAGGAAGTTCCAAGTCATCACTGTTAATGTTTTTGCGAAAATCTAGAACCAAGTTGTTTGAACCATGTTCTAACACCTCTTCCAATATAATTTTACAAGTAGACTTGCGTTCTTCTATATACTTGTCCTCTATAACCTCTTATTCCCCTTGGATATCCTACAAAGAAACAAACCTATGATATTGATTTCATGTTATTAGTCTTTCCATTTAGCACATGTGCCAGACATCCCTATATTCGAATGTTGTGCAAATTAGGCTTGCACAATTGACTTAAATGGTACTAAATTCAAGATGTAAATGGCCATTTATAGTAACATATCATGAAAAGGAAATAGGCAATGAGAAATAACTCATCATTGATCTCACCATTTCTAAAAGAGTTCAATTTCTTCTTTTCAAGACACCATTTTGTTGGGGAGTGCTTAGTGCATTCAATTGGGACAATATCCCATTGTCCAATAAGTAGACCTTAAGCTCTCGTGATAGATATTTTCCACCCCAATCGGATTGTAGGGCCTTGATACTCTTACTTCATTGTTTCTCAACTTCCATCCGAAACTCTTTGAATTTCACCAAAGCTTCGAATTGTGTGACATAAGGTATATGTATCCAAATCTAGAGTAACCATCTATGAAGGTGATGAAGTACTCATATCCCCCTCTAGCCCAAGTACTAATGGGTCCACTAACATTGGAATGTACCAATTCTAAAACTTCTTTAGCTCTTAGTCCTTTAGCTTGAAAATGCCTATTGGTCATCTTTCCTTCTGTACAAGATTCACAAGTTGGTATGTATTCTACCTATAACTCATTTAAATGTCCATCCTTCACCAATCTTTGAATCATATTTAGATTAATATGACCTAAAATACGACGCCAGAAGAGAGTTTGACTAGTACTAGATAAACTCTTTCTTTTCTTAGCACCAGTAGTGTTATATATAGAGCCAACATAGGACTTAAGACATATAGACTATTAACCATATGACTCGACCATTTAACAAAATTATTCAACTTAGTAGCCATCGTAGAACGGGTAAAAAGTATCTAATAACCAACACGATATAAAAGTGCAACGAAAACGAAGTTTCGTGTAAGTTTGGAAACATAATAACGGTCATCCAAATTCAAAATTTTACGATTTTCAAAATATATAGTAAAGGTGACAATAGCTTTGGTAGACATTACTGCTCCTGTGCGAACTCTAAGAGTATACTCGTCTTCACTGGGGTGCTTGGTTACTGGAAACCATGCAAAGAATTGTAAACACGATTAGTTGCTCCAGAGTCTACAATCCAGGTATTAGTAAAATCAACCACTAATCATGACTCAATAAATAGAGCATTGCCTTTACCTTGCTTCCTTTTAGCTAGGTGATCTAGCAAATATTCTTTCAATGACCATTTTGTACACAAATAGCACACTTTTCCTTTGGTTTCCCATCAATAGTAGTTTTCCTCCCTTTTGACTTACCATATTTCTTTTTGTTTGGCCTCTTTTTCTTGTTTCCTCAATTGCTACCAAGAGATTTAGGATGAGAGGCCCAACTATAACAGTCAAAGCATTTCCACTTTTGGCTTTTAGAACAGTTTTTGCATTTTGTTGCTCTTTCATTAATTTCGTTTGAGTCATGTCCACCTTGCATTTATTATAATCAACTATACATTGTGAGAACATCTCAAGAAGAGACTCAAGAACCATGTCAATCTACGTCTCGGAATCAATGTCACATCTTACAATCTTCACAATGTTAAAGTGACCAATTATGGTTAACATATGGTCCCTCACAGATGTGCTTGGTTTCATGTGTGTGTTCATAATTGTCCTAATGGAAGCTTGTCTAGTTTATGAGCTTTGACGTCCAAACATCTCTTGAAGACTTTTCATTATGTCAAAAGCAATTTCCATATTCTAATGTTTCTGTTGCAACATATTAGACATGGATGACAAAATGTAGCAACGGGCCATCTCAACAAAATGACACCACTTTTCATATGTAGTCTTTTGAGGTTCCATGTAATCATCTTTATGGCCGTCGAGACAAATTTTAGTCAGCACAAATTTGTGTTTTTTAGCAGTAAGAAAAATGTTAAGATTTCTTTTTCAGTCAATGTAGTTTTTTCTCACAAGTTGGTTTTCTTTTTTAGTATCACAGATTATGGATTAAGCGATATTTTCTGAAAAATTAATGATTTGCATATTATTAAAATGAACAATAATCTTTGTATGATGCATGTATACGAGTATGCAAATAATTTTTAATCAAAGACTTTAAACCCTTACAACTTTAACATGCCCTCTATAGGAGGTCAATGTAGTGGCCAACAAGGTTGGGCCCTTCTACTCATTTTATCGAGCTAAGCATCTTATGCCACAATTAAAATGAGAATTGATAATTATTTGGCCTATGAATAAATTTTGTCAGAATCTTCTATATGAAGTCCTACAAAATTTTCAAACATAAGTGTAATAAATTTTGTTAGTAATTTTTAAAATATCTAATATAGATGAGATGTTATCTATAGGATAATTAGACCATTACTTCATTTTAAAATATTCTATCTTTAGATCCAATTTCAGTTATTCTAAAACAATAAAGTCTTCCTTTAGGGAGATCGATATGATTTGATACTAGACATACGCATTTTAAAAACAAATTAGATAATAGAGGAGGCTGTGGGTTTATACATGCCTGCAAACCCTCTTCCACTTATTAATTTGAAACGTTGGATTTTCATTTAATAATTAACCGATCAAATATAAATCACTAAAATTGCATCAAATTATTAAATATAATTTTTCAACCACTTCTAATTGATTTAGAGTGAAGAAAAATTATATTATTCCATTGCTTATGATTCTAGTATATTAGGTAATGTTATATTTAATCTGCATTACATGTAATAATTATCCATTCATTCATCATCCACAAATCGATAAAAGCAATATTAAATGAATTATAATCATTTGTGGCCTATCCTAAGAATTTAAATTACACAAGAATTAAAGCATTTCATTGGGCCACATTCTGGTCCAATTCTTCAATTTCATTGTAGTCGAACCCATACAATATCCAAAAATGTGGGCAAATTTAAATTTGAGTTCCAATCTTTAAAGACAATAGCTCTTATCCAACAAGATTGACCTAAGTCTCAAAGAAAAGCCCAAAACCGTAAAATGGAACCCTAGCACCACCACCACCACCACTTCCGTTGCCGGTGGTGGCTACAGCAGTTGCTACTTTTGACTGCAGAGGTTGCCTCGCTACCGCTTGGTCGTTCTACCATGATTTTGCCTCTTGTTTGTCTCGTTTCTCCTTCCTTCAACATTTTCAACCAACACCTCCATAGTTGTGAATTTTTCATCTCCAAAACACAAAGTTTCCAAAGAAGGACAGTAATATAAGAGATTTTGGAGCACAAAACTTCATCCTCTTCTTTTGATACAAAAGTGTAGAAATATGGAAAATGAATACATAAAACCCTAGTGCCTTATGGATTAAACTTTTCTAGACAATAAAGAAAATAATTAAAATAATGGGAAAGGGATATTATAGACCCAAAAGTGAATGTATAAATATCTCTACTTTAAACAAATAAAGCAATAAATATGTGAAATCAAACAACCATACACCACCCATACTAAAAATGCCTATTACACTATGATTTTTAAAAACTAATCCTACCCGAAGATCTCAATAACCATTGGTGTTGTTACCATTTGTTAGTTATTGGACTTAATCATCACAATAGTGAATTGTTTTTTCTTTGAAGATTAAACCCAAATACATATTGGATCTTAGATCACCTTGAGGTTATTGGATTTCTTATTAAAATCCTCACACATAAGGGTAAGATTGTAACCTTGAAGGAGCTTTAATGGCATTCCAACTTTCTAGCCAACGCTTATTCTCAATTATTTTCCTCTTTTAGGTACCTCTCTTTTAGGAAAATATGAAAGAAAATGGCTAACTCAAAAACCTATCAAAATGTGCGCAATGGCACATTTATAATATTCAATTAGGGTTTCATAATTTTACAATTTTTCTTGGACTTTATTGTAGTAGGCCAATTAAGTCATACATCATTATTAGAGCCAGGTGAGGGACCTAATTGGACTCACAAGACCGAAACTCCATAGATGTTTCTAATTAGGTCAACTCCTAACCAATTAGGATAAATATATTAATCCCGACTTATTCTACCAAAAAATCAAACTTGCACTCTCGAGTCAAGTGATAATTATGGAAGCAAATTATGATCCAATAACAATATTCTTCGATCATCACTCCACAAATCAATCCCCATTTTACCGTCAATATGTTGAAATCGACGAAATGACCATTTTTCCCTTTCAATATATTTTACCATCCAAGTCTTATTTTCATAAAGCAAATTCATTGTGAACAAATCACCACATAGAGTCCAACAATCTCATCGTTGGACTACTGAGCTTAGATTAAATAATTATGAAAAATGCCTCGGAGTAAAGATTGTCTTACCGTAATGATTAACAAATTCCATTAATGAAAGTATATGATCTCTAACTATATCGTCCCGATTCCCAAAACACCAAGATCAATATTATAATTAAGACTTCAATTTATAGCTAGCTAGCAATTTCGAACTTGAACATATCAAAATTTTCAGCAACTCTCAACTTGTAGATGGTCATATTGAAGGGACATTTAAGAAGAAATAAGAAAAAATGAGCTTATATTGTCTGAAAGTTCATGACCCTTAGCGATGATTCAAGAGTTGTGAAATTATGAAAATTACTCTAGCTGACAACTGTAAAGCTGATGCATTGTCTAGACTCGTATTCATGGAAGTTGATGGACTTAATAGGATAGTCCATATCAAAATTGTTACAGAGCCAAACATCAATCAGTCCCTTGGTATCATGGACATTGTCATGAGCCCTCATGGATGGACCCAATAGTAGACTTCATAACCAATGGAAATCTCCCAGGGGATCATCAAGTAGCAAGGAATGTCCGATCTAGAGCCTCCTATATGTACTGTAAGATTTGAGGAGTTCTGTTCGCAGAAGCTTTACACCTTCATATCTCAGGTGCCTTAAACCATCAAACTCGTAGCCCTAGTCGAAGTTCATAAAGTGTGTGTGGGAATCAATAGGGAGCTTGAGCCTAGCCTTCAAACTTGTAATGTATAGATATTATTGGCCTACCATGAAGAAAGATGCCTCAGACTATGTTAAAAATACGATAAGTGCAAGAGGTTCGACAACGTCACCCACTCTCCTACCGAGGATCTCACCAGTATCAGCTATTGATCCCATTTGAGCAGTGGCGTGTCGACATCCTTGGGCCTTTTCCTGTGACAAGGAGATAGTTAAATTTTATCGCGGTAACAGTGGAATATTTTACTAAGTGGGCAGAAGCAGAAACCCTAGCAATAATTTCGAAGCCCAAGCTCATGTTCTTCATTTGGAAGTCCATTATTTGTAGGTTTAGGATACCCAAGGTCCTTAAAATCGACAATAGTAAAAAATTTTATAATCCACAATTTAGAAACTTTTGTACCAACCTCAGGATTGACCACTGTTTTAAGTCGATGTCATACCCTCAAAGCAATGGCCTAGTCAAGGTGACAAATCGAATTATATTACAAGATCTCTGAACAGGGAACATAGATGCTAGGGGTACTTGATCTTATGAACTACCCTCTATATTGTGAGCATATAGAACATCTCATCGGACAACGACAGAGGAGACCCCCTTTATGTTAGCATTTGATATTAAAGCTACAATACCGGTTGAAATTAGCTTGCCCAGCCTCAGGAGACTTGAGCCCGAGGTCTCAGAACGCATAATTGGACACCTCAACCTCATTGAAGAAGTACGAGTGCAGGCTTTGTTAAAGGTCACATCTTACCAAAATAGAACACCAAGATACTTTAACAATAAAGTTAGATCTAGAAGGTTTAAAGTTGGAGACCTTATATTGAGGAGGGCATAAACCGCTGGTCATGCCCCTGGATAGCTTTCGCCTGTTTGGAAAAGACCCTTCGAGGTCATACGACATATTCGTGGAGGAGCATACAGCCTAAGAGATACTTCAAGAAGACCACTCCAAAGGCTGTGGAATGATGATTATTTGAAGGTATATTACAAGTAGTTCATCCTACCTCTACTCAGGAAATTATATTTTTATTTTTCGTCTTTTGTTGGGGCCTACGTGCCCATATTTAATTTTCTTTTGTAGACCCGTATTTATTTTTTTTGTTGGTAGGGCCAGTTTTATTCAACCCTGTCGTAAGCATATTTAAAAGCCAATCTAACTTCCTTCAATCTATTTTTCCCGGTAGTTGCATTTGCTGGTCGGGTCTGCGTGCCCATAGTTATTTTTTAGTTTATTTTGATTAGGAGTCGAGATGACATTTCAATAAAAGTTTATCCATCTTGTCCTATATGACCTTTAAGTTTTGCCCTGCGTAAGCACCTCTAAGCCTTGCCCTGTGCAAGCACCCATATGTTTTGCCCTCCCCAAGCACATCTAAGCCTTGACCCGCGCAAGCACCTCTAAGCCTTGCCTCGTGCAAGTACCGAAAATACCTTGAGCATTGTCCAATGCAGGCATCCCAAAATTTCAAACAGCAAACATCCCAACATATGACCATCCCGAACTTGTCAGAATAATCATGTTCATAAATTATCCGAGAGCTCGGGATAATTATTTTATGCAATGCTCGAACTTGTCCTCGAGCTTAATTCCCATTAGGTTCGTGGATAAATTATTTCACATTATTGGACTTATCATCGAGCTTAATTCTCGTAAAAATCCAAACAATGAAGCTCGGGATAATCATTTCACATTATGCTTTGGACTACCGTTGAGCATAATTCTTGTTAAAATCCTAGCGATAAAAGCTAGGGAAATTATTAGCTTAAACTAGTCATTGAGAATAACGCTTTGTTCTAATTTCGTCCTAGGAGTCGAGATTAACACTTTATTCTAATTTCGTCCTAGTCGTCGAGTCTAAATCATTTGTTCTGATTTCATCCTGTTTAAACGGGATTAGTCCTCTACCCTAATTACAAAATGAACAACCATAATGATCATTTACATAGTTTTTTTGTCCCTTATCACAAAATTAATGTTTTAAGTTTTCCTCACAAGATATTAGTGGCACTTTACATATGTAGGTTGCTTATACAACCATATAGGTATAGAATGAGTTATGTGGAAAAAATTCATTGTTCATGAATTACACCTATATAAGTAATTAAATAATCACGTGATTTGATTTTTAATGACATGGTTTGAATCTAAAAATTCATGAAAATATGTTATTTTAAATAAAAACAATTTCATTCACTCGTTCCATGTGTTTGCATGATGTGCATAAGTAATGCATTCATTTCTTCGTTATTCATAATTATGTTGCTTGTTTTTCTTTTATTTCGTGACAAAAGGGGGAGAGATAATATTATTTATTTCAAGGGAGAGTAATATTTTTTATTAATGATATGACTAGAAAGTATTAGATGTTTTGCCTTATTTTTGAGTTGCTAGTTCGGCTGTCGATGGTTAGATGCTAAGTTATTGATATACATGTTGTTACACGTTTTGATCTTCTTGTTTTTTACTTGCATTGTATATATTTGACTTAGTTATGTGCTTCATTATCAGTTTTCTTATGCTTTACACGTGTTGTTATTTTATTTATTGTAGGGTGGGGGAGATGTTTTGAATCAAAATTTTGGATATTTAGTAAGTGATGTGATCCAAGAGTCTAGCCTAGCGAAGATGAGCTCAGGACGAGACACGTTGATAATCGAAGGTGGACTGATGGGATTACTTGTGCAATTAATGATGGACGACACCATGATCTACGCAAGAAAAGAAACAAGTCTCATGTTGGGGTCGAAATTCGAAATCATTTGGATCAACACGATACAAGCTGCCAAAAATGGAGCTGCATCGGAAAGCCATGCGGTTGCATAGCTTTGTGACCTATGCTATCGCATGGAGTGTTCCCGAGAGTTGAGAGGGGCTGATGGTCTGTGCCATGCGACTGCACAAAAGTGTACCGTACGGTCGCATGGTACAATTTTTGGACGAATATTTTCTTTTTTTGCGAGAATCCTAGTTTCCTTAGAATTTCATTCTAATTGATATTTTGTGATATTATTCATATTATTTCTGTTTTTTTTTCTAAGGTTTTATGAGGTAGTATAAATAGTTTTCTTATTTCATTGTATTAGAACTTTTGACATATTATTGAATTAAAAAGAGGCAATTGCTTTCGAAATCCTTGCTCTTCGTCCAACAATTTGAATTTATCAAGATCATTTTTGTGACATTCAACATCGGGTGTAGATCACGGGTTGTGTAATCAAGATGTCAATAATCCTCATATTAATGGTTGCTTGATTCAAATCCAAAATCGAGTTATCTTTGGACTTTCTTGGGATCGTAAATCTTGTTGTTGGGTTGCGTGGTCGATGTTGCTACATGGTTCTCATCATTTGGTATTAGAGCACGACTCCAAAATAATCAAGGTTATATCTTTTTGTTGTTATTGAGTCTTTATTTTTTCTTTTTTTCCTATTGTTCTTCGCATTCTTCGAGTCCATTAATAGTTTTGAGTCTTTGATCCAAAAAAATTACAAAAAAAGAGTCAAAAGTTGTTTTTGAGCTGGCCTTGTAGTCAAATTTCAGAGTAAAAAAATCTGAAATTAAAATTTTTTTTTTATAAATTCCGAGAATTTCCAGCAGTTTTCAGTTTGTCGATTTTGAGTAAAAAAAAATTGTTCAATTCCATTCCATTTTTACCTTATTGAATTTTTATTAGTTCCAATTCATACAATTATTCTAATTTCTTCTTATCTTTGAGTCGTTTTCTTTTCTTATTTTCAACCACAATTCATGATCATATCCGATTTGGGAACCACGAGAACACATCCTTGTTGAGTTTACTTTGTTCTTTGGAGTATTTGGATGAAAGCACTGGGTGGAAAAAGGCAAAGTGGTGAGACCAATAGAGAGAAAAAACAGTATTTGAGTGACACACGAGTGATTATTTGTGAGGTAGAAAATACTATAGAGTTAGGATGTCTAATAGAGAGGGTTCCAATTTAAGCAGACAGACAAATCTAAGGGTGTCAACGAGTCGAGCCGGTTCGCGGGCTGGAATTTGAGGCTCAGGCTCGCTCAGGCCCGATCTACGGGCTTTTTTACGAGCCTGAGTCGAGCCGAACTTTTGCTCGCTCAAGGAAAAGACTCTCGGCCCGAGCTTTGACTCGGGCTTTTTCCGAGCGGAGCCGATCGACCCATTTTTCCTCTATTCTTACCAATTTTTTTTTTTTAAATTTATATATTTTTGAAAAGCTCGAGTCGAACCGGGCTCAGCCCGTTGCCCTAAAAAAAGCTCGACCCAAGCTTAGGCTCGGTTCAACCGAGCCCGACTTTAGCTTTTTGCGGCCCAAGCCCGCGAGCTTTTTTACCACCACTAGACAAATCCAATCAACATGGTGGAAGATGTAATGCGACAATTTGAAAGGGTGCTGGGGATGTGAGTGATAGACTTGATAGGCTCGATACATCGGTTGCAAATCTTCATAGGGGATAATCAAGTGCAAGGAGGTCGGGTAGGCGGGAGCCTAGGGTGGAGATGCATGATGATTGTGAGTACAGTAGTGACTTGGATGAGGGTGCATCGATGAAGGTTGAAATATATAGGATGAGAAATAGAGGAGGTAGTTTTGAAAGAAAGGGTAGAAACAATAATGGAGATAAGGTAGATGGGAGTATGGACAACATTAAAATATCGATTCCACCGTTCAAGGGAATGAGGGATCTGGAAGCTTATCTAGAGTGGGAGAGGAATGTAGAGTTGATTTTTTAGTGCTATAACTACTCGGAGGAAAAGAATGTGAAAATAGCCGTTCTTGAATTTACTTACTATGCTATAATTTGATGGGATCAAGTGGTTACATCAAGGAGAAAGAATCAGGAATGACCTGTTAATACTTGGGATGAGCTGAATGCTACCATGCGGAAGTGGTTTGTGCCTAGTCATTATTATAGGGAGCTGCATCAGAAACTACAAAGTCTATATCAGGGGTTGAGGAATATAGAGGACTACAACAAGGAGATGGAAATATTGATGATCAAGGCGAATGTGGAGGAGGATCAGAAGCCACCATGGCTCGTTTCTTAAATGGGTTGAATAAAGATATTGCCAAAGTCGTGGAGTTGCAACACTATATAGAGATAGAAGACATGTTGCGTGTGGCCATGAAGGTGGAAAAACAGTTGAATGGGAAGGGGACAACTAGGCAGCCATTGGGTACTTTGGGTAATAATTTATCTTGGAAACCTAGATGGGACAACAAAGGAGATAGAGCTATTTCAAAGGGAAGAACTGAAATGCCAAAGGGAAAGGATGAAGGTGCTAGTAGAACAACACCCAAAGCAGAGCCACAGTAAACCAAGAATCAGGATATCAAAGGCTTCAGGTGCTTGGGGACTGGACACATCGCTTCTCAATACCAAAAAAAAAAAAAGACAATGATCTTGCGGGCAATGGAGAGGTGGTGAGTGATAGTGAGGATGATTATGAAGCCATGCCAACATTGGAGGAGGTTAGTGATGGGGATAAAGTGGAATTTAATGTTGGAGAGTTAATGGTCACGAGGCGAGCTCTCAACACTCAAATTAAAGCAGATGACTTGGAACAGTAATGAGAAAACATATTCCATACACGATACCACGTTAACAATAAGGTAGATCATTGATGGTGAAATTTGTAAAAATGTAGCTAGCACAACTCTTGTAGAAAAATTGGGATTAACTATAATAAAACACCATAGACCCTATAGGTTACAATGGTTGAATGAATGTGGAGAAGTTAAAGTTAACAAAAGGGTGTTAATAAATTTCTCCATTGGTAGTTATCGGGATGAAATCATGTGTGACGTGGTACCTATGCATACGGGGCATATTTTATTGGGGAGACCAAGACAATATGATAGGAAAGTTATTCATGATAGGTACAAGAATCGTTACAGTTTTGTTAAGGATGGGAAGTCCATTACCCTTGCGCTATTAACACTGATACAAGTTTATGAACACCAAATTAAAATGAAAAAAGAGGAAGAAAGAAGAGTGAAAGAGTTAGAGAGGATGAGAGAAAATAGTGAGATGGTAAGTACAAAATAAAATGGCGTTGTAGCTAATAGAGAGAAAAAGAGAGTGAAGTCACATGAGAGAAAAGAAAGACAGTCTTCTGAGAAGAGAGAAAAGCCGAAGTTGAATTTCTTTGCAAAATGGACTGAGTTGAAAAGAGCAATAGTTGAGAAGAAGCAAGTGATCTTGTTAGTTTATAAGAACTCATTCCTTAATCTTGAGGAACTTAACTCATCTCTCACCAGTTTAGCTATCTCTTTGTTGCAGAAATTCGAAGATATATTCCTGGAAGACATGCGTAGTGGGTTGCCACCCATTCGAGGCATTGAGCACCAAATTGACTTCGTCCCTGGAGCTGTCATTCCAAATCGACCAACTTATCGAAGTAATCCCGAGGAGACAAAGGAGCTACAAAGACAAGTGGAAGAATTGATGAGCAAGGGATATGTAAGGGAGAGCAGGAGTCCATATGTGGTTTTAGTGCTTTTTGTGCCCAAAAAAGATAGAACTTGGAGAATGTGTGTGGATTGTAGAGCTATCAATAACATAGCGGTAAAGTATCGTCATCTTATTCCTAGGTTAGATGATATGTTTGATTAACTGTATAGTGCATGCATATTTATTAAAATTGATCTTAAGAGTGAATACCACCAAATTCGAATAAGGGAATGTGATGAGTGGAAGACCACTTTTAAAACTAAGTATGACTTGCATGAATGGTTAGTAATGTTGTTTGGACTCACTAATGCACCGAGCACTTTAATGCGATTAACAAATCATGCTTTTCGTGCTTTTATAGGTAAATTTGTTGTAGTTTACTTTGATGACATTCTAGTCTATTGCAAGGACCTTAATCAGCATGTAGAACACATTAGGAGTGTGCTTTTTATTTTAAGGGAAGAATAACTTTAGGCTAATTTTAAGAAATGTACATTTTGCATGGAAAATTTTGTTTTTCTAGGATTTGTAGTTGGTGCTAATGGGGTAGAAGTAAATGAAGAGAAAATAAAAGCTATTAAAGAATTGTCAACACCTAAAAGCATAATTGAAGTACGAAATTTTCGTGACTTGGCTAGCTTTTATAGGCATTTTGTTAAAGACTTTAGCAAAATTACCACACCACTCACCGAAATTGTTAAAAAGAGCATAGGATTTCATTGCGGTGAACATGAACGTGTATTCAATACCTTTAAAGATAGGTTGTGTAAAGCATCAATTTTAGCACTTCCTAATTTTGATCAAACTTTCGAGATTGAGTGTAATGCATCAGGAATAGGGATTGGAGCAGTTTTAATGCAGGATAGGAGGTTGATAGCCTGTTTCAGTGAGAAGCTAAGTGGAGCAGCACTCAATTATCCCACTTTTGACAAAGAGTTGTATTCACTTGTACAAGCATTGGAGACATGGCAGCACTACTTATGGCTTAAAAAGTTCATGCTTCATACGGACTATGAATCATTGAAGCATCTGCGATTTCAAGGCAAGTTAAACAAAAAGTATGCGAGATGGATGGAATTTGTAGAGATATTTCCTTATGTCATCCGGTACAAGCAATGTAAGGAAAATGTAGTGGAGGATGCATTGTCTCGAAGGTATGTGCTACTAACTTCTCTTAGATCTAAATTGTTTGGCTTTGAACATATTAAGGGCATGTATATTGGTGATCTAGAATTTTCAGAAATTTATGCATCATGTAATAAAGGGACTATAGATAAGTTCTTTAAGCAGGATGGATATTTGTTTCGGGAAAATAGGTTATGTGATCCTAATTGTTCCATGAGGGAGTTGTTAGCGAGAGAAGCACATGGTGGAAAAGACTTTAGAGATGTTGGGGGAACATTTCTATTGGCCTAAGATGAGAAGTAGTGTTGAAAGAGTATGTAGTCGATGCATAACTTGTAAACGGGCTAAATCTAAGGTTTTACCTCAAGATTTGTATACATCTTTATCTACACCTAGTGAACTACGGGCTGATATTTTAATGGATTTTGTTTTGGGTTTACCTAAGACTAAGAAGGGACGAGATTCGATATTTGTGGTGGTAGATAGGTTTAGCAAGATGGCACATTTCATACCCTGTTAGAAGACCGATGATGCGACTAATATTGCGAAGTTATTCTCTAAGGAGATAGTACGTTTACATGGGGTACCTAAGAGCATAGTTTCTGATCGAGATGTCAAGTTTTTCAGTCATTTTTGGTAGTTTTGGTGGGGGTAAGTTAGGAACCAAATTATTTTTTGGTACCACTTCTCATCCACAAATTGATGGGCAAGCCAAAGTAGTGAATAGGACTATGACACAATTGTTGCGCACTGTAGTCAATAAGAATTTGAAAAGTTCGGAGGAGTGCTTACTTTTTTATAGAGTTTGCATATAATAGGGTCGCGCATTCTACTACTTCCTTTTCACCGTTTGAAATTGTTTATGGTTTTAATATGCTAACACCTTTGAATTTAATACCTTTAACTATGAATGAACGAGGTAGCTTAGATGGCAAAAGAAAGGCCGAGTTGGTGAAGTCACTCCATTAGAATAAGGATGCAAATTGAGAGTAAAAACAAACACTATGCATCGCAAGCAAACAAGGGCAGAAAAAGCATGACGTTCGAACCTGGTGACTGGGTTTGTGTACATTTTAGAAAGGAGCACTTTCCAGAGCACATGAAATCAAAGTTGCAACCACGAGGGGATGAACCATTTCAAGTTTTGGGGAAGATTAATGACAACGCGTACAAATTAGATCTTCTAGGTGAGAATAACGTGTCAGGAACTTTTATTGTAATTGATCTTTCTCTCTCTCTCTCTCCCTCTCTTTGATGCAGGTACAGATTCGAGGTTGAATCCTTTTGAAGAGGAAGGGGATGATGTGATTCAAGAGTCGAGCCCAATGAAGGCAAGGCCAGGACGAACCCCGTTGATTATTGAAGGCAGACCGATGACGTGATCAAGGGTAAAGAGGATAAATTACGCGATGGGATTACTTGTGGAATCAAAGATGGACGATACCACGATCTACGTAAGAAAAGAAACAAGTCTCATGTTGGGGTCGAAGTCCGAAATCATTTGGATCAACACGATACAAGCAGTCGAAAATGGCGTTACATCGCAAAGCCATGCGATCTTACAGAGGGTTCCCGAGAGTTGAGAGGGGCTGCTGGTCTATGCAATGCGACCGCACAGAAGAGTACCATGCGGTCGTATGGTACGATTTCTGGACGAATATTTTCCTTTTTTGCGAGAATCCGAGTTTCCTTAGAATTTCACTTTAATTGAAATTTTGTGATATTTTTCATATTATTTCCGTTTTTCTTAGGTTTTTATGAGGTATATAAATAGTTTTCATATTTCAATGTATTAAAACTTTTGACATATTATTGAATTAAAGAGAGGCAATTGCTTTTGAAATCATTGTTCTTTGTCGACCACTTTGAACTTATCAAGATCGTTCTTGTAGTGTTCAACATCGAGAAAGGATCACTGGTTGTGCAATCAAGAGGTCAATAATCCTAGTATTAATTGGCTGCTCGATTCATCGTTCTTGATTCAAATCCAAAATCGGATTATCTTTGAACTTTCTTGGGATCGTCAATCTTGCTGTTGGGTTGCGTAGTCGACGTTGCTACGTGGTTCTCATCGGTAAATGAAACCATCGGATCTAAATTTAGTTATGAAATCGAAGTGGTCCGATTTTGTTTGGTTCAACTCGATCATTATTGGGTGTCATACCTCCCGATTAGTTCTACACGAGGACTCATATATGCTGGCTTAGCATATATGAGTTATATAGTCCTCAAGGACTCTGATGTCCTCGGGATATTCTCGAGGACAAATACCACGCTTCCACAAGACTTGGGTGGCAATAATCTCGGAGGGTAGGTCCTCGGGATGACTTTTTACCACCCAGGGCATGTGTGTCCTCGAGCACTTCCCATTAATTTCAAAGACCTTCTTGCTTAAACCTAAAAAGAGTTGTACTTTCTAAAGACTTTTATCGGACCCAAACATCTCAACCTAAGACTCCTACGTGTAGAATGACTCTATCTTAACTATATTACCATTACATTGTGATTGGTCTTGCAATTATAGTACAAGTCAAATATCCTTCTCAAGTAGGACTCTTGAGGTAAGGATATTCAAATAGTTTAGTCCTATCAGAAGTGTACTAACTACCCACCTCTATAAATGAGTATCTATTCATTATTCATGTACGCTTTTACATAGTTTTTCTGTTTATAGCTTCACGTATAATTTTTTTCTCTCTAACTTAAATATCCGATGGGCGACGAGGACACACCTCGTTACCTTTGTTTCAAGTATTAGAAGATCTCGTTCGTGCTCATTCTCAGTCATCAAACTTCAAAATCAATATGTATGATTTTTGGTAGCATCATTGGTACCATCTGTGACCACTACCAAAAGCCATGGTCAATAGTCGTTCGGGTCTTCCTCTAGCAAGCTCATCTATTCTAAACCCTTCTCCTCCTAAAGATTCCCTTATTCCTCAAGAAGAATAATCAGAAATACTAGTGCCCCCAACTAGTGGTTATTACTGTTGGAGTCTTTGAAGAGCCACGCCAACAAGTTGTCACGCTAACTCAACTGTAGAGTAAAAGATATCTGCATCCATCACCTACACCGGCACCCAAAAAGGGTTTCATGGCTGATGTTCGAGCTCGGGTTCCAAGCCCTGTTCTTGATGTTGGAGGAGTAAGGACCTCGGGTGTACCTCATATGGCCTCGACTTCATGATCAGTGACCATGGAGTCTAGTGAACTTGTTAGGATCATTTAAGATGGGATTATGACAGGCATGCTTCACAACATTAAGAGGTCAACAAGTTTTACTCCTAACATTCCATTCACTCCTGAGATATTATCATACTCCTTACTAGACATATTCAAATATTCTCATATAAAATAGTATAATTGGACTGCTGACCAGATCAGCCATCTCAACGTGTATATTGACATCATGAATTTACAAGTTGCAGCAGACCAGGTGATGTGTAAGACTTTTCCGCAAACATTGACTAATGTTGCCAGGGATTGGTTCTCGACCTCAAAGCCCAATTTCCAGAGCCTCATTCCCAGATTGGTCGACATGTTCTCCATCTTCTGTGCAAGTATGAAGCACATCAGTAAAACATCAACATTCCTCATACAACTTCGTCAAGGGAAAAATAAGACCCTACGTGATTTTATGACGAGGTTTAATAAAAAAAGGCTTCAAATTCTCGACCTACATATCACAACAGCGGTCTCTACATTTACATATGCTATAAGGTGTGAGACATTAAAGATGTCCTTATCAAAACTCCACCAAAGTCAGTGGCCGAGCTTTTAACTCGATGTGAGAAATACATTAATATAGGAAAAAAAAATCAAATTCAAGGAAAATTGGCCCGACCTATGAAAGGATCGAGCATAAAAGGCAGCATGATTCGAATCTTCGGCAATAATCCTTCAGAATAGGCAGAGGTAGGAGGTACCATTGGTTTCATTCACTCGATTAAACACTTCTAAGGCCAACATCTTGATGGAAATCAAAGACATAAAGGAGCTCAAATGGCCTTCAAGAATGAAGTTCTCTCCTCATTCCTAGGACATGAACAAGTATTGTGATTTTAATCGGGATCACGGTCATACCACGAAGAATTGCAGGGCCTTGCAGTAGGAGATTGATGCTATTGTTAAAAAAGGATTCCTAAGTTCTTATGTTGGTTATGATCAACACACGATGAATCATCATGACAAGGAAAAAGCCCATGAGGTCAAAGTCTGTGGTAAACCTACACCATGAACCATTAATTTCATTGCAAATATTTTCTGAACTGAATCTCATTCTCTCTCTCTCTCTCTCTCTCTCTCTCTCTCTCTCTTATTCTGATACTATTATTCAAAGTATAAACACTTTTTTGAGTTCGTTGGAACTCCTACAGATTGTTGTGCCACTTTCTTAAGAGATGAAATTCAATCCCACGATATGTTTGCTGAACGCCTTTAGAACTATTGAAGTGAGCAAATTCAACTTGAGAACACATCGTGAAGAAGGTGGGCTCAAATTAATTTTTTATCATGTTGATCATCTCGTTACTCTGTTCAAAATTATTTAGTTAAATCTACAAGTGTAAAATCTTCAAATTGATTGAATGAGGACATTATACTCCAAAAATAGAAAGTCCGTCATGTTATCAATAAGTTCCGTGATTGTTTTATCACTATATTGTAATATATCTCTCATGTTGATGTTGATGTTAATAATGTTGTCTTGCATCAATTTTATCCCTAATTTATAAGTGTGTAATTTAGATTTTTCGTATAAAAGAGAGATGAAAGTTAGCTGTATGAATCGGATCGATATCATACTTGGCGTTAAGTAGTTTAAATGTTGGTTGCATCTTGTCCTTATTGAGGTAGATCATATGGCCATAGATAGTTCTAGAAAACTAAGGTGGATTATAATGCCAAAAACTCGCTTCGACCGCACAACTGCTGCACACCTTCAACTTCAAGTTTTTTATGCGGGGAAAACTTAATTATATGCAAGATACATGCACTAAGTTGCCAGAATTATTATGCAAAACAACCACCAAACAACATGCTTCTTCAACGATTATGAGAAGACCGAACCTAATTGCAAGTTAATCGAAATTTCACTATGATCTCCCAACTATTAATAAATAATAAATGTACATAAGAATATTAAAAAGATGCTAAAAGTTACTATCAAGTATAAATTGATTAAATGTGTCAAACCTGGAAACTTTCTAGGGAGACATCCTCTAGTCGTCTTCCTACAAAATATTTGTTTCCAAAATCTTTCTAGCCTTCTTTGATAATCTTGTCATTATTGTAAATATTAGACAACGTCAGTTGAAGAACTACTGGCAGTTTTTAAGGCACACATAGCAAGTTCTCAGATAACGTCAATTGAAGAACCAAGAAGTTTCACAAAAATTTCACTATTAGTGTGCTTAGATGTCCCAGAAGCGATATTTGTGAGTCCCAAGCTACCTCAATCTGAAGCTATGGAAATCTTCCCTCATGACCAATGAAACAAAAGCGAAGAACAACACTTGAATTTTTTTTCTACATCTTCATTGCTCATGGCAGAAAGCCTAAGAAACGGAGCATAATAATTTTCACATAATTCAATACAATTTATAATAATGTACTAGTAAATCTACAATTATAGTATACATATTCAACTAGATGTTCGAAGCATATACCTGCATCATCAAAAATATTATAAGTCTCAACAAAATTTTCGTCATCTCATATCTGTGTTTAGACCCAAAAACACATAATGTTAATTTACAAATTATTCATACATTAAATTATTGTGCATATAGCATATACAACTGGGTAGATGTTGAAAATTTGGAATCAAGAAAACATGTATACCTTCAGAATCCATGAAATTTGAGATATCAACAGTTCTCCATATTCTATCCATACTTTATCAAGCTTTGGTGCATTTAGTTATCTTGAACACATTTTGTCATCAAATGGCTATATTCAATTTTCAAATACTCTAGTGAAGGGAACACCAGTTCATAGTTATGAGAGGAAAGCAATCGGAATCTATCAAGATGATGAAGTCTTAGATCGCTCAATTTAGGAAACAAAATTGAGCTTGCCATTTCTTCTTCCACAATATAAAAGTTCGAAGTGTCGTGTTCTTCTCGTCTTCTAATAATCTCTTCAATTGTTCTCATTTAATAACCTAAAGACTTTGTAGAACCACAAGTGACTTGGCCATTTAAGGTAAGAATAAGTACCTTAAGTTCTCACATGTTGAAACTTTGAGATGTGTCAAATTCTTAAAGATATACATTCCTTTAGGAAACATCTAGTAGTGTGCACTAATTTGGGTAGAAATGTCACTCCCAATGAGGCTATTGACTAAGTATACTAATTTCTACATCAACTTTTGTATACTCAAAGTTAAATAGAATGGACACATCACCCAAAAGTTCCACCTACAATTCTCTTAGTTTAGAGCCTTTGTTCATCGAATATTTTTATGCTACAACCTAATTCACCAATGTACAACAACTTCAGGTTAGGCAATGTAACCTACAAGATATTTGTTTAAAGGTGTCAGCTAAAATTCTTTAATCATAAAACTTCATAAGTTTGAATATCACCTATAATTTTGTAGAATTAATTAAGACCACCTTGAGATGAATTAGCTTAAGTCAATAATAGTAAAAAAAAAAATTGTATATTGATAAAAAATTATGGAAAATGTGAAATATAGAGCCCATTAGAAAATGTAAAGATCAGCATAGGTCTCAACATGTATTTGAATTGTGTGGAAATTACACTGCCACATGTTTTTAAAGATTACAATTCAAAAAACATGTTTGAAGTTTTGTTAGCAAAAAAATCAGGTGATAATTCAACATTTTAATATTAATAGGTAATATTATAAATTAATTTATATACACATCCCTATCCCTACCTATCCACAACCTTAATTCGCTCTAGCAATGTTCGATGTGGTTTTGGGGATAGTTTTGGTGTGATTTCTTCTTTCTTCGATTTGTTGCTTAGCCGGTATTTGTTCTCTATTCTATGGGAATTTGAGATGTGGTAGTAGCTGGTTTGGGGTGGCGATGGTAGCGATGGTGGCAGCGACGATGGTGGTAGTGTTGGCAGTGGTGTAGGTAGATCTGGTACCGGTGTTAGTAGTACAAGTGGTGGTGATGGTAGTGGGTTGGGTTGGGTTGGGTTGGATTGGATTTGGGGTAGTATAAAGAGGGTTTGTGGCCCATTATTTAGATAATTGTGACCAATAACAATACGTAATCGAATAGATAATTTGTGATCAGGGAATAATACTTAATTTGATAAATTGTAACCGATAAAGAAATTGTAACTTATAAAATTTGTAAAATTTGTAATTTGTGACCAAAAAATAATACTTGACCAATTTGCATATGTCATAAGTTTTCCTTGTCACAATTATAATTCAAGTGTTAAAGTTCAATGTGCACTTATTATAGGTCACTAGTCAATTTCCGCAGTTCACAGGTCACAGATCACTGATTTATGTTCGCAGGTCACATGTCATAGGTCATATTGTATAGGTTACGAATCAAAATTAACTGGTCACAGATTAAATGCCACATGTCTTTGTACAATGATAACATGTCACATATTCAAGTTCACATGTCATAATTCATATATTACTAGTCACATGTAGTTCACAGGTCACATATTCAAAAGAATTAGCCACAGGCCATTGGATCCATATCCAAAGGTCATAGATCCAAGAGAATTGGTTATAGACCATTGGATCGACATTACAGGTAACTTGTACATGCAGTTTAAATCAGGCCGCCAAGAATTTACAAATTTACATTGAAATTTATAATAAATCATATATCTAAAACAATTTACACCCATCGACGGGCCATTTCTCTACGGTAGTTGAAATCATACCGCCAAAAATCTCATTCCTTCACTCATTCTAATGCCAATCGATTGTCCAAATTGAAGTTCATTTAGATAATCCATCCATTTTTGTCGATATTTTGCTAAATTAAATATCTACACAAGTCGCTATCCTTGAAATGTTGTACTCATGGATCTCGAATCGGGGTGTCTTATCTAGATCGGTACTATCACTGTGGTGTGAGAGGGGATGGCGACAGGTGGATGCCGGTGTCTGTGGCTATTCGAGTATGTACAGAGAGATTGGAGAGAGACTAGATATAAGGATACAAATTTGTTAGATAAATAATATATATTATTTATCATCCGAGTTTTATACTTTTAAACATTTTTCTCTTAGAATTGAATTGGAGTATACATTAGCGTGGGGTATACTTAATGCGTGACTTATATATTCTTCCCTTGAATTGTGGGTGCTGAAAACCCATCTAGATTTTTTGAAAATATTCATGGAAGAAAAAAAACAAAAATAATGTTGAGCTAGACCACCAGCTCGGCAAGGGCCAATTTATATTAGAAGAAATTATACACACATAGCTACTTTTCAACTTCTCATTTCAACAATTAGATACATTTTTTTTTTCAAAAATAAGTGTATCCCACCTTACCCACCCACCCACTCAAAAACTCTAATTTATTTTTTTACCCATTCCCCAAGCCACAATTACATCCACACCACCACAACTGCCGCCCATGGCCGCCACCACTTCATTGTCGTCGCCAGCCGCCACAACCCTTTCCCATGGTCACACATGTAAGTAGCCCAATAGCAACAACGCATGATGCTGCTACAAATCAGTACTATGGTTCACAATAGTGCGTAAGCAACAATGCTGGCATTACCGTTTGCAACAGTACATGATGCTGCAGCAGCAGCAGTGCCTTAGTAGTGTCATTAGCAGTAGCGCCCAACATGTTTTTGAAAATTTGTCAAGTTTCTGAAAAAGATGCTCGAGGAGTGAGGTTAGCAGTCAGCAAGCGGTTGATGAACCTATGCAACATTTTGTAAATAAGTTGATTTTTGTGTTGTGTCCTTTCGGTTGCAACCATTCAGGCTCTATAAATTGGACCCCTCCATGAAGGTTTCATTTACTCCAATGTCATGCTATCATCGTATACATTAACATAAAATTCATAGCCAAAATTCTGTATCAAAATTGTTTTTTCATTTCATACAAAAGTAGTACAAAACTTAGTTAGGTTCGCCGTTTCTTGGGATTCGAACTGCTACCATCACAAGAATTGATTATTGAATCTTAGGAGACAATTGCCAATCCACCGTTAGTACCTATGCAGGGCAAATTTGTTTTAAGGACAAAGAGTTCAATTCTTGCATCGATCTTTTTGTATTCCATTTTCTAAATTTGTGTTTTGTTCAAGTTTGTATCCAATTTCCAGGTAAGTTTGTGTTATCATCTATTTCCAACTATAAAGAAATCACTTCATCACTATTTTTATGACAAGCATTCCCCTCTTTAAGGCCATGGACTTTTAGTTGTGATGGTAGATTAGAAATTTTTGGGATGGTTATATCTGTTGATGAAAGGCTGACAAGTGGAGTATTGGTGTGGTCATTTATATTCTTCTTTATGGAAAGCATGAGAAGAATTAGGAATCTTTCAATCTAGGATGATTCGAGCTTTAATGAAACCCCACGGCTTTCTTTGTCAGCAGATGCAGTAGATTTTGTGAAGAGATTATTGGACAAGGATGATCATAAAATGGCTCAAGCTCTAAGTAAGAATTGAAGTACTTTTATTAACGAACTTTAAGTTTAACTAAAGATATTTGTGCTATTGACATTACGTATATCTTCTTATCTTCATCGTTGTTAACTTTGATGTTTAAAACACAGATAAAATCTGCAGAATCAAATAGACCACTGTTTTATTAAAAAGGTCTATTTTTCATTCTTCCTTGTTATACTGTTTCTTTAATCTGTCGTCTTCATAAAAAAACGTTGACAAGCTTCTTTTCTAATACACAACTTTATTTATAATTTTAGCATGGAAAGGGAAATAGAAGGCAGGGAAAAGAGGGACTGGAACGAAGTGGTTGGAGACATGCCAAAGCCAAACACAACGCTAAGGTTTGCTGGGCAAACACGCTGGGCCCATGGCATGTTTAGTGTGATTGAGAGTTACTTTTTTCTTTTTAGTGAAATAACTTCATGTTTGGAAAAATAAGTCACTACGTCTGACTTGCTTTTTGGAGTATTTAACCTACCTGACTGTCGTGTTGTTTTGCATTGTATTGATTTTTACAACATGACATAATGTACAAGTTTCTCTGCAATTTCTAAGTTGGTAGTCTTTTACAGAAAACTTATTCTGACATATGTGATCACTTATATTTTTTTTTCTTCAGATAATTAGACAACAAAGGCATTCATAACACCATTAAAAAAGGAAATAATGTGTTTGGTTTCACCATGAGAATGAGAATGACCTGGATAAATATATTTTTTTAAAATCAAATTACTCCTAACAATTGACATAACATACATCTTGGTACAAAATTCCCATCAAAGAATTTCAAAGTCACCAAGTCGCTTCAACTGCACGACTTTCACACACCTCCGGCTTCGGGTTTTTGATGTAGGGAAAACTCAATCACATGCAAGATACAAACACCAAGCCGTCAGAACTATTATAAAAAACAACCACCAAACAATACGTTTTCAAAATCCTTATTGCCTTCTTTGTTAATCTCGTCAATCGTCATTAGTATGAGTTTGCAGTTTCTTGATTTTTTCCGGCCCTTCTGCATATACTCAATCATCCCAGCAAAAAAGTTCAAAAATGTTCTCGAGTCCATTCAAACTCACTGACAATTATTGGATCAGGGCACTCGAGCAGATCACATAGAGGATTAGTACATTGTTGAGTTAAAACGTTTAACTTCATTTTTTCATGAGTCGAGGGCCGTCCCTTGGAGTTTGAGAGCCTTATGCCATCTTCAAATATTGGGCCCCTATAAGTATTTAAAAAATATGTATATAATAATTAAAAAAAGATCGAAGATCCATCAAATTGTCCAAAGATTAGCAAGGAAACCAAATCCCTTGCCCTCCATCCCCTCCTATCTAAAAAACTTTCCCTCTATGGTAGCAGTTCTCTTTCCATAATTTCTATTAAATAATAAAATTCAAAGTTACAAAAATAATAATATAAAACTTTCAAATATCCAAATTAAATTGACTTTTGAACTTCTAATAGAAAATCAACAATTATACTATTACAATCAATTTGTTTTAGAACATATTTTGTAATATACAACATGGATAATTCATTCAACATTTCTTGTTGTTGATCCAAAGTAGGATTTTATCAATTTCAACTTTGAAAAGCTCAAATCGACAGATGCTACTGTAAATGATATGGTCAATAATATTTTATAAGCAATCCATATGGAAAACAACATTCTATCATTTTTATATAGTCTAACATTCCAATTGCCTTTTTGGTCTTTTCTGACAAATAATTTAAAATAATTTGCAACTCAAAATATAACGACTGCCCCCATCAATATCAGAATCATTGTAGTGCTTCAAAAATTCTTCAAGCTATATATAAGAAACTCAAAAGTATTTTCATAAATTTGAAATTGTTCAAACCTTAACTTAAGTGGCAAAAGAGCTTGGCCAGCTATATATAAGAAATAATCAACTATAAAAGATACTTAGCTTAATGTTTTATCTCATTATTAACATTTTCAGCAAAGTTCTTCTTTCTATGGATAATAAAGTTTTCATGAAAAGTAGCTCCAACTTCCATTTGAGATGTAGCTCCTGTTTGTAATCCATTAAAATAAAAAAAAATAAAAAATAAAAATCTCAAATTTATTTTCAACCACACATTCACACAATAAAATATTTTTCACATAAATCCAAAAAAAAAAAAAAAATTCTACTTGTTAGTGTGCTGAGATGTCCCAAAAGCAATCTTTGTTAGGGCCCAAGCTTCCTCAAACTGATTCTGTGGAAATCTTCCCTCATGAGAAATGCAAAACAACGCCACCTGAATTTGTCTGCTACATCTTCATTGTTCATGGCTGAAAGCCAAGGGAACAGAGTTTATTAATTTTCCAAGTATTCATACAAGCAATTATAGCTTATATATTCAACTAGATGTTGGAAGCGTATACCTGCATCCTCAACAATATTTGAAGTAACAACAAATTTGTTTTCCTTTCATATATGCATTGAGCCTGAGAAGCAGAGGATGTTAATTTATCAATTATTCATATACTAATTAATATTGTGCATAATAGTGTATACAAAAGGGTAGATGTCATAAATTGGGAATCAAGAAGACACTTCTATACCTTCAAAATCCAAAAAATTTGAAATATCAACGGATAATCCTTTGCTTATCCATACTTTATCAATCTTTGGTGCACTAAATTGTCTTGACCTCAATTTTGTCATCACAGGGCATTCTTCAATGTGCAAATACTCAAGTGAAGGGAACCCAAGTTCATAGTTCTGAGAGGAAAGCAATCTCAATCTATCAAGACGAGAAAGTGTTAGATGGCTCAATTTAGGAAACACAATTCTGTTTGCGATTCCTTCTTCCACAATTTCTATGTTCGAAGTGTTGTCTTCTTCTTGTCTTCCAATAATTTCTTCAACCGCTTTACAAAACATAACCCACATTTTTTCTAGAGCCACAAGTGAATTAGCCATTGAAGGTGAGAATAAGTACCTTAAGCTGTCACAATTTGAAACCTGAAGTCGTGTCAAATTCTCAAAGATATAAATTCCTTTAGGAAGCATCCTCGTGAATTGCACTAATTTGGGTTGAAATGCCACAACCAATGATTTCAGTGGAGTAAGCATACTAATTTCTGCATCATCTTTTGTGTACTCAAAGTCAAACAGAATGGACACATCACCTAAATATCCCACTCCCAATTCTTTTAGTTTATCAGATCTGATTTGCCTTAGTTCATCCAATAATTTTACGGTACAATCCAATTGATGAAGGCGCAAAAACTCCAAGTTAGGTAATGTAACCTGCAAAAAATTTACTTAATGATATCAGCTATAATTATGCAATCATAAAACTTCATAAAACTTGTGGGGTAATATTAGTGCGTGCCATTTAAAACTTGTTCGTTAATATTTTCAAAGGTTGGACTCCAGGCTTCATAAAAGTTGTGTTATGAATTAATTAGAATATGAGAAATAAGACTCGTAATTTTCTTATCTTTAATTGTTGTGTAGGCTAGAATTCATAATATTCATGTGTTTTATAACAAATGAGGCCACATGCATACACACTTAACTAATATTTACCTGTTCGAACAGTGGGTTGAACACACCATCGATCTTGTTTGATCCAGATCTAAATCTCTTAAAATTTCTTAAATTCTGAAGGTCGACGATCCTTAGCTTTGGGAACTCAAGCATTTGGGTAACTTCATTTTGTTGGATGTCCATTAAAACAATTTCCTCTAACATCTCACAGTTAGAAATACTTAAACTTTGGAGATTCACCATGCATCGTGCAACTGACTCCGAAAACATGCTTGTAACTAAGGGGCAATTTCCCATATTAAGAATCATAAGATTGTGGAGGGATGGAGGTTTGATGTCACCCCTCCACAAATACTTCATCCTTGGGATGCCATATAGATTTATCTCTTGTAATCTATCAAAGGCCCCTAATTGATGATTTTTATTTAGATACTCGAAGCCATCCTCATCTAACATATTATTCCTCTCCATGACTTGTAGAGAATGATCATCAAGATTGTTCATATCCATTTTTATACAAAGATGTTCAGTTCTCCTCATTAACGAGTTCATTGCAGATTGTGAAAGCATACTTGAGTAAGTAATGCCCTGTATATGCAATCTCCGTTTGAAATAATAATTCCTAGCGCTATTTTTACGAGCATCCTCCAAGTCAGTTAATACGATATTAAATCTTTCCAGCTTCTCGATGCACAAAATATGTAATATTTGCAGCAAAAACTGAGGATCATTTGTTGAAATTTGGAAAGCATTAAGACCAGTCAATGAACTTATCTCCTTGATAATGTACCGTTGTTCCAGTTCATCATCTCTTATTTCAACAACGCCCATGTACAGTTCTTCCAGTTTCTTCAATCGCAATAAGGTACCAGGTGGAAGTGGACAATAGGTAGAGCTGTGCTTCAACCTCAAATCCAATGACCTTAGGTTGCTAAGTTTTGCTATATCATTGGGGAAGTGGTCGAGATCAGAACCATAAAAACTGAGAACTTCTAACTTTTTTAGATTCCCAATAGATGCAATTTCAATGTTTAATGTACAGTGGTCCAAGCACAAAGTTCGAAGATTGGTCAACAATTGGATTGATGATGGAATTCGAATTCTCATGGAAGTGAAATCAAGAACTCTGAGTTCCTTCATATCGGCAAAAAAATCTTTGGATATGTTCAGTAACTTGCCTTTGCCATCCACTGTTAGAAACTTCAGGTTTGGATATTCTATCGCACTGGGAAGTTGATTCAGCTCATCCGATGTCAGATCCATTGCATTGTACGATTCATTATTATCATGTTTTGGCCACTCCTTCAAACTAGTGTGTTTTGACATATATGCATGCCTGCCTTTAGATGCGATTTGTAAGCAAACAGCTCTTACAACATCATGTAATCTTACACACTCCTCGATCCCAGTTGGGAGCAGTAAATAGCAATTTCTCAGATCGTCGACAATCGAGTTTACCCTATCCCTGGTTGTTACGAGCGTCCTTGTATCTCTAAACAACTCTAGCCCCCATGCATATCTAACCAAATCTTCAGTATGAAGTGTAAAATCTTCTGGAAACAAAGAGCATTGCAGAAGCAAGGACTTGGCTTCATCACTCTCTAGATAGTTGTAGCTAAACTCTATCCTCGAATACACCAACTTGTGCAGTCCTTTGATATTGGTCACTCTAGAATGCCGTAGTTCTTCAAGTGCATTCTTCCATGCATGTTCTCCCCTTTTTCTAAGAGCTTTTCCAACTGTCACAAGTGCGAGAGGTAGGCCTTCACATTCCCTTGCAACTTTTTGTGCTGTACCCTTTATAACATCTGTTACATCATCAGAAATCTCTGCGTTGCCCTTGAAAAGTTCCCATGATTCTTCTGGAGATAAAAGATTGACATCAAATTCCCTTTGAGCTCCCATGTTACTACACACATCTTTAGAGCGTGATGTTAATAGAATTTTCAACCCTTTATCATCACCCGATGAAGGAATTCCTATAGTTTCCAACTCAATATATCCCCAAACATCATCCAAAATTACGAGGATGCTCTTACTTCTGTCACCTCCAAGTCTTTCCCGAAGTCGTCCAGCTCTCACAATTATATTATTCTTCTCTTCAATTTTCAAACCAAGCATATCAGCAAGTTGATCCTGAATTTTGGTTACATCTGGATCATGAGATACAACCGAGATTGCAACCTCATCAAATAATTTGTCCACTTTGACTTCATTAGCTATTTCATTTGCCATTGTTGTCTTACCTACTCCAGGCATCCCACAGATACCAATTATGCTGACATCTTTGTCTTTTAGAGCTTTCATGATTTTCTTTTTAGTTGATATCCTTGTTTCGAAAGCCCTGAAGTCACCGAGATTTTGATATGGTGTCTGCACTAGTGGTTTAGTTTCGCCCACCTTTTGAAATGTACCTTCCACCAGGAGCTTAGCAATCTCAGCAGTCTTCTCTGTGGCTTTCCCGCCAAGCGAGCAACGGGTCTTCAAAATTGGACATGTAAGGAATAGACAATGCATTTCAGAATTTGTTGCACTTTCCAAAACTTCATATGCCTGTTTCTTGACGTCATCAACCCTTTCCAGCCAATCTTTAACACCAGGTTTAATGGTTTCTGCATTTCTGTCTGCTTCAACAACCAATTGTCGCACGTCAGTTTCCTTAATTTCAATCTCTCTCACCTTATCCCTCAAAGTTTCAATTTTGCTGTCGTAGAAGAATATATACTCGAATTGGCACCAAATTGGATTCAATATGTACCCCGCGAGCTTCCCGACAACAGAATTAACGACTGTATTTACCGCCATTATCAAATTTCCAGCTCAAAAAACAGATATTCCAGCAGTATCAGAGAAGCTTATCTATCATAATAAAAAACAAACAAAGGGTCTTAGAATTGCATTCCACCAGTAAGCATTAACAAATCCAGAGCAAAAGGATTTCCCAGTAAATGATAAATTATATACATGCTGATTTTATGTGCAAAATTATATGCATATCCATTTCACTAATTATATGTGCAAAAGAATTCCATGCAGATGCAGTGATTTGTCATTGTCTTTGTTGATTTTAACAAAAGGTATATAGCTAACAGCTTTCTCTATAAACAAACTTTGCTTCTCCCCTAGTTAGTCACTGAACTTTGTCAATTTGGACCCCATCCATCACCAAAGTAGTCAACATTGACCAATTTGTCCATGTGTCAAAAAGAAAATGTGACATGCACATTGTTAACAAATTAATTGCCAGATAAGCAAGTTGTTGATGAGGTGAAAAAAAAATTCAAAATAAATATAAAATATAAAATTATAAAGAAAACAAAAAAAGACGGGAAAAGTGTTATTTATTTATTTTATTTTTTTTGTTTTTTTCCACCGATCCCGTCTTTTTTGTTTTCTTTAGCCCTTTTTTTTTCCACTGATCCCATCTTTTTTGTTTTGGGGTTTTTTCCACCTCGTGTCACATTTTCTTTTAGACACATGGACAAATTGGTCAATGTTGACTATTTCAATGATGGATGGGGTCCAAATTGACAAAGTTCAGTGACTAAATAGGGGAGAAACAAAGTTCGGTGATAGATGAGGTCAAAATTGACAAAGTTCAGTGACTAACTAGGGGAGAAGCAAAGTTCAGTGACTCCTTGGGGATTTTCGACAAAGTTCAGTGACCATATAGGGGATTATTCCTAGGTAGAAAGGATAAGAAGAGAGAAAGAGGGCGAGAGAGTTGTAAGTGATTTTTAGGGTTTTGGATAAAATTTGTATATATTATATTTAAATATCAAATATGTGATTTTTGAACAATGAAACATTCACCGATTTTAGATTTTTAAAATTTTAAAGTGGGTCGTGGTGTAATTTACCTAATTATTATAGCCCCAAATCCCAAATTAAATCCAAAATCTAGCCTAAATTTCTCGAAATCAATTTACGCCCCATTCCCAAATCAATCCCATCTTCTTCCTTCCTTCTCAGCCACTGGTATCGCCAAATCAATAGCCGGTGAACAATACGGCCGTCATCTAGCTGTTTGGTAAATTATTATCGTTTATATTTTTTAGTTGCTACAATTTCAATTTGAGAAAATTGTTTTTCATGGGAAATCAGGATATTTTGAATTTCGACGTTTCAGTTTTATTACCCTCAAAAGTAACGTGTTTTGATGGTAAAATGGATAAATACAAATAATTTAGTTACAAAAGATAATTGAAAAAAAAAAAAAGAAAAAAGAAAAAAAAAAAAAAGGATATAATAGAAGGAAACGGGAAAGGGAAAAATAAATTATTATTTTTAACTAAAAAATAGTACAATCATTATATGAATTGACTTTTTAAAACACAAAATTGAACGAAACCACCATTTAGCCTACTAATGCAACAAAAGTCAAAGGTGAGTTAAAATTCAAATAGCCATTGAAATTTGCGCAATGTTTCTTATTAACTATTAAATTTGGAAAAAAAAAATTAACAATGATTAATGGCGGACTCGTTGACTTGGCAAATAGAATTATTGACATGACACATTATTGTCATTAGTTAATGATAAAAATAATGTCATTTGTACAATAATTTTTTAAACATTGTTAACAATGTTGTATGAGTCAAAATTGCATTTATCGAAAAGATAAATTATTTTTTAAACTGTCCAATGATAGCGCGTTACGTGACAAGTTGTCAACAATATTGTAAAAGAGATTGTCCATCAATCATGATTGGAATGACACATTAGTAAAAATTAAGCTTATAAAAATGCGATTAACGGGAAAAAGGAATTAAAAACTAATACTAAATGAAAATATAAATAAACAAAAGAAAGCATGCAAAGAAATTCAATTGCATTTTTATAAGCAATTTTAATAGATTAAATGTGTCTTTACACTTATTTGTCATCAACTAATGGACATAATGAGTCATATAAGAGTTTTTCATTTTCCATGTCAACAAGTCCGTTAATTTTTCAAATATTGATTTCTAGAATGATGGATAATAAGTTCGATGATCATCTCAAAAAATTTTGAAATTTAATGACCAATGAAAAATATTATTAAAAGTTTAATGGCCATTTAAATTTTTAACCGTCAAATTTTGATGCTCAAAATATCCATATTTAAAAGGTTGAGTACAAACCAAATACATAAAACATAAATTCTTGGATAATTAACAATTTTACGTTTTAACATATAAATTGTAATATCCACTTATCCAACACTCACTTCTATCATTTTTTAAATTAAACTGTTTATAAATTCTTCCCAGATTCTAAAAAAAATTAACAACACTATACCACTTTCTTGAGTATTTACCTCCTTTAGTATAAATTAAATGATTATAACAAATCAAGGATAAATCATGTCTTGAATTTTCCTAATTTACTAAGGTTTTTATTGATGCTCATGTAGAAAAATAATTGAAAAGTTAGATAGTAACATTATTAGCAGTAATTACAAAGGTAGAGAAAGATGAAAATGATGATTACAAATGTTAAAATGAAACAATTTTATTGAAGGTTACCTTTTAGTTTGATGATACCAACTTAAGCCTTCCGATGACGTTTGGGAAATGTTAAAAAAAATGAAAATGTGTGTTTGTGTGTGTGTGTGGGTGGGTGAGCGAGAGAGAGAGAGAGAGAGGCATGTAAATAATGGAGGATTTTGAAGATTTTGGTGAGTTATTTATTGGTAACGTAGACTTTTGGCCGGTTCCATTTTGAATGTAACAATAGAAATTTGAAACTTATTTAACAAAATAAATTATGTAATTATTTAGAATAAATACTGTGGAAAAACTCTTCAAGTGGCCCAACATCATGTCAAGATGAGCCGTTTATTATTATGATATACGTGTCAAGTCCAAGTGCAGTAATGTATATTCTAATACAATTTTATGAAATTTTATGCTTCTGCATATTAATTCAAAAAAATTATAATAGAAATTGAACAAGCCCTCACAAATTTGATTATAAGGTCCGATTGATACGCCATTATTTTTCCTAAAAGTTGGAATTCGAATTTTATCTTCTATTTTTGACTTGTTTGATTGACCAAATTTTTCATAGAAAACGTTTTTCAACTTTTGAAATTTTTCTTGATTTCAAGGAATTCATTTTCCCACCAATTTGGTGGGAATTAAAATTCCACATTTTTTTTAAACAATAGAGACAAATTCTAAGATGAAGTGTAAAAAAATTTATTCCTTTAATTGACAAATTCCATGTAAAATAAGGCTAAACGAACAACAAAAATTTTCCAATTTTTTTTTTTAAAATTTTTGGTAATCTAAACAAATTTTGTCCCTGATGGTAAGAAAATTTATTCCTTTAATTGACAAAAATAAAGTCAAATGTACACCAAAGGTATTATATTTTTCATGTGAAAAATTATATCAATCAAACACATTTAATTATAATTTTCAGTAAAACAAATTCTAGACAATTTAATTACCTATAATTCATTTTTTTACCCAAATTTCATCTTTATATGAACGAATTCTAAGGTTTAATGAATGAAACTATTGGATATGTAAACTAGTAGTAGTTAGAACCAGATTTATTATTGGGATCAATCTACCCCGCTATACATTTGTCTTTACCTATAATAATAATTAATGGGTTAATTTCACAAACGGTCACTGAAGTTTCAAGTGGTTTCACAAATGGTCACTGAAGGACCAAACCCATTTTCAGCCCAATCAGCCATCTTTGGACCATCATAACTTTAACATTAGGCCACGTTGGCCATCGACCAATATACCTTCTTGAAACTCTCAATGTCCTCTTCGTAACCCACCCAACCACTGGCCGTAAACCCGCCAGAATTGGCCGAAAAATCGAGCCAAAGTGGGCTCCTTAGGCTGAAAATCCCAGAAAATCAGTTCAAGCAGCCACTTTTGGACTACTATAACTCCAACATCCGATCACCTTGGCCACCGCCCAACGTACTATCTTGAAGCCCTCAATGCCTTCTTCGCAACCCATCCAACCACTGGTCGTAATCCCGTCGAAATTAGTCGAAAAATCGCTCCAAACTTTGGAGCGATTTTCCGGCCAAATTTGGAGCGATTTTTTGGCCAATTTCATCGGGGTTACGACCAGTGGTTGGGTGGGTTGCGAAGAGGGCATTGAGGATTTCAAGATGGTATATTAGGCGATGGCCGGATGTTGGAGTTATGGTAGTCCAAAAGTGGCTACTTGGACTGATTTTTTGGGATTTTCAGCCAAGCAACCTACTTTGACTCGATGTTTTGGCCAATTTCAATGGGGTTATGGCCAATGGTTGGGTGGGTTGCGAAGACGGCATTAAGGACTTCAAGATGGTATGTTGGGTGGTAACCAAGGTGGCCGGATATTGGAGTTATGATGGTCTAAAAGTGGCTGCTTGGACTGATTTTCTGGGATTTTCAGCCTAAGTAGTCCACTTTGACTCGATTTTCCGGCCAATTCCAATGGGGCTACAGTCAGTGGTTGGGTGGATTACAAAGAGGGAATTGAAGGCTTCAAGAAGGTATGTTGGTCGATGGCCAACGTGACCCGAGATTGGAGTTATGGTGGTCCAAATGTGGCTGGTTGGGCTAAAAATGGATTTGGTCCTCCAGTGACCATTTGTGAAACCACTTGAAACTTCAGTGATAATTTCTGCAACTTTTGAACTTCAGTGACCGTTTGTGAAATTAACTCAATAATTAATTAGTAAGTTCATTTTCAATTACTGATGTTAATGTTCATACACTACAAGACTTATTGCTGGTACGTATCGTGCCACATCATGCTTATCCTTTCTGGGTGATATTTCAAGAATTTTGCGCGGTGTGCACCTGATCCCTCCAAAATTCACACAATAGGTGGGTCTCATGTGGGACCCATATCAAAAAAAATCATAGATCTTGTCGATCTTACTCGAGTCAATTTTTTACTCTACTAACCATGATTTCACCAGAATGCTCATAGATCTATGTGTTGTTTTGATGTGCACGTATTATCAAGTAAATAGGGAAAGTTTTTTTTTTTTTTGGGTATTCAAGTATCTCAATTTCGTCAGACTAAATTCTGAACCCTCCAAAACCCTTGCTCGTAGAACCTTAGAGAAGGTAAATTACGGGTTATGCATTAATTGACTCTCAAGTTCTCCTCATCCAACTATATACTTCTGCGCACAAGAAAACGCCCTCAAAGTGATTGCTCCATATCAAATAAAATTCGGCCACAGGTTCTCAACAGGATTCGAACACCCATCCTGTTGCTGAAGGTAAGCCTTATGTTGATTGTTTCATCAATTGATCTATGACCCACGAGGCCAAATAGGGGAAGTTTTATTATAACCCAATGTTGGGCAACTGTTTATGTATTCCTTAGAAATTGTCAAATCACTTTATATTTACAAATAGTATTCACTTACTTATGACTTATTTGTATTTATTTAATAATTAAATTGCGCATTAAAACTCCCAAACATGGTGATGAATAATGTAGTAATTTCATTTTGTCTTAATCGCCAAGTTGCTTTCAAGTTACTGTTGAATGTCAAAGAAAGAAGGAAACCACATTTTCCTTTCACCTTCAGCCAAAATTAACTTGGGCAGAGAATTTAAATTCAAAAAATTGAAAAATTGAAATAAATCACCGTTCAAGTCGACTTGTTAAATAATTGGAACAATTCCTTAAAAATTACTCATTCTCATATAGTTGAGAAAGATTGAACAAAATGCAATTAACAAAAATCATCAGGTGATCCATCGTAATTGGGATTTTAATTTTAAATTTTTTTTTTACTTCTTTTAATAGTGTTACTTATATGAATAAAAAAAATATGAATTTTATGCATTGGCTTGTTAATTAAAAAAAAATTAAAAAATCTATAATAGAAATTGAACAAGTCATCATAAGTTTGGTTATAAGTAGGGGTGTAAGGGATTCGATTTTACCGATTTTTGACAGATTTTCAAACCAAACCTTTTATAATGGTTTGAGATTTTCTCAAATCTAAACCAAATCATTTTGAACGGTTTGAAAAAAACTTAAACCTAAACCTAATGGTTTGGTATGGTTTTAAACCGTCTGTTTGATCGTATATTTTTTTTGGTCCGGCGTCAAATTTTAAATCGTCGATTTCGTCGTATATTTTTTTGTCTACTTTTATGCCATTAATTTAGGAGTAGACATTTTTTTTTTCAGAATCGGTGAAATCGGACCGGAACCATTTAGAACCGGTCGATTTGGTTTCGAATTTTCGAAAAAATAATTTGATTTTGAAACAAATTATTAAGAACCAAACGGTTCCAGTCCAGTTCCCGGTTCTAGTATGGGAACCGCCGGGAACCGGACAGTTCTCATAGAATTTTTATTTTTATTTTTTTGATAAAATATATGATTCAATCTCCAATCACTTTTATAAAAAATAATAGGATTTCTTCTTCATTTTAAACCACAGTACTTTCCTTCTTCTCTTTTATTCTTTTCTTCTCTCTTCTTATAATTCTTTGATTAACTGATTCTCAAACCAAATTAGAATATTGAGTAAATTTATACCTAAATAAATTTATTTACAATATATAATTTCATTTCTAAGATCCGAAATTTTTATTTTGTTTTCACTTTGATTACATAGTTGATCCGATCAAAAAATTTCAGCTAAATTTCTATAAATTATAATCGACAGAACCAGAAGTTGTAATAATTTTTTAAAGGATGTTCAATTCAATGTAGGATTTTGATTTTGATTGAAGTTTTTTTAATTATTGGAGTACTATGCAGTTTATATAAATTGATGATTGTTTGGTGATAGTAATTTATATGGAATACAACGTGGAATTGTTTGATGAATCGTTTCAAACTTTCAATTTAAGAGCCTATGGAATATATGAGCATCATTTAAAAATAAATAAAAAAATTCAACACAAAAGTCTTACAAGTTACAATTTAGAAAATTTTATTTATTTTTTATTTTTTATTTATTTTTTTACCGGTCCGGTTTAATTTTAAACCGCAATAAAATTTCTCAAACCTAAACTAAATCATTTTTTACCGGTTTGGTTTGATTCAAAACTATTTCGTTGACGAGTCCACGTGGCACGAAACTGACGATTTCCAAAATACGATTTCGATTTGATTTGACGGTTTGATAATTTTTGCTTATAGTCCTAATTATAAGGTTGAATGAATGAAACTATTCGATTAGGGTATTAGTTAGAATCATGTCCATTCTTGACTGTATATTTACAGCATCTTCACGTGGTGGGGCCCCTACAGTAGGCATGGTCCATAACTTCATGAAAAATGGTCCTTAACTTTATCGATTATTTCACCAGTCTACACCAATATAATAATTATTAATTGACAACTTACAAAATTTTAGTGGTAGTAGGTAACCTGGCACGCACATGCTTACCTTTCTAGGTGGAACCAACCAGCAAAACCCTTCTAGATGATATTGAAAGGAATTAATTATAAACCAAAAACTTTTGACTTTTGTCCTCATTTTAATCTTTAAATTTCGTTTTTTTTTTTTTTTTTTTTTTTTTCTCATATTTTGAAAAGTACAACCTTTCATAAAATAATATTGCATCAACCATTTTGGACTCTACGTGTTCAGACTCACTTGAGGATTCAATGCTCATTCGCCCTAAAAGTTTAGTTGGAGAAATGTCTTCTCCACTTTTCGATGTATCGACTTTTTTTCTTGATCTTAGGTTGTAGTGTATTGTAGACTTTTTGTTCATTCACAACTTATATGACAAAAAAAAAATTACAATTAACAAATTGATAAAACAATCTCCGACGACTCGACACCAAAATTGATACGTTCCAAATCACGTGCCAATTAATTTTCCTTAGCTTTAACGTGTCGTTTTAAATAGTAATATGTCAAGAAATGGTCATTTTCCCGCAGAGAATTGGTTCAATTTAATCATTTGCACTCTAGAAAGTGAAATTAAAGTTATATACGAAATTGATTAAATGGTGGAGGTTTGATTCGTTGAACTAAGAAGAACAATAAATTCAAAATAGAAAAGATACAAAATTTGAAATAAACAAAATAGTTTTTGATTAAATATGTGAAAATGTGATTGATGGGTATTTCGTTACCTCGAGAATGATTTTCTTATTAATTACCACAATGAATTTCTGTTCTCTAGATTAACAGCAATTCGAGAATAATTACAAGCTCAATTATCTCAATCTCTTCTTACATTTTAATTGAATAAAACAAGTTCTTTACACAGCTATGTTCATTAAATAACCTAGAACAAGCTCTCTAGATTTAATTTAACAAAAATATCATGACAAAATAGATGAATTGAATTAGGGATAAACTCACAAACTCGGTTTACTCACTTAAGTGTTAATCCACATACGATCAATTGAAAATCCTCATAATCTATTGAAATGTAATTGCTACAAGATTTTAGAATAAATAGTTATTATTTACTATAAATTTCAAAATAGTATTCGTTGAAACAATTCAATCATTTAGTTGTACATCTAAAGGGGTCCATTGCAATGTTTGGGCGAGTGAATGTTGTTAAAAGGATCTATTGACAACATTTTTTAAAACACGTTGCAAAAGTAAGACTTTTTGCAACGTTTGAAAAATGTTGCGAAAAGTCTCACTTTTAGCAAACGAATGAGGGAGCCAGCTCAATTATCTTTTGAATCTAAGGTTTTTAACTTTGTATACAAGATGAGAAAATAATATGCACGAGTTTCTTGTACGCATGGGTTCTCATGGAGATTGAGGAAGAAGTTTGAAATTCTAGAAAATACTCGTGCTAAAGGAAATTCAATAATGAATCAGAGCATGACATATGAACTTTCTAGTACTTTAGGCCGACAAACTAACACTGCTTCGACATATGAACTTTCTAGTACTTTAGGGCGACAAACTAACACTGCTTCGGCCAATGTTATGCCAAAAGATGAAAACTTTGGAAATAAGGGTGCGTTCTCTTTGCTGTTTTCGGGCCTTTTTTGTTTTCGATTTTCTAAAACATTGAAAACGCATTCTCTTTCTCATTTTTGAAAACGAGTTTTTGAAAACAAGTGAAAATTTTGTGAAGAAAACAGAAAACAATTTTTTTACGTTTTGACTAAGAACTTAGTCTAAAAATGCAAATATTCTATATTATTTTAAGTGTTGGCCATATCATCCGGCCTACTTTAATTCGGTCAAAATCAGATTTTTAGTATAATTTAGTTATTACCTAATTCAATATCCAGAACTTTAGCTTCAGATTAATTTACGGAAACTAAATAATTCTTTAGTTTATCCAGAAGTCTGACTTCTTGTTTGCATTTATTTAATGTGTAAGGTAAATAATTGAAAATTTCCCAAAATTCCTTTGGTATTAGTTAAGACCACAATTCCATAAAATTATTCTACGAGACTATTGTTTGTTCCAAGTAAGCTAAAACAATATATAATGTCTTGAATAATCAATGAAATCATTAAAGGACAAAGAATCATTAGCCGACATAATGTTACCCTATAAAGTGCCAAATTACACCATCCATTTCTCTTCAAATGACTTTAGATAGATAAACCAAACAATTGTCTAGTCATGATATGACGCGTTTTAAAATGTGGGAGCTGAGAGCCATAACGATTTTTGAAAAATATTATAAAAAGGGAAGGCGGGGGGGGGGGGGGGGGGGGGGGGGGGGAGAGAGAGAGAAGGGGGAAGAACATATATATAATTACATAATTCCTTAAGCAATTAGGAAATTTGTATAAAGTCGCCCAAAGATACAGAATACAAGGTGATAAAATACACTATATACGGGAAATAATAGTGAGTGTCATCTAAAACTTATTGGTAAATATTTTCTGAGGTTGGACTCCAGGCTTCATAAACACCAGTTGAAGGAATTCCTATTGTTCCCAACTCAATATATTCCCAAACATCATCCAATATTTTGAGAATTCTCTTACTCGTGTCACCTCCAAGTCTTTCATGTAATCGTCCAACTCTCACAATTTTATTAGTCTTCTCTTCAATTTTTAAACCGAGTATATCAACAAGTTGATCTTGAATTTTAGATACATCTAGATCTTGAGATACAACTAAGATTGCAACCTCATCACATAATTCGTCAACTTTGACTTCATTAGCATTTCATTTGCCTTTGTAGTCTTACCTATTCCAGGCATGCCACAGATCCCAATTATAGTGACGTGTTTGTCCTTTAGAGCTTCCACAATTTTCTTTTTAGTTGATATCCTTGTTTCAAAAGCCCCAAAGTCACTGGGGTTTTGATAAGGCGTCAGCATCAGTGGTTTAGGTTCGCCCACTTTTTGAAATGTACCTTCCACTTGGAGCTTAGCAACCTCAACAGTATTCTTTGTGGCTTTCCTCAGTTCCTGCCAAGTGAGTAACATGTCTTTAAATTTGGACATACAGGGAATAGGCACTGCATTTTCAGAACGTGTTGCACTTTTCAAAACTTCATATGCCTATTTCTTTAAGTCATCAACCTTTTGCAGCCAATCTTTAACGCTTGGTTTAATAGCTTCCGCATTTCTCTCTGCGTCAACAACCAATTATCACACACGAATTTCCTTAATTTCCAGATCTTTCACCTTATCCCTCAAAATTGGAATTTTGCTGTTGTAGTAGAACATATACTTGAATTGGCACAAAATTGGATCAATTGTGTAGTCCACGAGCTTCCCAACAACATAGAAAGCTATTTTTTCCATAATTATCAATTTTCCAGCTCAAACAGCAGATTTTCCAGCAGTATCAAAGAAGCCTATCAGCATAAACTGCAAACCGAATAAGGGTCTGAGAATTACATTTCACCGGTAAATGATCGGTTATATATATGCTAATTCTATATGCCAAATTACATGAATTCTTTGAATTGGAATGAAATATGCTTGATAGGCTTGAATATTCCCATTTTACAATTTGCATCTTATCTGCAGATATGAGATATTGATTTAACTGTGTGGGTGTTTAGTGTATCATTTTGGCATGTAATCAAACCATAAAGCTTCTGCCTACGGAACTACAATTTTACCTTCAACTCTACTCTATCATTAAACCATAAAGCTTCTGCCTCCGTACTTACCCTTTGTGACTATTAGAACATTAAACACATTTCTCCCCTACTCCACTCTTCCTTTTCTTTTTACTATTTTTATTGCAAGCAAGTGAATTCAGGGCTCAAAAACCATAGTTTCATAACAATTATATATATAGTCCGAAGTTTCATTTCTTTCATATGATAATATACTCAATACTCCATATACTTAAGATACAAAAACTCATGTTATACGAGTTCAAATAATTTAATAATTAAATGAATCATTAAGTAAATTGCTAACAGCTCTCTATAAATAAGAATGCGGTTGTGAGGGGGGTAATCAAGATATTTTGATTTTCGATCTTTCATTTATATTGCACCAATAGCCTCAAAAATTATGTGCTTAGATGATAAAATGATCAATACATATAATTTGTTTAAAAATAATAATTTAAAAAGATATAATAGAAAAAAAAAATGTTTAACAGAAAAAGAAGTACAATTGTTTTCTTATATAAATTTGAATTTCTAAAACTCAAAATTGGACAAAACCATCCACCAAGAGTAATGATGCAACAAAAGTCGAAGGTTGATGATCAAAATGTCCCTATTTAAAGGTTGAGTACAAATCTGATACATAGAATATAGATTGGGACCAATCATGCAATTTTCCCAATAGATAACGGTACATAAAAAGTACCAACTATCAACCAAATGATTTGAAGTGAATAACCCATAACGACTATCGACTTATCCATAATTTATTTCTATCTATTTATAAATTCTTTCCAAATTGAGGCTAAATTTTTTAATACCACTATACCACCTTTCTTGACTATTTACAAACAAGACTGATGTTGTATACTTAATGTTTGTTTAATACATCTCATTTGAAAATCATGTTTTTTTAAATTCATTTCCAACTATACATTTTCCCAAAAAAATCATTTTGCACTGAATCCATAATTTTTCTTGACTTAAAAAAAAAAAAAAATATATTGGTTTTTCACTTCAGATTAAGCCAAAATCGAACCTCCCGAACCAGAATCAAAAGTTTGGTCCGATTCCAAAAATAAATAAAAAATCAGGATCCGAAAATCGACTAGATTTGAGTTGATTCTTGGTTCCTGAACCAAAAATTGGGTACCTAAATGGAATTGATTTTTTATATAATCTTTTATAAAATCTAAAAACCCTAATTTTTATATTAATTTTTCTAAAACTCTAGACTCTTACCTAAGAAATGAATACTATTTCCTACTTTGTTGCCTCTTGTCTCACATCACATTATTGCATTCATGAGGTAAGTACATATTAATATTTGCAATTTGAATTTTCTATGAATCAAAATGAATCATGTTATGTTGTAGTGTAAGTTGATGAATCAAAGTATTTATTCTTTACAATTTGAGATTTTTACTTTCTTGCATTATTTACAAACTTATGTGGTTTTTAATTTTTTATAATGTGTGTCAAATGAACTTGATATATTCATAGCTTGGACTGTGGTGTGCCTCTTTTGTTATCTTGAGTTCGTGATTTTCTTTTGAAATATAATTTTTTTTTTTAATTCAAACATGGCGAGATCAATATATGTATTGTAATTTATTGATACTATATGATGTATCTAATTAGAATTATTTGTATCAATTCATTTTAAAAGTTGAAGAATTTAAGCATTGTCCATAATTAAATTATAGGCTCTAGTATGCCTCCCTTATGGATTGAATAAGATTTGTTAAGGAAAAAAATAATTTCTTCTCCAACTGTAATTTAATTTTCTCCACTTTTTGTGATTTTTAGTCTCTACCATTTGGCTTCTTGAAGATTTTTTAGTTGATTTTTCTCCCTTACACAAATATTGTCGAGTACTAATGCATTGAAAGATTTTATATGAAAAATATTTATTAATTGTATATAAACTAAATGTTATGGTAAAACCTAATTGGAACTGAAACCGATAATTTGGATTTGATTTAAATAATTACAAGGACCAGAATAATTCCATTCAACTAACTCTAGTTTAAACAAATTTTTTAGGGAGGTATAATTTGCATGCCCAAAACGTTTATGACATAAAATAGACTCGTTCACAGTACTAGTAAAGGCATGTGAGTTGACTTTTTTCCACTTCAAAGGGAAACTCCTATGCCTCATTTTTACTGTCATTAACTCATGATTGTTTGAATTTAATATAGTGCAGCTACTCTCCTTCATTATCATGGTGTAATTCTTCTCAATCAATTGGCCAACATTAATAAGATTTTGATCAATTTTAGGCACATATAGAACATCAGAAATAAACTTGATACCTGATGGTATTTGAACTAAGATTTTGTCAATTCCTTTTACCTCAACATACTCTCCATTTCCAACTTTCACCCTTGATCTGTAAGAATTATCCACTCTACGAAGATGTCAGAATTTGATGTCACGTGATGTGATGAGTGCAGCCACTGTCAAGTAACCAGGTTTCAATCTGGCTAGAAGTTGTGAAGTTAATAGCAGAAAACAGGTGTTCTTCTACCTGACTTTAGCTACTTTTGCCAGCTGAGTTTCCTTCTTCTCCTGTTTATTTTGCATACCCTTTCAACAAGTCCAAACTGTTTACAAGTCTTGCATTGCACACCAAGTCTAAACCAGCACTACTTGGGAGCATGACATTTCTTTTTTGCAATGGGGGTAAGGAGGATAATCAATTTCTTGCTAGCATTTTTGTTGAATTCCACATTCTTCTTCTCATATTGTGGTTTCTTCATTCCAAAACAAGTTTGAGCTTTATGTTTTCTTTTGCAAACAAAGCTCCCTCAGTCGATTCTTCTTGCCTGAGAAATCTTCTTTGTTCAGTAGCTTGAAGAGCATTTACAAGTTCAGCCATAGAAATGCTAGCCAAGTCTCTAGAGTCTTCAAGAAAAATGATCTTGGATTGAAATCCTTCTGGCAGACTCATCAACACTTTTTTCACAATCCTTTTGTCTGGTAATTCATCTCCTAACAGCCTTATTTGATTTACAACCTTCATCAATCGATCAGTATATTCTTTCACCGTTTCAGTGTCTTTCATTTTCAATTTTCAAACTCCCTTCTGTGATTTAGCACTCGCATCTGCTTTGTTCTGTCATTGCCACAGAATTCTTCCCTTAAACGATCCCAAGCCTCTTTTGCAGTTTCACATGTTATAATCCTAGTGAAAATAGCATCTGAAACAACATATTGAATGCAAGAAAGGGCTTTGAACATCTTAGCTATCTCTTCACCGTGTTGTTTCAATTGAGCAATAGTTGGATTAGCCCTCAATGATGATAGTTCGACTCCAGTTTCAGTAATCTCCCAAAGATCATAGGCTTTCAAATATGTCTTCATCTTTGCAAACCAGAAGTCATAGTTTTCTCCTGTGAATGCTGAGGGTAAAGAGGCTGAAAAACCACTTGAAGCCACATCACTCACTCACCAAAAATACTCGGCTATATATAAGGGTTACTCACTGGTTTTCTCTCAAGGTTTAAAATATTTTTTGGTTTGTCCAAAGATCTCAAAAGCTCTGATACCACTGATGAAATTTTGGCTCAAAGAGAATGAAAGTGAACTCACAGTGTTTGAATTTATCTACCGGATTTGGAAGAAACTTACTGGATATTGAATGGCTTACCGGATTTGGAGTTATTGTGAATACCGTATAAGAGATATACTTAGCGGATATCAACAGATTTGCAAACTTACCAAATATTAAGCGTTGAACTTACCGGATATTGATTATCAATACCGTATATAGAATGCACTTACCGGTATTTAAAGGAAACAACACAGAAATCCGGTATTAAGCAAGAAAATGGAATTTATGCAAGGAAATCAATATATACACAATGAGAAGAGGAAGAAACTGATATATTCGACTTCTGCAAATGAAAATACATGGCTAATGTATATATAGCCAAATTACAAAAATAGAAAGTACATTATAATCATCCTACCTACTACTAGACAATGCTTAAAAAGACTTAACTTGTAATAGAGTAGAAAGCTAGTCTAACTTTCATCATTACATGAGTTAGACTTAATAAAAAATATGTAACAAATTGTAACTACAGAGTTGAGTGACAACAAAAGTGTCACAACATTAGTTTCATCATATTATCTTAAAATTGCTCAATTTCTAAGGAAGAATTAAATTATTTTTATTAACGAACTTTAAGTTTAACCAAAGATATTCTAACTACTGACATTAGGCATATCTTCTTATCTTCATCATTGTTAACTTTGATGTTTAAACACGGATAAAATCCGCAGAGTCAAATAGACCACTATTTTTATTAAAAAAAATCTAATTTTCATTCTTCGTTGTTATACTGTTTCTTTAATCTCTCGTCTTCATAAAAAAAGTTGACAAGCAACTTTTCTAATATGGAACTATGTTTATAATTTTAGCATGGAAAGTGAAATAGAGGGAAGGGAAAAGAGGGACTGGAACGAAGTGATTGGCAACATGCCAAAGCCAAACACAACACTAATGTTTGCTGGGCAAAGATGCTAGTACCATAGCATGTTTCGGGTGCTTGAGAGTTACTTCTTCTTTTGTTAGTGAAATAACTTCATGATTGGCAAAATAAGTCACTACGTCTGACTTGCTTTTTGGAGTATTTAACCTACCAATTTCTACTTTGGTAGTCGTTTACAGAAAACTTATTCTGACATATGTGATCACTTACATTTTTTTTTTCCAGATAATTAGACGAGAAAGGCATTCATAACACCATTAAAATAGGAAATAATTTGTTTGGTTTCATCATGAGAATGTGAGAATGACCTGGATAAATATATATATTTTTAAATCAAATTACTCCTAACAACTGACATAACATACATCTTGGTACAAAATTCCCATCAAAGGATTTCAAAGTCACCATGTCGTCGCTTCAACTCCACGATTTTCACGCACCTTCGGCTTCGGGTTTTTTATGTAGGGAAAACTCAATCACATGCAAGATACAAACACCAAGCCATCAGAACTATTATCAAAAACAACCACCAAACAATAGGTTTTCAAAATCTTTATTGCCTTATTTGTTAATCTCGTCAATCGTCATTAGTGTGAGTTTGCAGTTTCTTGATTTTTTTTCCAGCCCTTCTGCATATCCTCCATCATCCCAGCAAAAAAGTTCAAAAACGTTCTCGAGTCCATTCAAACTCACTGACAATTATTGGATCAGGGCACTCGAGCAGATCACATAAAGGATTAGTACATTGTTGGCCGTCCCTCAGAGTTTGAGAGCCTTACGCCATCTTCAAATACAGGGCCCCTATAAATATTTAAAAAATATATATAACAATAGAAAACAAGATCGAAGATCCATCAAATTGTCCAAAGATTAGCAAGGAAACCAAATCCCTTGCCCTTGTTCCCCCTCCTATCTAAAAAACTTTTCCTCTATAGTAGCTGTTCTCTTTCCATAATTTTTATTTAATAATAAAATTCAAAGTTACAAAAATAATAATATAAAACTTTCAAATATCCAAATTAAATTTACTCTTGAACTTTTAATAGAAAATCAACAATTATACTATTACAATCAATCGATTTTAGAACATATTTTTTAATAGACAACATGGATAATTCATTCAACATTTCTTCTTGTTGATCCAAAGTAGGATTTTATCAACTGCAACTGTGAAAAGCTCAAATCGATAGATGCAACTGTAAATGATATAGTTAATATTATTGTATAAGCAATCCACACACACACACACACACACACACAACAGCATTCTATCATTTTTATATAGTCCAACATTTCAATCGCCTTTTTTGGTCTTTTCTGACAAATAATTTAAAATAATTTGCAACTCAAAAAATTACTACTGCTCCATCAATATCAGAATCATTGTAGTGCTTCAAAAATTCTTCAAACTTATCCCACAATTACTTTGAAAAATTATCATTTGCAATCTACAAACTTTTTTAAATCAAATAGAAACTCAAAATATTTCATATTTTTGAAATTGTTTAAGCCTTAAAATAAGTGGAAAAAGAGCTTGGCCAACTGTATATAAGAAATAATCAACTATAAAAGATATTTACCTTAATGTATTATCTCATTATCAACGATTTCATCAAAGTGCTTCTTTATATGAATAATAAAGTTTTCATGAAAAGGAGGTTCAACTTCCATTTGAGAAGTAGCCCTGTTTGTCATCCATTAAGTTAAAATTCTTTTTTCCAAACTTATTTGCATCCACAAATTCACACAATAAAATATTTTGCAAGTGAATCAATTTTTTCCCTACTTTTTTAACTGTTACCAGTAGGTTTATTCACATGAGCTAGCAAAGGAGCACAAGATCTCAAGATTCAGGTGACAGCTTTATGTCAATTACCACCTTAGTGTGCTGAGATGTCCCAAAAGCAATCTTTGTTAGGGCCCAAGCTTCCTCAAACTGATTCTGTGGAAATCTTCCCTCATGAGAAATGCAAAACAACGCCACCTGAATTTGTCTGCTACATCTTCATTGTTCATGGCTGAAAGCCAAGGGAACAGAGTTTATTAATTTTCCAAGTATTCATACAAGCAATTATAGCTTATATATTCAACTAGATGTTGGAAGCGTATACCTGCATCCTCAACAATATTTGAAGTATCAACAAATATGTTTTCCTCTCATATCTGCATTCAGCCTGGGAAGCAGAGGATGTTAATTTATCAATTATTCATATACTAATTGATATTGTGCATAATAGTGATACAAAAGGGTAGATGTTATAAATTGGGAATCAAGAAGACACTTCTATACCTTCAAAATCCAAAAAATTTGAAATATCAACGGATAATCCTTTGCTTATCCATACTTTATCAATCTTTGGTGCACTAAATTGTCTTGACCCCAATTTTGTCATCACAGGACATTTTTCAATTTGTAAATGCTCTAATGAAGGGAACACAAGTTCATAGTTCTGAGAGGAAAGCAATCTCAATCTATCAAGACCAAAAAGTATTAGATTGCTCAATTTAGGAAACACAATTCTGTTTGTGATTCCTTCTTCCACAGTTTCTATGTTTGTTGTGTGGTCTTCTTCTTGTCTTCCAATAATTTCTTCAATTGCTTCACATTTGAAAACCCGCATATCGCTTAGAGCCACAAGTGAATTAGCCATTGAAGGTGAGAATAAGTACCTTAAGCTGTCACATTTTGAAACTTTAAGAGATGCCAAATTCTCAAAGATATTAATTCCTTTAGGAAGCATCCTCGTGAATTGCACTAATTTGGGTAGAAAACTCACAAACAATGATTCTAGTTGAGTAAGCATACTAATTTCTGCATCATCTTTTGTGTACTCAAAGTCAAACAGAATGGACACATCATCTAAAAATTCCACTTCCAATTCTTTTAGTTTATCAGATCTGATTAGCCTTAGTTCATCCAATAATTTTACGGTACAATCCAATTGACGAAGGCACAACCTCTCCAAGTTAGGCAATGTAACCTGCAAGAAATTTAATTAATGATATCAGCCATGATTATGCAAACTTAAAACTTCATAAGTTTTAATAGAATCTTTACCTTTGTAGAATTAATTGAGACCTTCTTGAGATGAATCAGCATACAGTGAACATAACTGTATTAATATAAAATAATTATGGAAACGTGAAATATAGAGCCCATTAGAAAATGTAAACATCAACCCAAGTCTGAACACGTGTTTGAATTGTGAGTGCTGAGAATATTTTGGAAAATACTCATAGAAAACAAATAAATAAAAAAGAAAAAGTGATGGGTTTTATATTAAACCCACTGTTGATTAGGACCAAAAAGTGAAAGGTTTGGGACCAAAAACTGAATGAAGTCCTACCGAAAGGCTTTAATTACATAAGATAGTTTTATAGTTCATTTCTGTTGTCAAATATAATGCCTTAAATAGTTAGGAAATCAAAGAAGCATTAATTTTTAGAAAGTTGTCTTAAGATTACAAAATATAAATTACACATCATGTTAATGAAAGCACATGGGTAATATTAGTGTGTCATTTAAAACTTGTTCGTTAATATTTTCAAAGGTTGGACTCCAGGCTTCATAAAAGTTGTGTTATGAATTAATTAGAAACTGAGAAAAGAGACTCGTAATTTTCTTATATCTAATTGTTGTGCAGCTTATAATTCATAATATTCATGTGTTTTATAACAAATGAGGCCCCATGCATACACACTAAAGAAACGAATATTTACCTGTTCGAACAATGGGTTGAACACACCATCAATCTTGTTTGATCCAGATCTAAAGCTCTTAAAATTTCTTAAATTCGAAAGGTTGACGTAGCTTAGCTTTGGGAACTCAAACATTTGGGTAACTTCATTTCGTTTGATGTCCATTAAAACAATTTCCTCTAACATCTCACACTTAGAAATACTTGTACTTCGGAGATTCACCATGCATAATGCAACTGACTCCGAAAACAGGCTTGTAATTGAGGGGCAATTTCTCACATTAAGCCTCGTAAGATTGTGGAATGATGGAGGTTTGAAGACACCCCTCCACAAATATTTCATCCTTGGAATGTCAAATAGATATATCTCTTGTAATCTATCAAAGGCCCCTATTTGATGATTTCTATTCAGATACTCGAAGCCATCCTCATCTAACATATTATTCTTCTCCATGACTTGTAGAGAAAGATCATCAAGATTGTTCATTTCTATATAAAGAGATTCAGCTCTCCTCATTAACGAGTTCATTGCAGGTTGTAAAAGCATACTCGAATCAGTAATGCCTTGTATACGCAATCTCCGTTTGAAATAATGACTGCCAGATGAATATTGATGACCATTCTTCGAGTAAGGTAATTCTAATACGATATTAAATCTTTCCAGCTCCTCGATGCACAAAACATGTAATATTTGCAGCAAATACTGAGGATTATTTGTTGAAATTTGGAAAGTATTAAGACTAATCGTTGAACTTATCTTCTTGAAAATGTACCCTCGCTGTTCCAGTTCATCATCTCTTATTTCAACAAGGCCCATGTACAGTTCTTCCAGTTTCTTCAATTGCAATAAGGTATCAGGTGGAAGTGGACAATAGGTAGAGCTGCGCCTCAATCTCAGATCCAATGACCTTAGGTTGCTAAGTTCTGCTATATCATTGGGGAAGTGGTCGAGATCAGAGTAATAAAAACTAAGAACTTCTAACTTTTTTAGACTCCCCATAGATGAAATTTCAATGTTTAATGTACATCTGTAGAATCTCAAAGTTCGAAGATTTGTCAACAATTGGATTGATGATGCAATTTGAATTCTCGTGCGAGTGAAATCAAGAACTCTAAGTTCCTTTATAGCGGCAAAAAAATCTTTGGATATGTTCAGCGACTTGTGGTTGCACTCCATTGCTAGCAACTTCAGATTTGGATATTCTAACCCACTGGGAAGCTGATTCAGCTCATCCAATGTCAGAAACATTGCGTACAACGATTCCTTGTTATCATGTTTTGGCCACTCCTTCAAACCAGTGTGTTTTGACAGATATGCACGCCCGACTTTAGATGCGATTTGTAAGCAAACATCTCTTACAACATCATGTAAACTTGAAGTCTCCTCCAGCCTAGTTGAGAGCAGTAAATAGCAACTTTTTAGATCATCGACAATCGACTTTACCCTATCTCTGGTTGTTGTCAACGTCCTTGTATCTCTAAACAACTCTAGCCCCCATACATGTCTAACCAAATCTTCAGTATTGATTTTATAATCTTCTGGAAACAAAGAGCATTGCAGAAGCAAGGACTTGGCTTCATCACTCTCTAGACGGTTGTAGCTAAACTCTATCGTCGAATACACCTTGTGCAGTCCTTTGATATTGGTCCCACTAGAATTCCCTAGTTCTCCAAGTGCATTCTTCCATGCATGTTCTCCCCTCTTTTCTGAGAGCTTTTCCGACTGTCACAAGTGCGAGAGGTAGGCCTCCACATTCCCTTGCAACTTTTTGTGCTGTAACCTTAATAACATCTGTTGCATCATCAGAAATCTCTGCGTTGCCCTTGAAAAGTTCCCATGATTCTTCTGGAGATAAAACATTGACATCGAAATTCCTTTGAGCTCCCATGTTACTACACACATCTTCAAAGCGTGATGTTAATAGAATTTTCAACCCTTTATCATCACCCGATGTAGGAATTCCTATAGTTTCCAACTCAATATAGTCCCAAACATCATCCAAAATTACGAGGATGCTCTTACCTCCAAGTCTTTCACGAAGTCGTCCAGCTCTCACAATTTTATTATTCTTCGCTTCAATTGTCAAATCAAGCATCTCAGCAAGTTGATCCTGAATTTTGATTACATCTGGATCATGAGATACAAATGAGATTGCAACCTCAGCAAATAATTTGTCCACTTTGACTTCGTTAGCTATTTCATTTGCCATTGTTGTCTTACCTACTCCAGGCATCCCGCAGATACCAATTATGCTGACATCTTTGTCTTTCAGAGCTTCCATGATTTTCTTTTTAGTTGATATCCTTGTTTTGAAAGCCCTGAAGTCACCGAGATTTTGATAAGGTGTCTGCACTAGTGATTTAGTTTCGCCCACCTTTTGAAATGTACCTTCCACCTGGAGCTTAGCAACCTCAGCAGTCTTCTCTGTGGCTTTCCCGCCAAGCAAGTAACGGGTCTTCAAATTTGGACATGTAAGGAATAGACAATGCATTTCAGAATTTGTTGCACTTTCCAAAACTTCATATGCCTGTTTCTTGACGTCATCAACCTTTTGCAGCCAATCTTTAACACCGGGTTTAATAGCTTCTGCATTTCTTTCCGCTTCGACAACCAATTGTCGCACGTCAGTTTCCCTAATTTCAATCTCTCTCACCTTATCCCTCAAAGTTTCAATTTTGCTGTCGTAGAAGAATATATACTCGAATGGGCACCAAATTGGATTCAATATGTACCCGGCAAGCTTCCCGACAACAGAATTAACGACTGTATTTACCGCCATTATCAATTTTCCAGCTCAAAAAACTGATATTCCAGCAGTATCAGAGAAGCTTATCTATCATAATAAAAAACAAACAAAGGGTCTTAGAATTGCATTCCACCAGTAAGCATCAACAAATCCAGAGCAAAAGGATTTCCCAGTAAATGATAAATTATATACATGCTGATTTTATGTGCAAAATTATATGCATATCCATTTCACTAATTATATGTGCAAAAGAATTCCATGCAGATGCAGTGATTTGTCATTGTCTTGGTTGATTTTAACTGGCTGGCTTGGTTTAGTGTATCATTTCGGCATGTAATTAAACCATTAAGCTTCTGTCTACGGAGCAACGTTTGTACCCTTTTTGTGAATCTTTGAATATTAGACATATTTTCCCTTAATTCTACTCTTTCTTTTCTTTTACTATTTTTATTTCAAGCACTACATAATAACATGAGTTTAAATAATTTAAATAGTAATTAAATGAGTCATTGAGTAAATTGCTAACAACTGAAAATATGGTACAGACTTGAGTAGCTTTCTCTATAAATAAGAATGAGTTGTGTTTTCGAAATCAGGATATTTTGAATTTCGACGTTTCAGTTTTATTACCCTCAAAAGTTATGTGTTTTGAATCTTTTGATGGTAAAATGGATAAATACAAATAATTTATTTACAAAAGATAATTGAAAAAAAAAAAAAAAAAAGGATATAATAGAAGGAAACGGAAAAGGGGAAAATTAATTAATTTATTTTTAACTAAAAAAGAGTACAATCATTATATAAATTGACTTTTTAAAACACAAAATTGGACGAAACCACCATTTAAATAGCCATTGAAATTTGCGCAATGTTTCTTAACCATTAAATTAATACTAAATGAAAATACAAATAAACAAAAGAAAGCATGCAAAGAAATTCAATTGCATTTTTAATAGATTAAATGTGTTTTTACACTTATTTGTCATCAACTACGGGAAATAATGAGTCATATAAGAGTTTTTCACTTTCCATGTCAACGAGTCCGTTAATTTTTCAAATATTGATTTATAGAACGATGGATAATAAGTTCGATGATGATCTCAATTTTTTTTGAAATTTAATGACCAATGAAAATAATTAAGAAAAGTTTAATGGCCCTTTAAATTTTTAACCGTCAAATTTTTATGCTCAAAATATCCATATTTAAAAGGTTGAGTACAAACCAGACACATAAAACATAGATTGGGACCAATCATGCAATTTGTCCCAATAAATAATTGCATATAAAAAGTTCCACCTTTGGCAAATTTGTAAAATCGTTTATTAATTAGCTAAATTTCATTTTTAATCTCACATTTCTGTAAATCCACATGTAATATCCACTTATCCAACACTCACTTCTATCATTTTTTTTTAAAATTAAATCGTTCATAAATTCTTCCCAAATGGATTCTAAAAAAATTAACAACACTATACCACTTTCTTGAGTATTTATATCAAATCAAGGATAAATCATGTCTGGATCTTTTCCTAGTTTATGTTTTTTACTAAGGTTTCTATTGATGCTCATGTAGAAAAATAATTGAAAAGTTAGATAGTAATATTATTAGTAGTAATAAATATTAAGGAGAGAAAGATGGAAACGACAATTACAAATTGAAAAGTTAGATAGTAATACATATCCATTTCACCAATTTTATGTGCAAAAGAATTCCATGCAGATGCAGTGATTTATCATTGTCTTTGTTGATTTTAACTGGCTGGCTTGGTTTAGTGTATCGTTTCGGCATGTAATTAAACCATAAAGCTTCCGTCTACGGAACAACGTTTGTACCCTTTTTGTGAATCTTTGAATATTAGACATATTTTCCCTCAATTCTAGTCTTACTTTTCTTTTAGAATCTGTTTGATTGCAAAAATGAACTTTGGATGGAAAGAAAAAGAATTACAGGGAATTGAATTGCCTAAAACTTGTTTTACCAGGAATTATCGATTAATTGTATTTAATTGGTATAATTTTACACCCAAATTTTTGGTATTCATTTGGTTTTTTTTTTATGAAAATTTTCCATTAAAGCGATAGAATTTGTTACACTTAGGGATGTAATTTATTTCAATTGTCAAAAAAAATTAATAATAATAATAATAAAGAAAAATCCAATATCATTCATTTGACTTTATTTTCATGAAAATTATTAATTAAAGGGATATATATATATATATATATATATATATATATATATTACAATTGGGGCTAGAATTCGTTCCAATTGTCAAAATATAAAAATAAATAAATAAAACCTAGTCCAAGAAAAGAGGTCACGTGGGGGGGGGGGGGGGTGAGGGGGTTGGAGTGGGTGGCAAAACCAATTGATGGAATTTTTTTGCCGGGTAATTAGCAGAAATGGTCCCTAACGTTTACACTCATTGCTAAAATGGTTCCTATCGTTTTAATTTTAACATTTACACCCTTATTTCAAATGTTTATTGCGGAATTAGTTCTTCCATCCAATTCCGTTAAATCAACCGTTAACAATTTAATGGAATTTGCAGAAATGGTGCCTAGCATTTACACTCATTTGCTAAAATGGTGTCTATCTTGTTTGAGTCTAATTAAATTTTATTCTATTACATTTTATTTTTCTCTCTTTCCTATTTTCAACCACATAACTTTTCATAAAATAATATTATATGTAAATCGAAATTTTTTTCTTCTTTTTCAATCGTTCATTTAAAAATAATAATAATATTCCACATATTTTCATTCACAAAAAATGGGGGCCAATCGGAGAAATTAGTCAACTTCCCATATTTTTCTCCTCTTAAATTTTTTAGTGAATATAATTCCTATGGTTTGATATAATTTACAAGTTTAGACCTCAACTCAAAATGTTGTCGGCAAATCTCATCCCTAACCCTCTAACCATTTAGCACAAATAATCATTGATGAGCTATGTAGTATAAGTTTTCAATATTAACCTACTACAATAGATACAAAATATCATAGTAAAAGAGAAAATAAACTGCTACACAATAGATATTTGCCGACAACGTTTTTAGTTAGGGTATAAAGTTGTAAATTACATCAAACTAAAGGAATTATATTCACCGAAAATTTTAAGAGGAGAAAAATATGGGAAGTTGACTAATTTCCCCGTTTGGCCCCCATTTTTTGTGAATGAAAATATGTGGAATATTATTATTATTTTTAAATGAACGATTGAAAAAGAAAGAAAAAATTTCGATTTACATATAATATTATTTTATGAAAAGTTATGTGGTTGAAAATAGGAAAGAAAAAAAAATAAAATGTAATAGAATAAAATTTAATTAGATTCAAATAAGATAGAGACCATTTTAGCAAATGAGTGTAAATGTTAATGACCATTTTTGCAAATTCCATTAAATTGTTAACGGTTGATTTAACGGAATTGGATGGAAGGACCAATTCTGCAACAAACATTTGAAATAAGGGTGTAAATGTCAAAATTAAAACGATAGGGACCATTTTAACAATGATTATAAACGTTAGAGACTATTTCTGCTCATTACCCTTTTTTTGTCCATCAAACAAGAAAAATTGGTGGAAATTGAATTTAATTCCTATTTTCCATGGAAAAGTGGGAAAACCAATTGATGAGAATTTTTTGCCTATCAAACAAGAAAATTTTCATTTTCATTTTCATTTTTCATGGAAAACTTTTATATCAAACATGACCTTACTATTTTTTCTTGCAAGCAATGCATAATATATTCCATATGCTTAAGATAAAGAAATATACAAGTAACATGAGTTTAAATAATTTAAATGGTAATTAAATGAGTCATTGCGTAAATTGCTAACAACTGAAAATATAGTACAGACTTGAGTAGCTTTAGGGGGAAAACAAAAGGTATATTGCCAACATCTAAATAAGAAAGAGATTGTCACCGGAAATCAGGATATTTTGAATTTCGACGTTTCAGTTTTATTGCCCTCAAAAGTTATGCGTTTTGAAGGTAAAATGGATAAATAAAAAATAATTTATTTACAAAAGATAATTGGGGGAAAAAAAGGGGGGGGGGGGGGGGATATAATAGAAGGAAACGGAAAAGAGAAAAATTAATTAATTTTTTTTTTTAACTAAAAATGAGTACAACCAGACCTCGTTTGATCCATATTTTCATTTTCATTCTTATTCTTCTACTCATTTTCAACCACACATTCTTTAATAAAATAATATTTTCTATTACATCAATAACTTTTCCTTCTTTTGCAACCACACACACATTTCTCATCATATCACTATTTCAAAATTTATTTTTCCCAAATAATTTCTGTCAAACACACTCTCATTATATAAATTGGCTTTTTAAAACACAAAATTGGACGAAACCACCATTTAGCCTACTAATGCAACAAAAGTCAAAGGTGAGTTAAAATTCAAATAGCCATTGAAATTTGCGCAATGTTTCTTATTATCCATTAAATTTTGAAAAATAAAAAATAAAAAATTTCCAATAGTCATCGGATGTATCATATCGTATCCTGCCCATTACTCAATATTTGACGGACTCGTTGACGTGGCAAATAGAATTATTGACATGACACATTATTGTCATTAGTTAATGACAAAGATAATGTCATTTGTACAATAATTTTTAAAACATTGTTAACAATATTATGTGTCAAAAACGTGTTTGTCGAAAAGATAAATGATTTTTTAAACAGTTCAATGACAACACGTCACATGACAAGTTGTCAACAACATTGTAAAAGAGATTGTCCATCAATCATGATTGGAATAACGCATTAGTCAAAAATAAGCTTATAAAAATGCGATTAACGGGAAAAAGGACTTAAACACTAATACTAAATGAAAATACAAATAAACAAAAGAAAGCATGCAAAGAAATTCAATTCCATTTTTATAAGCATTTTTAATAGATTAAAGGTGTTTTTTTCACTTATTTGTCATCAACTAAGGGAAATAATGAGTCATATAAGAGTTTTTCATTTGTCACGTCAACGAGTCCATTAATTTTTCAAATATTGATTTATAGAATGATGGATATAAGTTCAATGATCATCTCAAAAAAATTTGAAATTTAATGACCAATGAAAAATATTATGAAAAGTTTAATGGCCATTTAAATTTTTAACCGTCAAATTTTGATGCTCAAAATATCCATATTTAAAAGGTTGAGTACAAACCAGATACATAAAACATAGATTGGGACCAATCATGCAATTTGTCCCAATAAATAATTGCATATAAAAAGTCTTACCTCTGGCAAATTTGTAAAATCCTTTATTAATTAGCTAAATTTCATTTTTAATCTCACATTTCTGTAAATTCACATGTAATATTCACTTATCCAATGCTCACTTCTATCATTTTCTTTTTTAAAATTAAATCGTTCACAAATTCTTCACAAATGGATTCTAAAAAAATTAACAACACTACCGCTTTCTTGAGTATTTACCTGCTTTATGATTATAACAAATCAAGGATAAATCATGTCTTGATCTTTTCCTAGTTTATGTTTTTTACTAAGATTTCTATTGATGCTCATGTAGAAAAATAATTGAAAAGTTAGATAGTAATATTAGCAGTAATAAATATTAAGTAGAGAAAGATGGAAATGATAATTACAAATATTAAAATAAAACAATTTCATTGAAGGTTACCTTTTATTTTGATGATACCAACTTAAGCCTTCCGACGATGTTAACAAGAAGTTTGTGAAATGTGAAAAAATGAAGATGTGTGTGTGTGTGTGTGAGAGAGAGAGAGAGAGAGAGAGAGAGAGAGAGAGAGAGAGAGTGTGTGTGTGTGTGTGTGTGTGTGAGTGTGGCATGTAAATAATGGATTTTGAAGATTTTGGTGAGTTATTTCTTGGTAATGTAGACTTTTGGCTGGTTCCATTTTTGAATGTAGAAATTTGAAAGTTATCTAACAAAATAAATTAAGTAAATATGTAATTATTTAGAATAAATACTGTGGAAAAACTCTTCAAGTGGCCCAACATCCTATTTTTGGAACTTTGTAAGCACCAGACATACCCCTACCCCCACGCTTTCCCCTTCTGTCAGATTCACATAATTAATAGAATTGAACATTACACCGAATGAAATTTCGATTCTCATCTAAGCCCCTTGCATCCTCATCTTGCCATGAGGGTTCGATTCTCCACATGGGGGTCGACTCCAGCAAATGGATTTAGCTCTTCGTAGAGGTTCGACCTCTTCAAGCAGGATTTAGTCAAACTGTCTCCTGGGTAAAATGACAAAAGTATGGACCCAGATTCGCTTGTTGTGTCACTATCACGTAGAAATTTTTGGAGTCTCGTTGGGTGAGACATAACAAACTTCCGGATCTTGTCGATCTTATTTGAGTCAATTTTTTTACTCTTCTAACCAAGATTTCACCGGAAAGCTCATGGATCTATGTGTTATTTAATGTGCACATATTATCAAGTAAATAGAGGAAGTTTTATTATAACCCAATGTTGGGCTAATGCTTATGATTTCCTTAGAAATTGTCAAATCACTTTTTATTTACAAATATTATTCACTTACTTATGACTTATTTGTATTTATTTAATAATTAAATTGTGCATTAAAACTCCCAAACATTGTGATGAATAATGTAGTGATTTCATTTTGTCTTAGACGCCAAGTTGCTTTCAAGTTACTGTTGAATGTCAAAGAAAGAAGGAAACCACATTTTCCTTTCACCTTCAGCCAAAATAAACTTGGGCAGAGAAATTAAATTCAAAAAATTGAAAATTGAAATAAGATCACCGTTCAATTCGACTTGTTAAATAATTGAAACAATTCTTTAAAAATTACTCATTCTCATAAAGTTGAGAAAGATTGAACAAAATGAAATTAAGAAAAATCATCCGATGATTCATCGTAATTGAGATTTTAATTTTTCTACTTCTTTTAATAGTATTACTTGTATGAATAAAAATAATATGAATTTTATGCATCGGCATGTTAATTCAAAAAAAAAAAAAAAAAAAAAAAAAAATCTATAATAGAAATTGAACAAGTCATCAGAAGTTTGATTATAAGATTCAACGAATGAAATAGATAAAGTTGTACTAGTTAGAATCATGTCCATTCTTGACGGTATATTTACAGCCTCTTCACGTGATGGGGTCGTTACAGCAGGCATGTTTCTTAACTTTATCGATTATTTCACCATTGTACACGAGTATAATAATTATGAACCTGTGATTAAAATAATCACCCATCCCCATTAAATAAGAATTATTCTCCTTTGTCAGATAAGGGCCTGACAAAGGAGATTCACTCATATGAGGTGGAATTTCCCCTCAAATGTGAAACACCCACCCACCTTATGACCCAATAGCTGTGTCAGGTCTTTTACCGACCTGGCACAGTAGTACGGTCCATTAAATAATCACCCATCTCTCATCTCCTTGTCCCTACCTTGTACAGAGTTTGGTAAACAGACCCTATACAACAGGCTTAATTCAATAATTATTAGGGTCATACTATACGTACAATTGGAGATAATAATCCCGATTGACAATCACACACATAAAAAGGAACCTACGATGAATAAAAAAATCGTAAGCCTCCTTTCTATGAGGATATCATCAATCGAGATTGTCATTTCCGATTGTACAACTAGAAAAATCCTAATTATTAATTGACAACTCACAAAACTTTAGTTGTAGTAGGTAATCGATAAAGTTAAGGACCATTTTTCATAAAGTTTAAGGACCATGCCTACTGTAGAGGCCCCACCACGTGAAGACTCTAAATTTACCACCAAGAATGAACATGATTCTAACTGGTACTCTATAATAATTATTAATTGACAACTCAGAAAACTTAAGTGGTAGTAGGTAACCTGGGACGCACATGCTTATCTTTCTAGGTGATATTGAAATGAATTAATTGTAAGCCAAAAACTTTTGACTTTTTTGTCCCATTTTAATTATTAAATTATATTTCATTTTTTTATTTCTTATTTTCAACGATACAATCATTCATAAAATAATATTACACGTAAATTAAAAAAAAAAAAAATCTTTTTTAACCTCTCGTTTTTCAAAAAATACTCTGCCACATATTTTCATTTCAAAATATTGGAGCAAACGGGGCTTAATCAAGAAGTTCTGAGTTCCCAGAACTCTCTCTATTTCATAAGATAATGTACATACTCAAAGGAGAGAGAGACTTGGAGAGACACACAGAGAGAGAGAGAGAGAGAGAGAGAGAGAGAGAGAAATCATTTTATTTATAAAATGACTTTGTAAAATAGAATATAAGAAAATATGGTTTCATCCTTGGAATTTTCTTCCGATCTCAATGAGAACCAAAAGACACAACTATCAAACAAATTTTACACGAGAAATTTCTTAAGAAGAATCTAATTACTAGTAGGAGGAAATGAAAAGGCGACATTATTTCTTATAGGAAGATTAATTCTTTTTTAGTCTATTATTTCCGTCAAATCACTCCACTAGCTTGTAATAGCAATCCCAAAATTAGATGAGTGAGATCTGATATCACTTGTCACAAAACGAATCCTAATATATGTTGTCTAATGTGAGTTATGAAAGCCAAAATTGACATAACTATACAATTTCTACCATAAATTGATGATAAATGTCTAAATTTTGTCAGTCTTATTTGAGTTAGATTTTCACTCTACTAAGTACTAACCCAGATTTTACCAGAAAGCATATAGATCTATGTGTTATTTTGATGTGCACATATTATCAAGCAAATACGAAATTTTTTTACGAGTCCATGTTTGGCTAATATTAATTTTTTTTTTTTAATAAATAGGTCAAATTACTTTTTATTTAAGGATTTTAATGAGGGCCACGAGTATTATTCACTTATTTTTATTTATTTATAAATTTAAATGTGTACAAAAACTTCCAAACATGTAGATTAATATACTCTTTTATGGCTAAGTTGCTTTGAGGTTATTGTTGACCTTCAAGGAAAGAAAGAAATACATTTGCCTTTAACCTTCGGCCAAAAATAAAATTGGGCAGAGAAATTAAATTCAAAAAATTGATAACATAAGTAGTAACGTAAAGCAAAGAAATATTGATCGGATAATAATTGAGAAAAGTAAAGATTAAGCATTGAGAGTACCTTGCGATGCCAATCTATTGCAGTGACAGAAGGCTTCTGTTAAAGTCGACTTGTTAAAAAATTGGAACAATTCTCTCATTCTCATAAAGTTGAGAAAGATTGAACAAAACTCAATTAAGAAAAATTATCTGGCGATCCATGCTTACTGTTAATACAAGTAGAATTTTATGAATTTTATGCATCAGCATGTTAATTCAAAATTACAAAACAAAACAAAAAAATCTACAAGGTCGTTTAATTGCAAATGTGGAATTTGGGTAAAAAGAAAACGAATTATGAGGAATTGAATTGCTCAAAATTTGTTTTACTGAAAATTGTCAATTATTGTGTTTGATTGGTATAATTTTTCAATTGAAAAATGTTGAAATTTTCTATCTTTTGATGTACATTTGACTTTTTTTTTTATGAAAATTGTCAATTAAAGTGATGAAATTTGTTACAATTGAAAATATAATTTGTTTCAATTGTCAAAAAAAAAAAATGAGAAATTGAATATCATTTGTTTGACTTTGTTTTTCATAAAAATTGTCAATTAAAGAGGTATATTTTTTACAATTAGAGATGTAATTTGTTTCTATTGCCAAAAAAAAAAAAAAAAAGGAAAACGAATTATCAGGGAAAATCAATTCATTAAAAAAAAAAAAAAAATTGGCTAATCAAACAAATTAAAAGTAAAAGTTGAAATTCTATTTTTAACTTCTATAAAAAATAATGACCAATCAAACATGTCCCAGTAGAAATTGAACAAGTCCTCAGAAGTTTGGTTATAAGGTTCAATGAATGAAACTATTGAATAGATAAAGTTGTACTAGTTTGAATCATGTCCATTCTTGATTGTATATTTACAACCTCTTCACGTGGTGGGGCCCCTACAGGAAGCATGGTCCTTAACTTTATCGATTATTTCACCGGTCTACACCAGTGTGATAATTATTAATTGACAGCCTGACAGGTTCATTTTCAATTATTAATGTTAATGTTCCCAACTCACAAAACTTTAGTGCTAGTAGGTAACTTGGCGCATGCTTATCTTTCTAGGGAATATTTAAAAGAATTAGGATTAATTTGATTGTAAGATGAAATTTGATGGAAAAGAAAACGAATTATAGGAAATTGAATTGTTTAGAATTTATTTGATCGAAAATTGTTTATTAATTATGTTTGATTGATATAATTTACCACCTAGAAATTTTTTGAAATTTTAAATCGTTTGATATTTGTTTGACTTTGTTTCTCATAAAAATTGTTCATTAAAGTAATAATTTTTTTAGTCCTTGTTTAGTAGCCATTTTTCTCAAAATGCATTTTTTTCTCTTTTCTTTTTAACCACACATTCTTCAATAAAATAATATTACACGTAAATTTAAAACTTTTCCTTAATTTTTAACCATACATTCTCTATCGATCAACTATTCAAAAATGCATTTTTCTCCCCAAAATGGCTACCAAACAGGGGTTTAATCACACATTCTCAATCAATCAACTATTTAAATAAATTATTTCCCCCAAAATGAGAATCAAACATAACCATGATTTATACATCAAGAAAGTTCTGAGTTCTCAGAACTCTCTCAATTTCATAAGTTAGATAATAATATACATACTCAAAGGAAAGAGAGACCTGTGGAGAGAAAGAAATCATTTTATTTATAAAATAACTTTGTAAAATATAATATAAGAAAATATGGTTTCATCCATGGAATTTTCTTCCGATCTCAATGAGAACCAAAAGACACAACTATCAAACAAATTTTACACGAGAAATATCTTAAGAAGGACCTATTACTAGTAGGAGGAAATGAAAAGGCAACATTATTTCTTATAGGAAGATTAATTCTTTTTTTAGTCTATTGTTTCCATCCAATCACTCCACTAGCTTATAATAGCAATTCCAAAATTAGAAGAGTGGGCTCTGATATCACTTGCTAGAAAAAAGAATCCTAATATATGTTGTCTTTATGTGAGTTATGAAACCCAGAATTGATATAACGACACAATTTTCACCATAAATTGATGATAAATGTCTAAATCTTGTCGATCCTATTTGAGTTAGTTTTTCACTCTACTAACCAGCAAGCATATATGAACGTTTCCTAGAAGGATCTGGATTAACGATTTAGTTTAACCTTACATGCGAAATTAACACAATTAAAAACAAGTCATTTTTTAATTGTTTCTAAATGGTTAATCAAACATATCAATTATTCTAAATTGAATTGTCGCAATTTGTAATGAGAAAGTAGTAAATGACACCAGATATGTTGACGAAAAAATCCAACTAGGTAAACTCCGGGACCAAACCTAGTTACCTCCACTATAGTCAATTTGGATTTAGAGTTTCATGTTGCGTAATTGACTCCACTAAACTTCCTGATCTATTTCATGTAACCTCCAAGATCCTGCTAGAACTACTAACTCCCGATCTCCAACAATTGTCTCTTCCAAGCAGATCACAAAAAATAACCAATTCTTGTACTCTTTCCTGCGCTAGTAGTCCAACACCTCTCAATCTCAGCAGCTTTTGAAGGTTAATTGAGAAAATATCTTCCTAAATGTGTTTAGGAAGTAGGTGTTTTGGATTCAATGTATTTGACGTTTTTCCCCAACATGGTTGTGTGAATTCACAAATGAATTGAATGATCCTACCAATGGATCGCGTTCTTGAATCTTCAACAAATAATATGGGGAGGCAACAAAATGAACAAACAACCAAAAATCGTGCAAGACATTGAGTTATTTATAGTTGAAGGCCTTTAAGTAGTTTGGGTCAGATAAAACACTTCAAAAACGCGAAGTAGGATTTTACACGTCATACTATCACTTGAGCGAGGAGCTAGTGACATGCGAGTGACAGTCTTTTGTTTTTGTCGCTCTAACAATGGCTTGGAGGTGAGCTGGCGAAATTGTGGTGTCTCTTCTTTCCTTATCTTGAACTCAAACTATACAATTTTGCAACTAATTCCTAACTTTTTACAACATATTTATTTTAGTCCGTTTGTTCACAAATTTGTCAATTACATAAAACCTAACAATATCCATCTATGTGTTAGTTTGATGTGCACATATTATCAAGCAAATACAAAAAAATAAAAATAAAAAATTTACGAGTCCATGTAGTTTGGCAAATATTTAAGTTTTTTGGTAAACAAATCAAATCACTTTTTATTTAAGGATTTTAATGAGGACCACAAGTATTATTCACTTATTTTTATTTATTTATAAATTTAAATGTGTACAAAAACTTCCAAACCTGTAGATTAATCATGTAGTAATTTCTTTTTGTTCTAAGTTGCTTTGAGGTTATTGTTGACCTTCAAGAAAAGAAAGAAACACATTTGTCTTTCACCTTCAGCCAAAAATAAACTTGGGGGGCAGAGAAATTAAATTCGAAAAATGAAAACTTGGACATGGAATTTGAATTTAAAAAATTACTTATTTTGATAGATGAGTAACTTTTCACCAAAGGCGTAAGTTACTTTTTTTAGCTTGCTAAATGATGTCTTGTGCACTTCTCCTCCATAGACAGCGGTGCTAAGCCGCTCTAGTCAAATGTAAGGAGAGAAATAGCGCATAAATGTTAAAATTACTTGGAAATGTCGAGAGTGTTTAAGGAAAATGTATATTTCTAATTACCTTGTTAGCTTGGCACGATGGTTGTTATGTAAGAACGCCTTATAACAAAAATGTCCTTTTGCAACATGAAAAATGCAACATTCGTTAATTGCATATTGTAAAAAGGGATTTATCGTAACATATAATAAGTGTATGTCGCCGTTTATTAACGCAATTGAGATTGGACAACGGCATTTTATTATAATTGTTATCACACCTATGATGCAAGGATAATATAAGAATTAGTGTTTCTAGACTCCATATTTGTTTTCACACCTATAAGAGCATATTCAGAGTCGAGCTTGAAGACACTAATATTTGATCGATAAGTGATATGCATTCCCTTCACGGATTGAGGATGGGCCTCGATATCCTCCTTTGGGTAATAGGTTGAGTACTGTATTCCTTAGTCAGTACATGGTATTGATTTAAAAATAATGCATTAACAATTTTTTTATGGTACAATATCTTTTGTATTAGCGTCGCACTAGTTTTAGTTCAAATTTAAAATGTATTATTTATTGAACAGACTATATTTTTCTCACTTAGAATCTCCTTCCTCAAAGTATCCCTCTTTGTAAATTTCAACTTTTTTTGAAAGGAAAATCTTAACTAGTTAAACCAACTTATTGATTAAATATTGTCTTCTCTTACAGACTGAAGAAGAACTATATGCAATTTTTTTTTGTAAATTGTTTCATTGGTTTTATTAGTTACAAATTTATGTTGACTTCCCTTGACTTTAATTTTATGACCAATTAATTTTTTAAAAGATTGTCTATGTACTAAATTCGGCTGGAAAAATATTAGTCATGAAATAAGTAAGATAGGTGAGGATATCTACATATGAGATGCTCCCTCCATCCATTTGTATAGGCAGATTTTCCTTATTTTCTTGTCCCATTTATACAATCTTTTTTTATCCATTGAGAAACTATTTTTTGTTCGTGTGCTAACATACTCTTATTTACTTTACTTAGTTATAACAAATTTCTCCCACTTAATCTTGAAATTGTACAGATTTTAATTATCTTCTTGAAATTATCCAAATACATATTTTCCCACTTCTTTTTTGAAACATGGACACAAATACATTTCCCACTTTATTTACTACTAGTTGTAAATAAGGGGAAACTAGGAAAATTCATTGCAAAAATTGTTTTTTCAATAACATTGAAATAAATTTCTTAATTTGTGTGGCAAAAAAAAAAAAAAAACCTATATAAATGGGGTGGAGGAAGTACAAATGAACAAAAATGATGTATTAAACCAGAAAATAAATGCTTAATAGCTTATCTAGAAAAAAAATCCCTAGGTTTAAAATAGATCATTTAGGGTCAGTTTGATTGCAAAGGTAAAATTTGGGTAGAAAGAAAATGAATTATAGAGAATTGAATTGTCTAGAACTTGTTTTATCGGGAATTGTCGATTAATTGTATTTTATTGGTATAATTTTTCACCTAATTTTTTTTTTTTTTAAATTTTGAATATTTTGATATTCGTTTGGTTTTATTTTTCATGAAAATTGTTCATTAAAGTGATAAATATTTTTACTATTAGGTCTAGAATTTGTTCCCATTGCCAAAAAAATTACCATACCTAATACCATTCATTTGACTTTTTTGTATGAAAATTGTCAATAAAAGTGATAAATATTTTTACCATTAAGTTTAGAATTTGTTCTAATTACCAAGAAAATCGCTGAAATTGCTTTTCCCATTAGGGAAAATGTTTTGCCAAGAATAATTGTGCAATCAAACATGTTTTTTGGGGGAAAATGGAAAACTAAGTCCATTTTCCATGGAAAAATCAAGATATCAAACAAGCCCTTAGATATCTTAAGCAATTTTCCATGGAAAAATCAAAATATCCACCGACACACCCTTTGGAAATGCATTAGATCTATAAGCAAGTTGAATAATACTACCAGTTTCTTTAAGTGATCCTAAATTTAGAGAAGCATAAATAGAATATGACATGACATTAATAGATGCTCCTAAATTTAGCATTGTTTTTCAAACTTAGTGTTACCAATAATGTAAGGGATGATAAAACTTCCCGAATTCTTACATTTTGGTGGAAGTTTATTTTGCAAAACCACCGAGACATTTTTTTCCTATGCTTACCACTTCATTACCTTTTGATTTAAGTTTGTTAGTGCACAATTTCTTGAGGAACTTCGCATAACGGGTCACTTTATAAATGACATCCAAAAGTGATATGTTCCTTGAACTTTGCGAAAAGTCTCAAATATTTCCTTCTCATGTTCATTCCTTTTGGACTTTGCAGACCTGCCAGGAAATGGAGGAGAGGGAATATTAGTCGGAATAGAACTTTTAGAATTTACCTTAGATCCCGAGGTTGGAGCTGTAATTTCATCTTTCTCACATGCTAAGTTCTTCTATTGCGTTGACGACATGATCTTTCATCTTCCTTGGCGCCTCTTCTAAAAGCTTTCCATTTTTTAGTATCATAACACTAGCATTTTCTCTCGGATTGATTGCTTGAGAAGGAATTTTTCACGATCCTCGAGCTTTCATTTTACCCACCGTGTTGGCCAATTGACTCATTTGTGTCTCTAAATTCTTAATTGAATTTTTTATCTCTTGTTGAAATTGCATTGTCGTAGAAGCTAAGAACTTAACCATATCTTCAAAAAACATATCTGAACTTTGAGACGGTGTTTGTTGATGAGGTTGAGAGTGTTGTGGTTGCCTTTGTTGATTGAAACCCGGAGGATGATTAATCTGTGATTGTGGAGCTATGAAATGACTTCCTCCATGACTAAGATTATGATGATCTCTCAATCCAGGATTATATGTGTTAGAGTATGGATCATATCTATGTCTCTGTTACATTGGAAATTCCCCAATGGCATTCGCATGCTCCGAGGCTCCTTTTTGTAGTGTCTAGTATGCATCGGTATCATGTCCCACAATAGAACAAATCCTGCACACTTTTGCTTGTTGAATTGTCACAAGTGCCATTTGTTGTACAAGAGATGTAAGATCGACCAATTGTCATTCAATTTGAGAGGTTACTCCTATCTTACTTACTTGTTTAACCTGTGCTTCTTCTCTGCTACCAAATTGTTGTGAGTTGTCGGCCATGTTGGCTATCAAGTTCTTAGCAACTGCAGATGTTTTATCCATTAAAGCTCCTCCACTAGCCTCATACTTCTCTCCATTGAGAGTAATCCTTCATAGAAGTAGTGTAGAAGTAATTGCTCACTAATTTGGTGGTTTGGGCAACTAGCACAAAGTCTTTTGAATCTCTCCCAATATTCATAGAGATTTTTCCCTTGAAATTGTCGAATGCTACATATTTCTTTCCTGATGTTTGTAGCATTTGAAGCTGGGAAATACCCCTCCAAAAAGAGTTTTTTCATTTCATTCCACGCAATAATAAGATTGGAAGGTAAATAACAAAGTCACTCCTTAGCAGTATCTGCAAGAGAGAAAGGGAATGCCCGCAATTTCACTTGCTCTTCCATATACTCGTCGATTTCATGCTTGAGCAAACCACATAGAATTCCTTCAAATGTTTATTGGGATCCTCTCCGGCAAATCCATGAAATGTGGGGAGTAGATGAATCATTCCAGACTTTAGTTCAGATCCAACCTCTAATTGAGGATATTAAATACATAGATGTTGCTGAACAAAATTTGGAGCTGCAAGTTCGTTTAATGTTCGATTTGCATCCACCATTTTGGACTCTATGTGTTCAGACTCACTTGAGGATTCAATGCTCAATCGCCTTAGAAGTTTAGTTGGAGAAATGTCTTCTCCACTTTTCGATGTGTCGACTTCTTTTCTTGATCTTAGGTTGTAGTGTGTTGTAAACTTTTTGCTCATTCACAACCTATACGACAAAGAAAATAAAAAAATAAAGAGAACAACAACAACAACAAAAATATTGCAATTAAGAATTTGATAGAACAATCCCGGCGACACAACGTCAAAATTGATACGCTCCAAATGACGTACCAATTAATTTTCCTTACTTAGCTTTAACATGTTGTTTTAAATAGTAATATGACAAGTAATGGTCATTTCCTGCAGATGATTGATTCAATTTAATCAATTGTACACTAGAAAGTGAAATTAAAGTTATATACAAAATTGATTAAATGGGGGAGGTCTGATTCGTTGAACTAAGGAAAGCAATAAATTCAAAATAGAAAAAATATGAAATTTGACATAAACAAAGTATTTTTTTGATTAAATATGTGAAAATGTGATTGAGGGGTACTTCGTTACCACGAGAATAATTTTCCCATCAATTATCACAATGAATTTTCGTTCTCTAAATTAACAACAATTCGAGAATAATTACAAACTCAATTATCTCAATCTTTTCTTACATTTTAGTTGAATAAAACAAACTCTTTACTCAATTCTATTAATTAAACAACCTAGAACAAACTCTCTAGATTTAATTTAACAAAAGTATCACGACAAAAGAGATGAATTGAATTAGGGATAAACTCACAAGCCCGGTTTACTCACTTAAGTGTTAATCCACATACGATCAATTGAAAATTTCTCATAATCTATTGAAATGTAATTGTTACAAGATTTTAGAATAAATAACTATTACGTACTATAGATTCCAAAATAGCATTCATTGAAACAACTCAATCATTTAGTTGTACACCTACACAATCAACAAGAATGAAATCATCATTTAAAATAATGGATTAAACACATCAATCAAAAAAATTATAAAACACAAATTAATTGAAAATCATAACTCAGATTTGAAATCACTCCAATCACAAATATGTTTAGTTATCCAGGAAATACTCAAAAATTACAAACAAATTTATACAACACATTAATGGAAAATAGATTAAACAAAAGAAAGTTATTGATAAATAGAGAAATGGTTGAGAGTTCTTCAATAACAATGAATCTTCTTTTCCGTGCTATTTCACCATCACCATGCTCCAATCTTGCCCCAAAACACCAAAGAAAATAAAAGGAAAAAGAAGAAAAGAAATTGAAAAGAAAAGAGAAGAGGAAGCGGCCACGCCCAGCAAGAAGTAGACCAGCATTCCCTCCAGCTGCCCGGTTTTACACATTTAAAACCTAATCGAAATTGCAGCTCAAGTCCCCAAGTTTTGGAAGAAAATACAAAATGGTCCCTATGCTATCTATAATTTTAAAGATGTCGATGCAGCACCGAGTCTCTGTCCAGCAAGAAAAAAAATGGATATTGTATTATTTGCAACTTAGTCCCTCAACTTTCAAAAAGTGATAATCTTTATCCCCAAACTTTGGAATTTTTGCGTCTTTGGTCCTTTTTGCTCATTTCTTGTGTAAATTCCCTCTAATCATCATTCAAACTCGAGTTTTCACCTACACAACAAAAATAATAAAATTAAGTAGTAAATTGCTAATGAAAACTCACAAATATCTAAATTTAATGATCCGAATAAGTGTAAAAATTCGCACTTATCACACCCCGAAAGAATATGGTATATTTGTTATTTTACAACTTTTTATTGAGAAATTGATGAAAATGATGATTTTCAAAATAAAATATGAAAATAAGGATGAAAATGTCAAAAAGGGAAAGGTATGGACGTTTTGCACAATAATATTGAAAGGAATGGAGGTTTTGTGCTAATTATCATTTTAATAATTTATTTGGACTCATTTACACCTTTTTTAAAGTTTGGGAGTGTGATTTTAATTTGTTCTTTAATTTTTTATTTTATTTAAATATAAGGGTATATTTGTCTTTTTACATAAAAAATTAGATGAAAATGATGATTCCTGCAATAAAAGGTGAAGGTAGGGGTAACAATGTTAGAAAGATGAAAGTAGGGACGTTTTGCACAATAATGTTGAAAAGTCAGGACGTTTTGTGCTAATTACCCTATGAAGAAAGAATATAATGAACAACCACACCAAAATTCGTGTTGGGTTGTGTATATATAGTATGAGGTAATTAGGTAGCATGAGTTAGATAAAACTCTTGAAAAATGCGAACTAATATTTTACTTATAACATCTTCGCTCGAGCCAGAGCGGGGTGACAGGCGGGGACAGTGTATCTGGTTTTTTCACTCGAGCATCAGATGGACGATAGGTTAGCATAAATTCGATGACTTTTTCTTTCTTGTTCCAAACTCGAACCTTAAGATATCTAGTTTATCTATACAACATTTTCCTTGACTCCTTGACTTTTACAACTTGTTATATTCGTCATTTTGTCTAAAGAATTACCAACACAATAAAAACCTAACAAAAGGCATGGAAGGAATTGGAAATTTTTCAAGCCAAGATGATTCGAGCTTTGATGAAACCCCATGACATTCTTTGTCAGCGGATGCTGTAGACTTTGCGAAAAGATTATAGGACAAGGATTATGTTAAAATGGCTCAAGCTGTAAGTAAGAATTAAAGTAATTTATTAACCAACTTTAAATTTAACTAAAGATATTATTGCTATTGACATTAGGCATATCTTCTTATCTTCACCGTTTTTAACATTGATGTTTAAAACACAGACAAAATCTGCATCAAAAGTTAAAAATAGAGCATAACAACAACTACAGAGAACCATGAAACTTTTTATGAGAGAAGTAATGTTCTTTCTCTTTTTCTACCTTAAAAAGGTTGCAGGCTCTTGCGAAAACATTGACAGCACCGCAGTTGGCCTGCACGGCGCGCACACGTGTTTTTGTGATATTTCTCTTCTGAAGTAACCAATAAATTTCAAATTAGTCTAATCTCGACCCCTAGCCATTAGAAATTGACTCAAATAGACCATTATTATTATTAACAAAATTAACTAATATATATTTTTTTTTGTAATTTTGTCATTCTTACGTGTTATACTGTTTCTTTAATATGTCTTCTTCATTAAATAAAGTAGACAAGCTTCTTTTCTAATATGGAACTAGCGTGGAAAGGGGAACACAAGGCAAGGAAAATAGGGACTGGAACGAAGTGTCGGGGACATGCCAAAGCCAAACATAACACTAATGTTTGCTTGGCCAAAGATGATGGCACCACAGTATGTTTTGCATGCTTGAGATTTACTGTTCTTTTGTTAATGAAATAACTTCATGTTTGGAAAAATAAGTCACTACATCTTACTTGCATTGTATAGATTTTTATGATAGGACATATATATATATATATATATATATATATATTCAGATAATTAGACAAGAAAGGCTTTCATAAGAGGAAGTAATTGGTCTGGTTTCACCATGAGAATGAGAATGACCTAGATAAATATATTTTTTTTAGGATATAAATTACTCCTAACAACTGACAAAACATACATATTTGTACAAAATTCCCATCAAAGAACTACAAGCCAACAAGCCGCTTCAATTGCACGACTTTCACACACCCTCGGGTAGGGAAAACTCGATTATATCACTACAATTCACTTTACTATACATACATACATACATACATATACATATACAATATAAAAAGAGGGAGTTTTCTTACTATTCATTTTACATCATCAATGACTCATGTTGACGTCATGATTTCCCATATCAATTTTATCCCCTTAAATAAGTTCTTTTTCCAGTCGTTCTCCATTTGTGTACGCTACGTCCCATACCTCTTTACCTCATTTCATTTCCCTACGCAACCATATACATTCTACAAGACCCCTCTCTCTCTCTCTCTCTCTCTCTCTCTCTCTCTCTCTCCTCTTCTTTTTCTCCCACGATTTTCTTTTTTATTTCGCCAGACTTCTGGTGTTGACTATCCTAAAACTTTCACTCCGAAAACCAACTCATTCAAAGGTCCAAGATGACGACAAGGATTTTTTTTTGGCGTGCAAAAGACCGAAAGGGTTTGTTGTGTTACTGACGGTTTGAACGTGCGTATTTTTCTGGGATTTCAGAATATTTTGTTGTTATTGGATGCTTTGGGTCTAGGGTTTGATTAATTGATTATGTTTTAGAGTTTCTGTGATCTTTAATTTCATATTACAGAAAAGATCTTCGTCGATGGTGCCGATTAGATCGAATTAGCTATGAACCTAATAGACCGTGTTTACGGTAAGATCTATACTTGGTGAGTTTTGAATGTTTTTATTCTCGATTGTCATTTTTTTCTTCCTGTTGGGTTATTTATTTTTACTTTTATGCGTGATATGTTCTTCTTCTTTGTTCTTAAGTATGTTAGATATATGTGTTTTATTGCAATCTTTGGACTTTTTTAGGTGTCGTGTTTTTTGAAGGTTATTATGTTTTTATTTTATTTTTAGGTTGCATGCAGGAGTAATCTTAGGTCGGTCCTGCATATCAGTAGGTATGTATTTAGTCTCCAAATAATTTATTTCAACTCTCTATGCCTGTTTGAAAATGAAATTGTTACTTTATTTTGGTTGTTGGCGTATGAATATCTGGTCTTATGAAATTTGTTTAATTAGATTTTGGGTTTTGAGATTCCTATTTTCTTAAATGTGTTTTGGGTGAACTGATGTGAAAGAATAGGGCATATTTTCCTGCATATGGGTTGAAAACGTAAAATATTTTTGTCAATTTAAGTTCCTGTTGTTTGACCTCCATCGTAAATACTTACTATTGGTATCTAATTCTAACATCATCACATCACTTATGGTGGAACCACAAAGGTTTCAACTTTTACACTCTTTCTGATTCATTTTCCTCTCCTTTCCCTTTCTTTCTTTCGAGAGCGGCTCTCATAGCTGAGGAAATTATGGAGAAGTGTGGGTACTGGGTAGGTGATTATGGTTTTATGGATAAAATTTCTGTAACTCTCTGTGCTGAATTATGATTAGGCTACAACACAGGAACTGAATCAAAATTTGAAAAATTTCGTTAAGTTTTTTTCTTTTTTTTAATGTGTGTTGACTATTAAATGAGTGTAATGTGATTGGGTGAATTGGATGTAGGTTGATGGAGAAAGATGCTTATGGTAAATGTCATTTATAAATGTGTATTCAAAGAACCAATAGAAAGTGAACCAAAGATCCCCAACTACTGGCAAGTAACATAGTTCATTTAACGTTGTATTTATTTCAAGAAAAAAACCTTTATAGTATGTTTGATACGTTGAATTAGACGAGACATGATAGATCATTTGTCTTTTATAATAATATTGGAAATCTCGATAGTGAAGAATCATTGGTCCGATTGAACTTGTGTGATTTATTAATTGCAGCTTCCTCCTGAGAGGTCCGATGAGTTTGAATGGGACATTCAGGTTAGAATCAATAGTTCAAAAAAAGTTACTCATCGTTGAAATTGTAAGTTTAATCTATTAAGCCTTCAATGCTCTTAATGACTTACATTTGTATCCATTGACATGTCTTAAAACACTTTAGCTGTTATACAAGCTGGACATGACCTACTTCAATTGGGTTCATGACTGTGAGTTTAATTCAATAGCTATATTTTTATAATATCATTTTACATGATTTCGTATCGCTTTGATCTCATGAGAGAGTGTCCTTTTTAGATTTGTGTTAATACTTTTGGGTTTTTTGAGTTCTGTCATTTTTCAGTTAAATTCGAAGAAAAGGAAACATGATCTTTTTAAGTCTGGAGATTGAATATTCTTTTTTTTTTTATCTGAGTTACATATATTCTTAGAAGAAAAAACATTACTTTTTTCATTTTGAATTATTTTTTGTCAACATTTTCTACTTTCTTATGCCCCCTCACTTCATCTGCTTCTTTAAGGTCAAAGAGAAAGTTGGGACTATTCGAGGAAAAGATAAATTGAAAGATGAGAGTTATGTTTGAGAGAAGTGAATCAGTGAGAAATCTAATGGTCTTATAGTTTGACTCCAATTGTGATAGAGAGACGTCATTCGAGTTCACTCTCGGCCAAGGTACCTGGATTTTACGTGATGATATATTTTTATTTGCTGAAAAGAATTGAAACTTGTGGTGGAAATTTTGGTTTAGATTAGTATTTCGTGTGATAAATTCTTGTTTTGTGTGAATTATGATATTTCTACTGCTCTTGCCCTTGTTGGAAGTTTTTGTATTTGCTTTCGAGATTTTCATGTTAGAAGCTAGTAGTAGTATCTTTATATATATTTTCAAATCAAATGAACCTGCAAAATACAAAAGATAAATTTTCAGTAGAACTATATTTGTCACTACTCGGAAATGCATAACCATTTGATTTCAAATTTTCATTTCTTGAATTCATTTTTTTTTCTTATGATTACACAATGCTATGAGTTAGTACATGCTAACAACCATTTTTTTTTCATATCTTTAGTTACAGAACAGAGCATCAATGTAACTCCTTAACAAGCAAAGAGTTTTTACAAATAAAGTAATAATCCAATACAAAAGTGTAACCATTGAAGTAAAAAAATAGAGGCAACGTCTACAGAATTATACTTTTGTAGTCAATTTAATATAAATCAATACTTTTTGCTTCAAGAAAATCAATGCACAGGTACGTTTACAACAAGAGCGCTGCAGTATTTAAAATTCAATATTTTTTGTTTCATTATTATTATTTTTTTTTTTGCAACAACATTGACATTGAAAACTTCGAAATAAGAGAAGGAATGAAGAAGGGTATTTTTGCAATATTCTACTTAAAATTGCAACTTTTGCTGTTTTGAAGAAATATAACATATAAACCATTTATCATTTACACTATTTTATTTGGTCATATTTTGGATATTTGTGATACCAATTATGTTTTACAATATGTTTTCGTTGTTTTCTATTGCGGTTAGGAACATATTAACGGAAATAAATAGCAGGTAATTTAGGTGTCATATAGTACTTTTTTTTAAAGGTTGGAGGCTTGACAGTGAGGAAAATGTTAGATGATGGGAACTGCTGCTTCTATGCTGTTGCAGATCAATATGGTGACTCTGATTTCATTGCAGATCAATATGGCCACATGGAGCAGGAGACACGGCCGTGTCTCCATGAAGCATGGAGACATGAGCCTGTCTCCATTAATCATGGAGACACGGTTGTATCTCCATTCTTAATGGAGACACGCCCGTGTCTCCATTGGCTATGTCTCCATTAAACATGGAGGCATGCCGTGTCTCCGTTAAGCATGGGGACACACGGAGACACGGGCTCCGTGCGGAGACATGGCCTGTGTCTCAGTGTGGTCGACTTTCCTCTTACTTCTTTTACTCCAAAACATGTTGAGAGAGAAAATATTAAGTGCTAAATTTTGACAGTCTGTCATCTAATCGTGTTGTGTTCCCTGCCATGTTCTTTATGCTACATAGTTTCTTCCAAAATTCATTTTATTTCTATATTCATGTTTTCTTACTATTATGTATGGGTGAGTATCTATGGAAATTTCTGTCAATGTCATGTGAGATTGTACTTCGCTCATCAGCACCTCTTCACAACCATTTCTATTTTCTACGAAGTTATGACGATGGTTTCTTTTTTGTTGATTATAGTCATAATTAAAAGTAGATATGTATTGATATTTATGCATTTGAACACTAAATAATTGGTATTGATGATATTTCCATCAAGAGGCAAACCATGTATTTATTGAGTAAATCTTGGTTCGATTTATTTTAGGAGACTGAAAGTGTCACTCATCTAGCATATAGTATACATAAGGTTGCCACAGCAGTAAATAAGACCAAAATGTAATCACCTTGACTTTTAACAAAATCCAAATTTGCAATTTTGGTGTACTGACCACAACACTAGATGTTTGTTTCTCACTAAATAGATCTTTGCTGCTAATATTCGAAGGTGTTCATAAACATCCAATTTTCTTCAACTTTTTTCTACATTGGTGTATTATTAACCACTGTGATAAGTTTGGTATGATTTTGATTTAGTGATTGAAAGAGATTATTAGTCTAAATAATTTTGTTGCACTCATGTTAGAGAGCTCAAGTTTTGACTGATGTTGATGTGTAATGTCTTTGTCATTGCCCTTTTCTAATTTAGTGTGCTGCTTTTGTCAGGTTGATCTTAATTGGGTTCTCTACCAATTAATTGAAGTGAAAATAGACGATATTCAGACAAGTAGTTTGCTTGTTTTGAACTATGCTTCCTCATCATTGGTTTCCTTTTAACTTCTTATACACCATCTATATTAGCAGCACAATTCAAATTCTTAGTTTTTCTATCATTATTTGTTTTGTTTTTTGGTTTTTTTAAGTAGAGTAGCATTTGGGAAATCTGTGATGTTTTGTAGTATAATTCAAGTCATATCTTCTATTTGTAGGATTTTGACACGCTCGGAACTAAGATTTAGCTATTTGTAGATCTACCATTTCGTCAAAACGAATTATATCAAATTTTAAACTTGAAACAATTTCATGTTATTTTTGCCATTGTTCAATTATGAAATTGCAAAAATTCTAACGATTATCGTGCGACACATGATCCACACTGTGCTAGATACAAGCACCAACCCGTCAGAACTATTATAAAAAACAACCACCAAACAATACGCCTTCAAAATCTTCATTGCCTGCTTTGTTAATCTCGTCAATTGTCATTATTGTGAGTTTGGAGGTTCTTGATTTTCCAGCCCCTCTACATCCTCAATCATCCCAGCAAAAAAGTTTGTATCTCCTCTATGTTCCAAATTCTTCTCAGCTTCCCCCTTACCTTCAAAAATGTTCTCGAGTTCATTCAAAAATGTTGCTTGATATTGCCTAGGCACCAAACCAAGCTTCTTCATGACAAATTCTGCATTTAGAAGAAATGAACTAGAGGACCAATGATGTTGGCCTCAATCACAGACTGGATATGCTCCCTGTTTCCAGATGCGATAATTGATTTAAGTTCATTCACCGGAGCTAGCAGAGAAGCACAAGATCTCGAGATTCAGGTGACAGCTCCATGATCAATTACCACCGTTTGCTGAGATGTCCAAGCTTCCTCAAATTGAAGCTGTGGAAATCTTCCCTCATGAGAAATGCAACAAAGCGAGCAACAACACCTGAATTTGTCTGCTACGTCTTCATTATTCATGGCTGGAAGTCTACAGAACAGGGTATATTAAATTTCCAATTATTCAAACAAGCAATATACCTGCATCCTTGACAATATTGGAAGTATCAAAAAATTTGTTGTCCTCTCATATTTGTATTGAGCCTGAGAAACAGAGGAAGTTAATTTCTAAGTATTCTACAATAATTAATATTGTGCATTATAGGGTATATAACTGGGTATATTTTGTAAATTGGGAATCAAGAAGACATATATACCTTCCGAATCCAAGAAATTTGAAATATCAATGAAATTTCCACACTATCCATACTTTATCAAGCTTTGGTGCACTTAGTTGTCTTGAACACAATTTAGTCATCATAGGGCAATTGTCAATTATCAAATTCTCTAGTGAAGGGAAGACAAGTTCATAGTTTTGAGAGGAAAGCATTCTGAATCTGTCAAGATAAAAAAGTGTTAGATGGCTCAATTTAGGAAACACAAATCTGCTTGTCATTCCTACTTCCATGATTTCAATGTTTGAAGTGTCATCTCCGTCTTGTCTACCAATAATCCCCTCAATTGCTTCACATTTGTAAATATCCAATGTTTGTAGTGAATTGGCCATTGAAGGTGAGAATAAGTACCTTATGTTTTCACAATTCGAAACTAAAATACATGCCAAATTCTCAAAGATAAAAATTCCTTTAGAAAACATCCTTGTAATGTGCACTAATTTGGGGGTAGAAATGTCAGTCTCAATGATTTTAGTTGACCAAGTATATTTATTTTTGCATCATCTTTGGTATACTCAAAAGTAAAATGAAATGGACACATTATCCAAACGTGTAATGGAAAAACTATTGGGGACCATTCTTTTTGTGTTTCAGTTTTTAGTTTTGAGTTTTGAATTCGTTTCGTGTTTTGAGTATCTATTTTGAAATTGCTGAAAATGAGTTTTTTTGTCATTTTGGAAAACTGTTTCTCAAAACATAAAACTGAAAAACGCGTTTATTTTGAAATTTTGAGAATTTTTTTATAATATTTTATTCAAAAAATCTGATTATTCAATTAATTTTAATAATTTAATGTTAATCAATTGATGAAAAAAAAATAATGAGACAGCGTTGCTAAAAATTGCTCGTTTAATTCAAATAATGACAAATCATACATAGTCCTTATAAAGTAACTAGGGAAAATTATCTAAAATCAAGGGTTTAAGATTTAATTATCATAAATCAAGTGATTAAGAATTGTTTACAAAAAACAGGTGTTAAAAACTAAAACAGTTCTCTCTTTCTTTGCAAACCAGAAGGAGGGAATGGAACCGAGGTAGAATCATTTCTCTCTATTTGCAAATCAGAAAGCATAATGGAAGCAGAGCAAGATGAAATTCAACGATGTCCTCGTCGATCGACACCCTCCAAATTGATTAGTATGACAATCGTCACCTATAACTCGCCCCTCTTCCGTCGTGTCACTACCATCGCAATCCCCAATCTCATTCCTCAGACGCTTCCAACAAACACCCCATTTTGGTTAAAACTCGTCGGAATTTGATATCAGATCCACCAAGTCCTTCGCACGCACCTTCGTCATCAGATCTGGTAAAGAATCTATTCAAATCCGAACGGAAAACTTTTCAATTTCAATAAATTCGAGGTCTTTTTTGGCAATAAAATCTTGTTTATTTTGTTTTTATTTGAATTTTATTTTTATGTTGTTATTATAGGCTGCTGTTATAGATTATTACAATGACGAGATTTCTCATTTTTTACGCTCAGAAGCTTTGCAAAAGAGGTTCTTAAAATTATTCCTGAAGGTGATGATGTGAAGTTGAGACCAAGTTGTTGGTGCATCCGCAATTCGTTATGGGGGGTGGATGGGGTGAGGTGAAGTGGTGGTCGTGGTGTACTTTAGGTGAAGGTGGTGGGTGGATTTGACATTTGCCTTGGTGATTTGGTAGTGTTAGCAGTGCTGGGGTGGGGTGAGATGAGAAGAGATGAAATGTGATTTTGATGAATTAATTTAATACTTTATGAGTCTATAAAATTATACGATTTGTAACTAAATATACAATTATGACTCGTTAATTGAGTAATTTGTGACTTAGAAAAATATATCATTAGTGACTAAATATGCATTTATTGTGACGAGTTGCCACCCTCGACCACCAACAACAAATTTATTATTATTAATTATAGGGATTATTTATAAGTTAGTTTTTACCGGATGGAAAAATATGTAGAATATTTCATTCTAGCAAAACATTAATGAAGCTCATTGGTCAACGAACAAGTTTTAATGTCGACGTTCAATGTATGGCAACGGGATTCTCATTTACGTATTGTTTGATCATGTTGACCAAAAGAGATAAATATATATATTCTGGGCACTCTAAATTTATTGTATGTTTAACTTATATTGATCAAGTTAGCATTTGCTGGGCACTCTAAATTTATTGTATGTTTAACTTATATTGATCACAGTTAATATTGAATTGATCACAGACAGTCACATTAAACACAAATTTGGTCACAATTAGTCACAGATAATATAAGTCAGTAAATGTTGTATTTATGGTCGTGGATTTGAGTTGAAGGTGGTGGTGGTAGTGCATTGGAGGTTATTCTGGTGAATTGTGGTGTTGATCTCTAGTGTGTGCAGATTTGTTTATGATAACCTTCTGTAATCAAAATTGTGTTATTTATCACCTGATTTTTGAAATAAATTAACAAATTTGTTAATTTTGAAAAGTGATTCTTATATGTAGGGTTTGTGTGGTGTTTCCAAGTAGAGTAATGCTACTCTTACAATTTTTTTTTACAACTTTATCTTACAATCACATAGAATTAATTGGCACAGACAGCATAGGCAAGAATAGCAAAACACATATGACTAATTGAGGCAACCAGGATTATTAACAAAACTGAATGATCAACTGCATAAATAGTAAATGAACAAATGCATTTAAGAATAGATCCTGTAGAAAAGTAACAATCTTCAAAGACTAGAAATTCTTGAGCATGTTTAAAGAATGCGAAGAAACAATGGAGAACGTGAAATGACATAAATTTCCATTATCCAAGTGCGAAAACAACTGTCAAATAAAATTCGAAGCTATTCAAATGGTCGTTTTAAAAGAAAGTGACAAAAAAGTACACAAATTGGAACTTTCTTTAGAGCAAATCTACCAATAACTTCACTACACAACTCGCAATTTGAAAATGTGGCAAAAAGTAGTAGCACTTATATCTCAGATTTCAAAGCTCAAACTTTTCTTCCCGAAGAGCCATCTCTGCTGCCTCTTCATCCTGGTCATCAAGAACTAAGTACTCATTCTTCTCAATTGGCCTAAACATGTGCAACTTAAACTAAAAAATAGTAACATAACAAACAAAACATAGTATTTTTACAAATAAATAATGACCATTAAAGGAGATAGTCCATGCAAAATGAATACATTACAAACATCTCTCAAATACATCATTGATGACAGTTCATCTTCACCGAGCTTCCAATGAACAAAACTTCGATCATCAATAGCTGGGAAAGGCCTACGATATTGGCCAACCTTGATATTCTTTGCATTGATAACCATGGCAGTTACATTAATATATCAACTTTCTTGGAACTTCATCTGCACAAACATAAACGGAGCTAAACATACCACTTGTGTGGTTATTTTGCTTGAATCCCTGCCAAGCTATAGTCCATCCACCACATTGATAACCCAAATTGTCAGCATGACTACCAGCAACTAGAATTTTGCTAATGTAAGTCTTCCATGGTTATCAATGCAAATCATATCAATCCCTGAATCACCCATATAGTAGTAATATTTTAAGAGCCTGCTCTAGCGCTCCATTTTCACAGGAAAGCTCAAAACTTCCTTACAAATCATAAACTGCATACAAAAGAGTTGAATTTAGATCTGAAGGTGACTTGATTTCAATCACACCAACATTGCAAGAAACCCAAATAGAACAAGATAAAGTTTAGTGTGTGATTAAGTCTATGACAATTTACATAACACGAGACATGCCTATTCCCAGGACAACCACAAAAAATCTATTAATTAAATTAGTCCTCCCAAGTAAAACAAACTTTTGACCACATTCTCCATAGTGCCCTTATATCTATTCATCTTGGAAAAACTTTTGGTAGTAAAATGATCAATTCTGTGATTTCAACTACTTTGATCAATATATATATATATATATATATATATTTATTTATTTATTTATTTTTTTAGAGAAGGAGGGCGGTACCTCCGAGAGTTTATTGATATGCCCTTCACTTGTGGCGGAGGAATACCGTGGTTATACGTGGGAAAACACTGAAAGCATTAAATGAGGAAGACTACTTCCCTTATAATTAAATTTGAGATAATAAAACGACATCAAATATAAGGTAAATCCAAACGATTCTGTACGTAAAAAAAGACTTGGGACCTATTTTTGTGTTTTTACCACAAAGGTACTTCAGCGTCTAAGGTAAGGTAGTTCCCAACGGTCTGTGCGCAATATTCCTCTAAGAAGGGTCGGGGGCCTCATGGCCATAAAACATATTAGTTGACGATCCTCCACACGTTGTTTTTGCTAGGTAGTCAGCTGCCATGTTAGCCTTACGAAACACATGATGAACTTGGGCATTAAGCAAACGAATCAAATCCATAATATCATCCCAAAAATCCCACAGCCACCATAAAGAGTAGGTACCTCTATTCGCACACGCCGTGAAATTATCCCTCTTCAAGAATCGACCAAAGGCCCCCGTGAAAATATGTAACATCGATTCATGATAAAAGTGAGATGGTAGACCAGAGAGAAATACCCATACAGGAACCAGAGGCAATTCCTGATCTTCATCAAACTCTTGCGTCCAGATAGAGAGCCTGTATGGAGTTCCGTCAATATCCGATGATTCTCGCTCGCAAGCTATGACGAAATCCTCCCCTGTCGAGAATCGAATGAACATGTTTCGTGGGCGCTGCATGTTGCTGACAGAGAAAAATCCCTTGATGCCCCATCGAGCTTTTATGAATATACGGATCTGGTCCAGTGTTGGTCTTCTCTTCAGAAATCTTAATACCACAGAAAATCGAAATGGAGATGCAGCCTGTTCCAGTTTGGCCTTGGAGAAATGAAACCATAAAGCTCCTTCATTATCCTTTGCATTCCCTCCCACCACCTTGGCCGGCGGCTGTAGAGACGACGCCCCCGCCATCCAGATCGAAAAACTGCTAGGTTTTGCACTCTTGGGAGCGAATATTGTGTTTCCTTATTTAGACTTGTGTTCAATCGTGAATAACTTGCTAATTACTTACAAAGATATATCACTACTTTCATCAATTTAATGGCTCCTTAGAAGACAAAAGACTACATAGAAATTTGGTTAGAAACAAAGACTCTACTCAAAGATGTATCCCAAATACTGTAACACAGAACGTGGTACATAAATACATTGATAGTAGTAGGAAAACTTTCAAAAGAATAGTGGAGAACAAATTTTAACTCTTCAAAGAAACTTCTAGGGACAGACCATCAGCATAATGTAAAGTAATATGCACCAACTTATAAAGTTGCACTTTAAGACGAGAGATGCCTTCTTATCCTTCATTATAATCAGATTGAAGTTTTAACAGCACTGCTAATAGACATAATCAGATTCTCTAATTTCGCGAATACAATGACAATGTAACATGCGGCTATCTATCATTTAGTCTAATCACTATGTCACTATCAAGCATGCATAATATAGATTTTAGAGCCATACACATGCAATTGGAAAGGGCAAGGCTTAGTACAGTTCAATTAAGATATAGATCGATAATGATTTAGATAAAATACCAGGATGAGTAGATTCTGTGGCCAACCCCAATGGTGATTCCTTCTGCATGCAGAAAAGCAAATGTGAAACAAAGCCAACGGAAAGTTTTTTCTCTTCTTTTCAGTCGAGAAAAAATGACAAGATGGTTAATCAGCAAAGGGGGTATGAAAAAGAAGAAACGTAGGATAGGCCTAGCAACTGAAAATGCACACAGAAATTATTCCGAATAAGCCACATTATGCACTAGATGTCATCCAGTAAGTACAACAAGGAACGTTAATTAAAATCAATTCAATTCTCAAACTTACTTCTTATTGAAATTAGTAACGAAGATATCATTGTTTTCCAGGGCATTACATGCAAAATAAAACTCCAAAAAATATTATAGCACTTTTAAGTATTTGCAATTTATATAAATAAAAACATTGATAAGGAAAAAAAAAAAAGAAGTCAAATTATAATCTTCCAGCATGATTCTCGTCCCAAACATCAAAATCTCAATTGCATTAAAACTGCAAGAATCGAGTCAATGAAGAGGCAGACCTTAGTAGGGTAAACTTTATCCCCATTTTCGTTGATGTAAAATTGTAAACTTCTCCAACAAGCTCAGCCGATTCCGCACGAAATCTAGGGTGACCCATGGCAAAACTAGATGCCCCTGGTTGAGAGGAATGTTGTGGTGGTGCTCCACGATCGAGAGGGTGGCCGAATGTGGAAGTAAAGTTGAAAAAATTGTGAGTGCGCTCGCAGTTTTGGATGGGAACTGGTGCTGTTTCCGGCCCTCTGGTGGGCTGGCCATGGTCGGAGGTTGTAGAGGGAGGTGAGAGGGTGCCGGTGGTGTGTGGGTCTGGCGGCTTAGGTGGCGGGTGGTGGTTGATGCTGATGGAAATGATGGCGGACTATTGGCCTCTGGCAAAGAACAAAGAGGAAAATGTTGGGAAATGGAAAAAGAGGAAGCCCAGACTATTTTCCATGTTTTTTTTGCAATTTTTTTTTTTTTTTTTTTGGTTTTCAAAAATACGTTTTCGAAAATGGGAAGGTGAATGAGTTTACACTGTTTTGGAAAATCGAATATAGAAAACGGCAAAGAGAACATGACCTTAGCTTTTGAGATCTGATTTGCCGTAGCTCATCCACTACTTTTGCGGTACAACCTGATTTACAAATGTGCAACCGCTCTAAGTTAGGTAATGTAACCTACAAAAAATTTACTCAACGGCGTTAGCTAAAATTGTGTAATCATAAAAATTCATAATTTTGAATATCACCTTTAACTTTGTAGAATTAATCAAGACTTGATGAATTAGCATATGCAAATAGAATAATGCTATTTACAGTCGCTCACTATTGTAATCATTTTACGTGGCATACATGTGAGCGACTGCAAATTGCATTACTCAAGCAAATAATAGTGAACATAACTCTATATAGAAAATACAATTATCTGAAAACTTACAGACGAATCTAAAAATGCTAATATTCTATATTATTTAAAGTGTTGGCCATATCGTCCGGCCTAATTTAATGCAGTCAAAATCAGTTTGTTAGTATAATTTAGTATTACCTAATTCAATATCCAGAAGTTTAGCTTCAGATTTATTTTACGGAAACTAAATAATTCTTTAGTTTATCCAGAAGTCTTGAATTTTTGTTTGCATTTAATGTGTAAGGTAAATAATAGAAAATTTAAGCTAAAACAATATATAATGTCTTGAATAATTAACGAAATCATTAAAGGACAAAGAATCATTAGCTGACATAATGTTACCCTATAAAGTGCCAAATTACACCTCCATCTATTTCTCTTCAAATGACTTTAGATAAACCAAACAATTGTGTAGCAATCTTATGACGCGTTTAAAATGTGGGAGCTGAGAGCCATAACGATTTTTTAAAAATATTATTGGGGGGGGGGGGGGGGGGGGGGGGGGAGAACATATATATAATTACATAAATTTACGGTTCATAATTTCTGTAGTCAAACATAATGCCTTAAACAATTAGGAAATTTGTACAAAGTTGCCTTAAGATACAGAATACAAGGTGATAATTTACACACTGCATACGGGAAATAATAGTGAGTGCCATCTAAAACTTGTTAGTAAATATTCACGCCCTTTATAACAAATGAGAACCGAGGCACACACATAAAAGGAAAAATATTATTAAGGGCCCAGTGTGTGCAATTGCACCCACTGAGTCCTTAATTTTTGACATTTACAAAATAGCCTCCATAATTTTAAGTTTTTAAGTCATAAATTTTACATAATTTTGTCCCGGTTGGAGCATCATCTTTGAATCGGATCTAAAGCTCTTAAAATTTCTTAAACTTTCAAGCTTGATTTTCTGTAGTTTTGGGAATTTAAGCATCTGGGTAACTTCATTTTGCTCTGTGTCCATTGAAACAATTTCCTCTAACATCACACGATCAGAAATACTTTAACTTTAAAGACTTACCATGCATAATGCAACTGCCTCCGAAAACAGGCTTATAACTGAAGGGCAATTTTTAATATTAAGAATCATAAGATTGTTGTGTGATGGAGGTTTGATAACACCCCTCCACAGATGTTTCCTTCTTGGTATGCCATATGGATGTGTCTCTTGTAATGTATTAAAGTCCCTTGTTTGGTTATTTCCAATTCTTACCTCTATCGTATACTCGGAGCCATCAATATTATTCATGTCCATTTCTATAGAAAGATGGCCAGTTCTCCTCATGAATGAGTTAATCGCAGGTTGTGAAAGCATACTCGCGTCAGTGTGTGTTGCCACGTATATGCAATCTCCTTCTGAAATAATAATATCCAACGCTGTACTTACGAGCATACTCTAAGTCAGTTAATCGGATATGAAATCTTTCCAGCTTCTCAATGTACAACAGTACAACACATGTAACATTTGCAGCAAAAACTGAGGATCATGTGTGGAAATTTGAAGGTATTAAGACCATCTCTCTAATAATGTACCCTTGTTATTCCAGTTTATCATCTCTTATTTCAAAGACAGCCATGTGCAGTTCTTCCAGTTTCTTCAATTGCAATAAGATACCAAGTAGAAGTGGACAATAGTTAGAGCTGTGCTTCAACCTCAAATCCAATGACCTTAGGTTGCTAAGTTCTGATATATCACCGGGGAAGTGATTGAGATCAGAGCCATAAAAACTGATAATTTCTAACTTTTGTAGATTCCCATTAGTTGAAAATTTCAATGTATAATGAACAATGGTTCAGGCATAAAGTTCAAAAATTGGTCAACAGTTGGATTGATGACGGAATTTGAATCCTCATACCAGTGAAATCAAGAACTCTGATTTCCTTCATATCTGCAAAAAATTCTTTGGATACGTCCAGAGTTTGTAGTTCGCACATCACTGCTAGAAACTTTAGATTTGGATATTTTAACCCATTAGGAAGCTGATTCAGCTCATTCGATGTCAAACCAATTGCTCTGTACAATTCATTGTTATCATGTTTTCGCCACTCCTTCAAACCAGTGTATTTCGACATATAAGCATGTTTGTCTTTAGATGTAATTTGTAAGCAAACATCTCTTACACCCAATCCTTATTCTCATCTGAGAGCAGTAAATAACAACTTTTCAGATCATTGACAATCGAGTTTTCCCTATTTCTGGTTGTAATCAATATCGTCAAATTTTTAATCAACTCTAACCCACATGCATATCTAACCGAGTCTTCAATTCCAATACTATAATCTTCTGGATACACTGATCAGCGACAATTGAATTTACCCTATTCTCACGATTCTTTTTGAGATAAAACATTGACTTCGAATTTCATTTGAGCTCCCATGTTACTGCACACATCTTCAAAGCGCGATGTTAATAGAATTTTCAACCCTTTATTATCCCCAGCTGAAGGAATTCCTATTGTTCCCAACTCATTTTATTCCCAAACATCATCCAATATTTTGAGAATTCTCTTACTCGTGTCACCTCCAAATCTTTCATGTAATTGTCCGCTCTCACAATTTTATTAGTCTTCTCTTCAATTTTTAAACCGAGTATATCAGCAAGTTGATCTTGAATTTTAGATACATCTAGATCTTGAGATACAACTACGATTGCAACCTCATCACATAATTTGTCAACTTTGACTTCATTAGCATTTCATTTGCCATTGTAGTCTTACCTATTCCAGGCATGCCACAAATCCCAATTATACTGACGTGTTTGTCCTTTAGAGCATCCACAATTTTCTTTTTAGTTGATATCCTTGTTTCAAAAGCCCCAAAGTCACTGGGGTTTTGATAAGGCGTCTGCATCAGTGGTTTAGGTTCGCCCACTTTTTGAAATGTACCTTCCACTTGGAGCTTAGCAACCTCAACAGTCTTCTTTGTGGTTTTCCTGCCAAGTGAGTAACATGACTTCAAATTTGGACATACAAGGAATAGGCACTGCATTTTCAGAAAGTGTTGCACTTTTCAAAAACTTCATATGCCTGTTTCTTTAAGTCATCAACCATTTGCGGCCAATCTTTAACACTTGGTTTAATAGCTTCCGCATTTCTCTCTGCTTCAAGCCTTCAACAACCAATTATCACACACGAATTTCCTTAATTTCCAGATCTTTCACCTTATCCCTCAAAGTTGGAATTTTGCTGTTGTAGTAGAACATATACTTGAATTGGCACAAAATTGGATCAACTGTGTAGTCCACGAGCTTCCCAAAAACATAAAAAGCTATTTTTTTCCCATAATTATCAATTTTACAGCTCAAACTTCGAGATTTTCCAGCAGTATCAAAGAAGCCTATCAGGATAAACTGCAAACAGAATAAGGGTCTGAGAAAATGATCAATTATATATATGCTAATTCTGTTGACCTCGTTTTCGGTTAGGGCCACGCGGACAACAGATACCGGATCCACTTGCGTCCACGTAGGCTTAGTCCAACACGCAAGGACCAAGGACGGTCCAAGGAATGGGGCGTGGGAGAAGCACCTGTAGGACACAAGATGTTTGAGGTTCGGACCTCGGTAAGGGGGGGGGGGGGGTGACGATCGTAAAATGAGAACCGATCGAATATGAATCAATTAAGAATAAAGTGTTTAATTAGCCTTCAAGTATCTCTTTTTCAATAGTTTGTACAGAGTAAGCAATTTGTATTGCTCTTTTGGTATAAAATTTTAGCATCCCTTTCTAGTTGCTCAAAGCAATCTATTTATAGTAGCACATTCGAGATTGAGGCCGTTAGATTATATTACACGTGACCTCATCTCGTTAACTAACCAATCACATCTAACCACTTTCTATGACACAATGGCAGGGCCTATTCAATATTACACAAGTGGCAACAACCCCATGACAAAACAACACATATTGAACTCACTATACAGGTCCCATCAGTCAATCACTGAAGATCTTCACTTGAATGCACATCCTCTTGAGACAGGTCAGTCTTAAGGGGCTTCATTTTACTTCTGCAGGCTTCCTTTAGTGTGAACTGCCTCGGATATGGAGGGGCCTCGGAACCAGTTGCAACAACATGGAGGTGCTTCGGAAGTGCACCGCCTCGGTTTGGGCCGTGGTTCATGCTGTCTTGTTGAAGATAATGTAGGCTTCGGTAATTTGGGCCTTTGGGCCTCTGTCCATGATCTGTGAGCTTTTGAGGAGTGAGATCCACGACTCTAGTAGGTCGTCCACGTGGAGCCACGTGTGGCGAGGCGTAACAAATTCTATATGCCAAATTACATGAATTCTTTGAATTGGAAAGAAATATGCTTGATAGGCTTGAATATTCCCACTGTACAATTTGCATCTTATCTGCAGATATTGATTTAACTGGGTGGGTGTTTAGTGTATCATTTTGGCATGTAATCAAACCATAACGCTTTTGCCTACGGAACTACAATTTTACCTTCAACTCTACTCTATAATTAAACCATAAAGCTTCTTCCTCCGTACTTACCCTTTGGGACTATTAGAACATTAAACACATTTTCCCCCAAATCTACTCTTCTTTTCTTTTTACTATTTTTATTGCAAGCAAGTGAATTCAGGGCTCAAAAACCATAGTTTCATAACAATTATATATATAGTCCGAAGTTTCATTTCTTTCATATGATAATATACTCATTTAGCACATGATACAAAAATTCATGTTATACGAGTTCAAATAATTTAATAATTAATTTAGTCATTAAGTAAATTGCTAACAGCTCTCTATAAATAAGAATGCGGTTGTGAGGGGGGTAATCAAGATATTTTGATTTTCGACCTTTCAATTATATTGCACCAATAGCCTAAAAAATTATGTGTTTAGATGATAAAATGATCAATAAATATAATTTGTTTAAAAATAATAATTTAAAAAGATATAATAGAAAAAAAAAAATTGTTTAACAGAAAACGAAGTACAATTGTTTTCTTATATAAATTTGAATTTCTAAAACTCAAAATTGGACAAAACCATCCACCAAGAGTAATGATGCTACAAAAGTCGAAGGTTGATGATCAAAATGTCCCTATTTAAAGGTTGAGTACAAATCTGATACATAGAATATAGATTGGGACCAATCATGCAATTTTCCCAATAAATAACGGCACATAAAAAGTACCAACTATCAACCAAATTATTTGAAGTGAATAACCCATAACGACTATCGACTTATCCATAATTTATTTCTATCTATTTATATGCTAATTTTTTTAATACCACTATACCACCTTTCTTGACTATTTAAAAACAAGACTGATGTTGTATACTTAATGTTTGTTTCATACATCTCATTTGAAAATCATGTTTCTTTAAATTCATTTCCAACCATACATTTTCCCAAAAAAGTCATTTTGCACTGAATCCATAATTTTTCATGACTTAAAAAAAAAAAAAAATTGGTTTTTCACTTCAGATTAAGCCTGGGCATTTTAACCAAAACCGAACCTCCCGAACCAGAATCAAAAGTTTGGTCCGATTCCAAAAAAATAAATAAATCCGGATCCAAAAATCGACTGGATTCGAGTTGATTCTTGGTTCCTGAACCAGAAATTGGGTACCTAAATGGAATTGATTTTTTATATAATCATTTATAAAATCTAAAAACCCTAATTTGGATATTAATTTGTCTAAAACTCTAGACTCTTACCCTAAGAAATAAATACTATTTGCTACTTTGTTGCCTCTCGTCTCACATCACATTATTGCATTTCAGAGGTAAGTACATATTAATATTTGCAATTTGAATTTTCTATGAATCAAGTTATGTTGTAGTGTAAGTTGATGAATCAAAGCATTTATTCTTTACAATTCGAGATTTTTACTTTCTTGCATTATTTACAAACTTATGTGGTTTTTAAATTTTTATAATGTGTGTCAAACGAACTTGATATATTCATAGCTTGGACTGTGGTGTGCCTCTTTTGTTATCTTGAGTTCGTGATTTTCTTTTGAAATATATATATATATATTTTTAATTCAAACATGGCGAGATCAATATATGTATTGTAATTTATTGATACTATATAATGTATCTAAATAGAATTATTTGTATCAATTCATTTTAAAAGTTGAAGAATTTAAGCATTGTCCATAATTAAATTATAGGCTCTAGTATGCCTCACTTATGGATTGAATAAGATTTGTTAAGGAAAAAACTAATTTCTTCTCCAACTGTAATTTAATTTTTGATATTTTAATTTTCTCCACTTTTTGTGATTTTTAGTCTCTACTATTTGGCTTCTTGATGATTTTTTAGTTGAATTTTCTCCCTTACACAAATATTGTCGAGTACTAACGCATTAAGTATATGCATTGAAAAATTTATATGAAAAATATTTATTAATTGTATATAAACTAAATGTTATGGTAAAACCTAATTGGAACTGAAACCGATAATTTGGATTTGATTTAAATAATTACAAGGACCCGAATAATTCCATTTATGAAATAGAACCGCCGCACCCCAATCTCTTCTAAACAATTACTATTTATCCATACCACTTGTTTTCATTAGACCCTTCATTTCCACCGCTCACCATTGTCCCAAAAACCCAAATTGGACACTCCTCATAACTTGAAGATAATCTTGACTTTCAATTTGCACAAATTTTACATACACGTACACAAACTAGCTTTGCACAAAGAGCTGACTGATATACATAAATACCCAATTTTTTACAAAAGTCATAGAATTGTATAAATCTAAAATAATAAATATTATTACACAACTATAGCTAAGTTGGTGCTTTGATACCATACCTGCTGAAGAAAATTTCTGTTTCTGCTGGCTTTTTACTTTCTTTCATAATGGAGGATATAATTGGCCGAGGAGAGTAGGGAAGTACAGGAGAGGGATGGGCACGCGAAATCTAAGTGCTAGGATTTTGGCGTTATGATTATGGGATAAGAATGGACTGTTCAGATTGTTGGGGTTTGAGATATGGGTGGTGGCGCGTATGGATCAAATTTTGCTGTTATCTCTTATTTCCGGTTCTTTGAAGTCGGATTATGCACATTGGCAATGTGGTAATGCCAAAAATCAAGTATATTTTCTTGGTAGTTCATATTTGGGAGAATGGTAGCTGAGATGCCAAATATTTCTTTTTATCGTAAACTTTATTCAAATAATTAATTTATGCCATTCATAGTCTCAAATTTAATTGCAGCATAAAAAAATGGAAGTGCTATACGTACATAATAGTGTACCAATTTGGTACACCATGAGGTGTACAAATAGCATTTTCCTAAAAACAAATAGACAGCTTTCATCCGGTTGATCATTAGTTAATATCTGAGAAATGTACATTTATTATTTTATCATTTTAAAATCAGCCTTTATTTTGGCTTTTTAAAGCGTTTCCAATTTTTCTAGCGGTAGCATAAGTTTTAAAAATTAATGATCCACTTGACAAGTTATAAATTCTTGAATAACGCTGCTCAAACGGTTGCCTGGCAAAGCCCTAAATTCTTTTAAATTTTTAATGCACAAAGCCCCGTTGAAAATTTGGTTTCCCATTCGTGCCCTCAATGAATCATTCCCAATTCTACTTTACCCCTATTTTTTAATTCTCGTCTCCGTCTGCGCGTCGCAATTGCAATTGAGGGTAAACTTGAAAGAAATCATATTACCTTTAAAATAAAGGCTAGTAGTACACATAAATTGAGGGCATAAGTGACAGTCGGGCCCACATATACTGCTGAAAAAATTGGAAACTAATAAAAATAAGAACTTTGCTACAAAGTCAGGATTAAAAACAGGGTCAGAGACAGGGATTTGAAATTGATGATGTGGCATAATTACAAAGACATAAATATCTTTTTCTTATGTAACTTTTGTATATTGCACAATATATCCTGATCTTTAGAATAATTTTTTAATCTTGTCCTCTATTTCTTCTATCTCAAATTTTAGCATATAAATCCATCATTTGATCTAATAGATTAGCATAATCAGCAATATATCTATCAAAAATTTCTGCAAGTATATAATATTCCTCAGATGATGATTCATCTAATTTTTGCATTTGATAGGTAATATTATTTATCTTTTCTAATAAACTATCTAATCTTTCAATTGTATATCCTGACATCTTAAAATAATACTAACAAAATAAACATTAAATATTTAGATAATTTAGACATGCAAACATTCAAATGAGTAATCCCGATGATTCTTTAAGATTTCAGAAGATATATTTCTAAATTTAAAAAAAATAATAGTTTTACTTTAATTTTGATCTCAGATCTTTATTTTTAGAATCGAGTAACCTTCAAACTCTGCATCTGCAAATAACTCCCTTCAATGGCCTCCTGCCTTCACGGGACAATTGTTATTCCAGCTTCTTGCCTTCACTGTGTCAATTCTATGAATTAGACTATCGATCTTAACTAGAGAAAACTCTCTTTTTGTTAAAGTAACAAAGAAATTCTTCTTTAACCTTTCAAGAATCTATGGGATAAAGTGTTTAGAAACTCATGTTATCTATGAAACGTTTTGATATGAAATAACTTGAAATTTTTTTGATATCTGAAAGCTGTTTACAATGGAAGACAGGAGATTGTTTGGCTAACTCACAATTCGAGTGCTCAACCAACTCTTCCTCTTTTATTAGCCCGAAGGCCTTTATTTATACACAAATTTGTAGTCAAATTACATCATTGCTTACATCATAATATCAATAATTTTATGCCTCGTATTTTTCATTAAGAGCCTCTTGGCCCCTCTATCACATGCAGCTTTTATATCACATTTCTTTTAATAAAGAGCACAGTTTCTCTATAATTGTCCTTTAATCCTTGTCTTCATATTTAGCTGACTCTTTTTGTCATATCATCCTTATCCTATTGGAGTCCTTTGTTGGTATCTATTGTTTTCAATCTTTATTCTGTCGATAAGTGGGGGCAGTCTCTTGCTTCACATGCCATCTGTAACGTTGAAATGACACCAAGAATCTGATGTGTGTCAAATTTAGTGATAAAATCTTTCAAAACTTCAGATTTTTTATTCCCATCATTAGTCAAAAGTGTTCATCCATTATATTGGCACATGCATCTGTATTTTCTATCATAAAGACTTTATGCCATGTTATAAAGGACTTTGTATCCAACAACTCTTCTATTTTTTATCCATGATTTTGTAAACTTTGATAATGATTTATCAATATTCCCTACATCAATTTGAAAATTTCTTCCAACATGTCCGATGGTGATTATATGTTCTGCTGGATAGAAAATTTCATCTTCGACTACTGAACTGATCGTGTAAAATTTCAAATAAATGGATCGTCCATGTGCATATTTTGAGACTTCAGATATGAATATGTCATCAAATCTATCTATTTTTTTAAGAGATTTATCTGGATAAATTAAATCCAGACATCCATAATCAGCAGCCATTTTAACCATGATTGGATCAGATTCTTTCATCATAACTATTATTGGATAAATGATATCGCCTGGTGAAATAAAATATGAATCACTTGTTTGTAATTCATAAATTATTTTAATAAATGTTTTATATTCTTCTTCTTTTGGAGACAAAGGGATTTCATTTTCATCTAGTTGTATCCAAATTAATCTTGTGTGCTCTTCATTGATAATAATCTTTTTAGGATTATCACCAATTCTTATCTTTCTGGGACTTTGATTATAATATCATTCTTTGGTCTACTGTTGTTTTCGCATGGTGGATCACTTCTTGGTACCTGTTGGCATTCTTGTTTGGTATCATTGGATTGTGCCAAGGCACAACCCTTGTATCTTTATTTGTATCAGTAGACATTAATTGTGTTTCAAGAGTATCAATTTTGTCTTTCATCTCGTTGGCAACTTTGACATGGGATTCACTGATCTCAAGTAATAGGTTGAAATTATTACTTAACATTCCGGCTAATGCTCCTATCCCAACTTTTATATCGTCTGCTTCTTCTTTGGCATATGCTGCCGCAGATTTTATCTCTGGCATCATTTGTTTGATATTATCCATCTCCAAATTCAACGTTCCTGCTTAAAAAATCAGCAAGATAATTATTTGTACCTTTAATATGGATAATATCGAAATTATAGAATGATAAATATGTTTGCCATCTATGTAACCTTCTATACTGGGGTTCCATTGGTAATTTATTTCTAACAAGTCCTACAACTTGAGAATTGTCAGTTTCAATAATAAATTTTTTAGATAATAAGAATAATGAAAACTTCTTTATCCCTCTAATAATTGCTAATAATTCTTTTTCATGAGTGGTGTTACGGGTCCAAAAGGACCCGACACGTGTCAAGCAGAAGAAGCCCCACGCATGGGCGAACTGATTTGGTGTGGGAGACCGAACTGAAGTGTCTCGACAGTCAGAACTGAACTCATCCGCACCTCTTACGGATACAAAGGCCCGTACTCCGCAAACGACGCTTCTCCGAACTGCCCCACCTCCCTCTAGTCGAAGTCCTTTTATGCAAGTCTTCAACATTGAATATTTGATTGACTGATGGGACGTGTGGCAGGGCTCAAACGGTCAAATCAGCCGTAAGCCGCATAAGTCAGAATAATAAAGATCCGCCAACCTATTGATGGACAGATTGACGTCTAGGATGGAACAAGGTGGAAGGATCCGAGGCCACGCGTCTCCTCATCCAACGGTTCTCCTCCTCCCACCATTAGTATAAATACCTTCCCCTTGTCCCAGAAGAAGGATTCGCTTTTTTACCAACCTAAATAGCATAAGTTACTCTCTTTTTCATAGACATTTAGCTTATTTCATAATCCCTTCACGTCTCCGGTGATGATATACCCACCGGCGACCTAAAACCTTTATACTGAAAACTGACTTGACCGTCGGAGTGCTCGCGGCCGCCACCACCCTCTCCGGGAAAAAGGGCCACGAGTGACTAACGGTTCGCTATTGAACGCAGGAAGGAGTGACTTGAAGAATTATCTGTAGACGGCTCGGAGGTCCATTTTTCGAGGTCAACAAGTGGTATAATTTATTTCTGCTTGATTAAAAGTTCCACTTAAATATTGACATATTTCATTTAAATTTATTTTTAATATTGCTGCCCAATATTTATCTACGACATCAGTATTAATTATCAAATTATACTTTTCATTTGGTAATCTTAATTTTGGTAAATTTTTACATTTTTCTTTAAGTAATCTAACTATTTTTGTATGTTCTTCATTCCATCATTTAGTATTAGTTTTCTAAGTAAAATTTGTATTTTATGTTTCTTTTTTGAAAGATTTTCAATAAATCCTTCTGCATAATTTAAATATCCTAAGAATTTCTGTATTTGTTCCTTAAATTCTAATTTATCAGGAAAGTTTTCTATCTTTTTAGATATATGAGATTGTAATTTTATTCCATTCTTATCTATAATTAATCCAAAAAAATTTATCTCAGATTTTTCTATAATAGTTTTCTTTTCAGATAAGATTATCCCTTTTTTTTAACATTCTTTTAGGAATTTTATAATATGATTTTTATGATCATTTTTATTTTCTGAACATATTAGTATATCATCAACATATACTAATAAGAAATAATTATATTTTCTAAAAATTTTATCTATTCTTCTTTGAAATATTTGAGGTGCATTTTTTAATCCAAATGACATAACTATCCATTCATATTTACCTTGAGGCGTGCTAAATGCCGTATATGGTATTGACTATTCTTCCATCTTGATTTGCCAAAATCCCGACTTACAATCAAATTTTGAATAATATTCTTTTCCTTTTGCAAGATTTATCAAAACATCTTTATTTGGTAGAAAATATCCATCAAAATTTGTATATTTATTGAACTCTTTATAATTTATTATCATTCTTGATTTTCCCCTTACTTGTTCGGAGTGTTTCATAACCATAAAGGCTAGGCTACTATGTGGTCCATTACTAGCTTTGATTAATTTCATATTTTTTAATTCTTCAATTTATTTTCTAAATTCTTGAGTATCTTGTATAGTATATATAATTGGTTTTACTCTTATTATTACATTTTCAATTAATTCTATTTTTACTCTTGGATGTTTAGGTTTCCAATAAGCTAATAAGTTTTTATTATAGACATTCCCTATCTTTTTTATTATTTCTCCTATTAATTCTGATTTTTCTGTTGTTTGTATTTTTTGTATTTTGATGTTTGTTCTTATTGGTTCTTTTTGTACTATCTTTTCACCATATTCGATTGGCTGAACTTTGTATGGTTTGAATTCTATTTAAATTTTTAGTAGATGTCCACATGATGTTTTTAACATAACCATATAATTGTTTTGTTGGTAATATTGAAATTGTTGAACAAAATCATTTCCTAATAGTATATCACATTCGAGTATATCATATGCATATATACTTTATTTATGGTTATTTATTTACTTCCTAATAAAATTTCTATCTTTTTCTTGTTCTTTTTAATAGGTGTTGATATTCCTGTAACACCTGCAATTTTTATAATATTATCATTATTCCAATTTTTTAACAAAAATATTTTTATAATAGTTATATCACTTCCTGTATCTATTAAAGCACATGTTGTTATATTAGTTCTACAATAGCAACTTGTATATATATACCCCTAATGGAAATGTTGTTACATTATTCATTCTTTTGGACAAAACAATGTTTTATTATTATGTATTATATAAACTCCTTCTTTATTAATATTATAATGATTCAAGACTTGTAAAAAACTCATTCCTAATAATATATGGTAATGATCTCTCATACTATTATCTACATAACATAGAATTATCATTTTTTCTCCATATAATACTATTAGTATCTCTACTTCTAATTCACTAGTATGTGTTTTTCCATCAAAATTGATATATTTATAAGGTTCTACCCTTCTTTTTGTTAATCATTTATCTCTATTTCTTGATATATGACAAATTGCTGCTCTCGTATCAATTATGATATTTTTTCCTTTTATATATATTCTATTCTATTAAAATATTCTTCATATATTTGCATACTTCCTATATTTCTTTTTACCATTATTTCTCGACTTATGTTTGGTCTTCCTGGTATTATAGATATACTATTATTTCTTCTTAATCTTCCATCTTTAAATTCTATTAAAGAATTATTTTCTATTTTTTCTGTTACATTTGGTTTTATTTTTGATATTTCTAATTCATATATTTCTGGCAATAGGTTTAGTTGTTTGTTTGGTTGTACAATATTCAATGTCTTTATATTCTTTGTGAATTTCTATATAAGATTTTTTAGAGTAAATGTTTCCATAGTTTGAATTAGTAAATGTATATAATGCTCTGTATTCTATAGTCATGATATGATTTCCTTCTTCCATAATATCATTTCTATGTATTTTAAAATGTAATCTTAATACTTCATTAAAATCTTTATCTTTTATTGATACACAATATTTTGGATAACATGTAAATATTAATTTTTTTGTATGCTAAATTTCCTTCTGTAGTTCCTAAATAGCTATCACTAGTATTTAGTACTCTTCCATCATGTAAGCTTACTGTAATTGATGAATCTATTCATTCTCTAAATAGAGATTTGGACATTAGTTGTATTCCTGTTAAATAAACGCATTGTATCTTTTCTTTTGATTTTCCTTTTACTTTTGTCATCAATTGGTCAACTGTAGATTTTGTTAATAATGCTATTTTATGGCTTTCTAAAGCTGTTTTTATATCTATTGATTTTTCTATCTTATGATACTCACTTATAGATATTCTTTCTCTCTTAAATATTCTATCTAATATTTCTCATTTTTCTATTTTTAAATCTAATGATAATTTTTCTATTTTTCTAAATATATTATTATCAAATGTTGCTTTTAATCCATATCCTTCAAAATTTTCTATTTCTTGTTTTCTTTCTATAGTTTCTACTTCTTATATTTCGTGACTCATTCTGAATCTGATATATAGATTTCTTCTCTTTTATATTCACTAATATCTGATATTTTTTCCAAATCACTTGCTATTTCTTCATATTCTTTTTGTAAAATTCTAACCTTCTTTTTGGTATAATCAGGGCTTATATGTCTTATTTCTCCACAATTCCAGCATTTACATTGTTTTTTTTTTTTTTTAACCTTTTTTAAACTCTTTTTTCTTTGGTTGATATTTTATTTTATAATATCTCCTGTTTGGTTTTTGATATATTTTTTTAAATGTATACTTTTCTGGTTTGAACTTTCTTTTATATTTTCTTTCTGGTACATATTCCTAATTAATAGGTCTATCTATTTCTTCGCAACAGATTCTTGTTAATTTTTCAAACTTTTTCATTAGTTGTTTATTTTTACATATTTCTGCTAATCTTTCAAATAAGAATTTTATTTTACTTCCTAATGTATCTGGTACAGGATTATCCTTTATATATCTTTCATATTCTATCTTAAAATATATATTCCATGTTCCTAGTAATTTAGTAAAATACATTTCTAAGTATGGTCCTTAATTTTCATTACTATAAAATTGGGTATAATAGAAATTTTTAAATTGACATGTATATTCTTTTATTTTACACATATCACATATCATAATATTTATTAATCCTAATATTGTTTTTAACTTTTCTCTTCTAACTTCTTCTTCTAAATTTCTTATCAATTTTCTCCTAGGAATTCATCTGATATATATTGTACTAACTTTTTTACTCCATCTTGTGAAGTTTTTTGCATTTCTGTTTGTATATTTCTTCTCATTAATAATTTAGTATCCTCAGTTATTCATTCCCACCAATTTCTTACATATCCTTCAAATGATGCTATTAAATAGTCAATTCTTCTATCCATAGATTCTCATGTGTCATCTTGATAATATAAAAAGAATAATATCATTGCATTTGCCCATTGTAATAAATCTTTTTTTAGTATCTATTTTACAATCTAAATCTAGTTTTGCTCATTCATGATTTATTAGTTTATTATAGTCTGAGTTTGGAGTAAATTGATCTTTATATTTTTCTAATCTATGTTGTAGTATAATTCTATCATAGTACTGTCTACAGAGTCTATGTGGTATTGGTGCATATCCTCCTTCTAATTCAGGAAATTCTAATTTTGGATTGTTGCTTGTGCTTCTAGGTGCAGGTGTTGGTCCTCCACCAGTATTCATTAATATTTCATAACTTTCTAATTCTTCTATACTTAATTGGTCAAAGTTTTCTATTAAATTATCTATTTATTCATTTATCATCTTTTTTATTTTTTCCTTTTTCCTCCGTATATTTTTCTAATTATTTTTCTTGTTCTAAGATTATTGGTAATATTTCTTTTCTGAATTTGCCATTCATACTTCCAGGTTCATAATATCTTTCTGTCTCTACATGTTTCTTTCCTATTCTTGTTATTTCTTTTTTTATTTTATCTTTATCTACTTTTTTATCTGTTGGTTTTATATTTTGTTTTATTTCTCTTATTTCTATTTTTAACATTCCTACTTCATCTCTTAGTTCCTTAACTTCATCTATCAATCCTCTTATTAATTTCTTTAAGTCTTCAAAATTTTCTGAAAAAGACATTATATTTTTGATCTATCATTTTTAGCTTCTAATAAATATGGTATCCTACACTTTTTATTTTCACTTTTTTCTATGATTTAATCAAAGCTTTTTATTGTTATCTCATTATTGGATAATTAATCTTTTACAGTTTTAAAATATTTTGCTTTTAATTCTAATTTCTCGATTTTTAGTTTTCCTGGCATTTTTTTTCTTGTGGTTCTTTTATATCTTCTGGTGTTTCTAATATATTTGAGGTTTTTTCTTGTATTTTGTTTAGATTTTTAACAATATTATTAAACTTTTTAGCTATTTTATCATTACTCATTTATAACTTATGATGATTCATATATTTCTCTGTAATATAAAATACTTTCAAATTCTTTATTAATCATTTCATATACGTATCTATCTTTTATAGATCTTATAATTAATTTATGTAATATTTGTTCTTTTATTTCTCTAGGTAATTTTTTAATTATACTTAATGTTAATATTTTTGATTTATTAGGAATAGGTTCATAAAATATATTATATCATTTTTCTTTCTCTAATTCATAATAGTTATCTATTTTCTTAATTTTAATTCTCATAATTACTTATATTATTTTTTATTATAACAACATATTCTTCTTGATCTATTATTTCTAGAATAGTTTCCCATATCGTAAAATATCTTATTATATTTATTTTTACTTTTTCTATTATATCTTTTCTGATATCTAACGGTATATCTTTTTGTTTTATAAGTATGATTTTTAAGGCTTCTTTCTTTATTATAGGTTTTCCTATTATTATACTAAATCTTTCTTTTTTGATTTTATATTTATTTCCTAAATCTTCTATTATCATGTTATAATCTATGGCTCTGATACCAACTAAAGTGGAGGGGGGGGTACTATGACCGTCTTCAAAATCTCAAAGTCTAATGTTCCAACTGATATCTTCATAAGTATTTAATAAATCACAATAAAATTTATAGAATTCACTATCTTTTGTTAAAACTTTTTCTTCAATGATTATATTTAATTTTTCAATTCTTTTTTCTAGATTGACAATTTCTTTATGTATATCATTTTCAATTTTAATTGCTTGACTATCTATATAAGAATTTTTATACTTCAATTTTGGATCCAAATATTTCGTAAAGAAACTTTTTAATTCTTCTCTTAAATGATTTAGTGTTATTTTTGTTGCAATTTTTAAATCAATAATTTTTTTATAATATCAGGAGTTAAACTTATTAAAAGTTTTGGATTCATAAATTTTAAATAGTTTAGGACCTTATTTTATTTCTTTTTATATTATAATGACTTGGTTGCAATATTTTAAGGTTAAGGGTATAATGGACAAAATACATGAAGAATCTTTTCTGTTTTTCTGTTTTTGGTGAATAATTCTGGCTATATAGAATTATTCTAAAAATAACAATAAAGCTAGTCGTACAATCTGTTGTTAAAATTCGAGCCTTTAATTTAAAAACCAATTTTTACAATGGGTGAATGTGATATTGTTAGTAAGATATTGTCAACCAATATTTTGTCAATAATGAATATACATATAGCATGACTCTGAGAATAAAAGCTATCAAATAGAGGCTAAACACTTGTTGGTTTTCATTATTTCTAAAATACATTTTTCTCTCTCTTATTTTAACACCCCAAATTTTCATAAATTTTTAAGTGTTACAAAAAAAACTCACATTTATTTGTTTTAAATACAAAACAATAAAAATAATTTTTCCTTGAAATAAAATACTGAAACATCCATAAATTTAAACTAATCATGAAAATTGTTTATAAAAAAATAAAATAAATATGTTCAAACATGTCTTTGAGTGAATTTAAACTAACTAAAAATTTAAAGATATAAAAACTTAATGTGTATTTTTCCTTTTCTTTGATCCATTAGGCAGCCCATATCACCATCTTGCCACAGATCCAATCGATCCGAACTAATCTGTAATTTTTTTAACAAGAGTGAGTATTTAAAAATATCAGTAAAATACGTTTAGTTTTCATAAATAATTATATAACAATAAATTAAACACTTTATACCACATTTCTTATGGAGTTTATCGATGACTAAGCGACACACTTATTAGTAGTATTTTAAATTCCTGAAGGATTTCACATTCCGTTATAAAGAACCTAATAGAGTTCAAATTTCGTTAGGTCAAACCCGAAGGTCCACTGACATTTCATTCATAAATGACTGAATATAAAAGTATACGAAAATGAACTACTTCCATAAAAGTATCTTACCTCGTTTTGAAAGGTTGGAAAGAATAAAATCTCGCAAAAAATTCTCCTCTTAGTTTTCTATACTTTTTCCTATCCTCTCTCTACCATGACTCTCTTTATTTTCTATGGTGAAATAATGGGAATTCTTGCAATATTTATAGTTGAAATTTTCAATTGTGTTTGTATACAGCTAGAATTGAAAAAACTGTGTAATACAAGGAATTTTGTTAAGAATTGGTTTCGAATAGTGGAGTTAGTAGTGTACTCTACTATTGGTTTCTTGGTACAATCATCCCATTAACAGTAGGACACTTGGCCAACTTTGACTTGGTTTCAAAAAGTGATATTTGAATTGTACTATACTATTGGTTTCATATCAAATAAAAATCATGTGTCGAAGGAATTAAAAGAGGAAAATATTTTACTTAATTAATATTGTAAGCCCCCTCCAACTCTATTAACCTATTATTCTTTTAATTGGATTTAACTTGATGTATTCTAATCCAAAATAATATTTTTTTCGTGTTGAAAATGAACTGCAAGAGCTACTTAATCAGGAGGAACAGAAGTGAGCATCTTTGAGAGAGAAGCTAAATGTTGCCGTTCGGAAAGGGAAGTCCTTGGTGCAACAGCGGGATGACATGAAGAAAGTGATAGAAGAACTAACTGCCGAGGTAGAGCACCTCAAATCTGAGATCAATCTTAACAAAGATGCTATTCTTGAGTATGAGCAAAGGATCAAGGACTTATACGTGAACCTAGAAAGGGTGCAAGGTTTAGAAACTGAGAATATGTTCCTTCATGATCACGTGGCGGAAGTTTCTTATTCGGTTGCTTTACCAAATGGTAAGAAGGTTCCTGTTACTCATATAGGAAGAGTGAACATTACAAACATTTTGATCCTTTGAGTGTCCTTTGCGTGCCCAATTTTTCTTACATTCTGATTTCTGCCAAGAAATTAACTCAAATGTTTAACTAGTGCTTGATTTTCTTTTCTCATTGTTGTTATATCTAGGTTTCCTCTATCAAATTTTAATTATTTGGCTAAAAATAAAAATAGAATTAAACTATTTCACTTTAATATTTCAACTTTCAAAATATAGATATATAGCATTTAGAACAAATAAATTTTATTCTATAAAATTTTCGGGGCGTTACACTTATTTTCAATTACACAATTTTCATTAAAAATAATATTACATACAAACTCAAAAAATTTCTTATTTTTTTAGCTACACATTTGTCATCAAAATACTACTTTAAAATGCATTTTAGGAAAAAATGTGGCTCAAATAGAAGTTAAGAAAGCTAAAAAAGAAAAAGAAACACCCCACCCCCACCAACCCAACCTAACCCAACAAAATTTTCACCTTCTTTGAGGACCATGCTACATATATATAATACTTGAAATAAATGTTTACATAATTCCACATGACATTTTATCATGGACAATTTAAAATGCAATAATCTCTTTCATCCAATCGCCTCCCATCACATATCTTTCTAGCATTGGTTTTGGACGTTTTCTTCTGGTACAATGGCTTTTCCATTTTCTTCAAACCTGAGCCCCACTCTTTGCCATCCTCTTCATTTGAACTTGTATATTTTAACAAATACATAGGTTAATGGAGAAATCACAAGCTACAAATCTATAATCAACTAATAAAAAATTTATAGAAGGGATCACAGATTAAATCATATGCTAAAAAATTTTGCATACTTACCAAGAATCAAAGAAAACATGTCAATATAAATAGTAAATTTTTTTTTCTTGGACCAAAAATTTTCTTTCATGCTTTTTTGCACGAATCGTTGTTATTTCAATATCGACGTAATGATAATAGATCTGAGGTAATGGAGGCGGTTTGGATACACCTCTTTCTCCTCAAACCACGCCGGCACCGGCACATCAAATCCCAACTCCACCATGAAAATGGCCTTTTGACTCCAATTTATATGCATCTCATTTTCCAAAGACATAATCAAATATACATACATCTATATACATTTTCCAAAACCTATTACATTTTTAGATTCTAAAACGCGGATGAATTCTTTGTGGGTTATTGTATTTAATCATCACACGAGTAAATTATTTTTCCTTTGAAGATTTAACCCAAATACATGGTGGATCTTAGATCACCTTGAGGTCATTGGATTTCCAATTAAAATCTTCACACATAAGAGTAAGATTGTAACTTTGAAGAAGCTTTAATGGCCTTCCAACTTTCTAGCCAAAACTTCATACCTTAGATCTTCTCCCTTGTTCTCCTGTTTTAGGTGCCTCCCTTTTATGGAAATATAGAAGAAAGTGGCTAACCCTAAAATCTATCAAAATGTTAGCATAAAGGACATATTTATAATACTCAATTAAGGTTTCATAATTGCACAAATCTCCCACTTGCCCTTTAGAGTATATATGACTATCAAGAATACCCATCATCTAATGATGTCCATCAAAAGCATTAGTTGGTAAGCTCTTGTTGAACGGATTTGTAAGATTATTTGCAGATGCAATCTTGCTAAATGTTGTCTTTTCGATGAATAGTCTCTCTGAAAAGGTGATATTTCCTCTCAATGTGTTTGCTACGCTGATGACTTCCTGGCAACCGCTCTGCTATTATCATAATAATGTGTTGTGGTTCCATTGTCAAATGTACCATGTCAAGGTCCAAAAGAAACTTCTTGAACCATACACCTTCTTTAGCAGCTTCACAAGCTGCTACATATTTTGTTTCCATTGTGGAATCAGCAATACAAGAAAGCTTGATACTCCTCCATACCACGACTCCACTTCCTAGTGTAAATACTGAACCCAACGTAGACTTCCTAGAATCACGATTGAATTGAAAATTGGAATTAGTATATACAATAGGATTCATATCATGTCTTGAATAGACAAGAATATAATCTCTCATTCTTCGAAGGTACTTGAGTATATGCTTCACCACTATCCGATGTTCTGGTCCCGAATTAGAATGGTAACGACTAAAAATACCCACAACATAACAAATATTTGATCTAGTGCAAAGTATTGCATACATGAGGCTCTCCACAGTTGAAGCATAATGAACCTTTTTTATGTAATCTATCTTCGTTGGAGTTTTGGGAAAATGTTTCTTAGATAGATTAATTCAATGTCAAAAGGAAATTGTCCCTTTTGAAATTTTGCATTGTGAATCTAGATAATATCTTGTCAATAAATGAAACTTGGATAATGCTATCTGTCTGTTTTTCCTATATCACAAGATAAATATTCCCAAAGCATAATTAGCTTCTCCCAAGTCCTTCAAACTATTGTGACAACCATTTATTTACAGATGACAATAACCCTACATCATTTTTCAATAAGTAGAATGTCATCAACAAAAAGAATAAAAAAAACTATTGTCTTTCCTTGTATACTCTTGTCTACACAAAATGCATCCAGATTTTGGTTAAAATCATAGGTCTTAATGGTTTGATCAAATCTTACATTCCAAGACTTAGACGCTTGCTTAAGTTCATAAATGGACCTTTGCAACTTGCAAACTTTTCTTTTATGGCCTTCTTTCACGAACATCTCAGGTTAAATCATGTAGATGGCCTCGTCACGACATCCATTTAAAAATGATATCTTCATGTCCATTTTCCAACCTCATATTCATGATGAGTGGCAATGGATAAAAGGATTCGAATAGATTTAAGCATGGCAACTGGTGAGTAGCTTTCTTCGTAGTTGATACCTTTTCTTTATGTAAAATCTTGGCCACTAGCCTTGCTTTGAAGGTTTCAACCTTTCCATCTATATCTCTTTTTCTTTTATAGAACCACTTGCACCCTATAAGTTTGATCCCATTAGGTGCATTCATAAGATCTCAAACCTTGTTTGAATACATAGATTCCATCTCTAAGTTCGTGGCAAATTTCCATGATTTAAGTCTATATCCTCTATCGCTTCTTTAAACGAAGTGGGATCTTCTTCTTACTCAGTAGAGATCTCCTGATAGGACTATCCATAGAGCAATTACCTAGAAGGTGGTCTCACTACCCTCCCATTACAAGTGATGGTTGAAGGTGCCTGATCGTCCTGTCTAACCAAAGGTCCTTCGTCTCGTCTCATTGCTTGATCCTGTCCTTGGTAGGGACAGATCCCATCATTATCTTTATCATAAGGGGGCATGTGGAGGTGGGTGCTGCATTCTCTACTAATTCAGGTTCTGTTTAATCTATAAGGTTTTGTGGGCATCATTTGCTCACTTACCTCATTAGCAATCATTGGTTCTGTAGGAAGTTGCAAGTCATCACTGTTAATTTTTTGCGAAAATCTAGAACCAGGTTGTTTGAACCATGTTCTAACACCTCTTCCAATATAATTTTACAAGTAGACTTGTGTTCTTCTATATACTTGTCCTCTATAACCTCTTATTCCCCTTGGATATCCTACAAAGAAACAAACCTATGATCTTGATTTCATGTTATTAGTCTTTCCATTTAGCACATGTGCGAGACATCCCTATATCCGAATGTTGTGCAAATTAGGCTTGCGCAATTGACTTAAATGGTACTAAATTTAAGATGTAAATGGCCATTTATAGTAACATATCATGAAAAGGAAATAGGCAATGAGAAATAATTCGTCATTGATCTCACCATTTCTAAAAGAGTTCAATTTCTTCTTTTCAAGACACCATTCTGTTGGGGAGTGCTTAGTGCATTCAATTGGGATAATATCCCACTGTCCAATAAGTAGACCTTAAGCTCTCGTGATAGATATTTTCCACCCCAATCGGATTGTAGGGCCTTGATACTCTTACTTCATTGTTTCTCAACTTCCGTCCGAAACTCTTTGAATTTCACCAAAGCTTCGAATTGTGTGACATAAGGTATATGTATCCAAATCTAGAGTAACCATCTATGAAGGTGATGAAGTACTCATATCCCCCTCTAGCCCAAGTACTAATGGGTCCACTAACATTGGAATGTACTAATTCTAAAACTTCTTTAGCTCTTAGTCCTTTAGCTTGAAAATGCCTATTGGTCATCTTTCCTTCTGTACAAGATTCACAAGTTGGTATGTATTCTACCTATAACTCATTTAAATGTCCATCCTTCACCAATCTTTGAATCGTATTTAGATTAATATGACCTAAAATACGACGCCATAAGAGAGTTTGACTAGTACTAGACAAACTCTTTCTTTTCTTAGCACCAGTAGTGTTATATATAGAGCCAACATAGGACTTAAGACATATAGACTATTAACCATATGACTTGACCATTTAACAAAATTATTCAACTTAGTAGCCATCGTAAAACGGGTAAAAAGTATCTAATAACCAACACGATATAAAAGTGCAACGAAAACGAAGTTTCGTGTAAGTTTGGAAACATAATAACGGTCATCCAAAATCAAAATTTTACGATTTTCAAAATATATAGTAAAGGTGACAATAGCTTTGGTAGACACTACTGCTCCTGTGCGAACTCTAAGAGTGTACTCGTCTTCACTGGGGTGCTTGGTTACTGAAAACCATGCAAAGAATTGTAAACATGATTAGTTGCTCCAGAGTCTACAATCCAGGTATTAGTAAAATCAACCACTAATCATGACTCAATAAATAGAGCATTGCCTTTACCTTGCTTCCTTTTAGCTAGGCGATCTAGCAAATATTCTTTCAATGACCATTTTGTACACAAATAGCACACTTTTCCTTTGGTTTCCCATCAACAGTAGTTTTCCTCCCTTTTGACTTACCATATTTCTTTTTGTTTGGCCTCTTTTTCTTGTTTCCTCAATTGCTACCAAGAGATTTAGGATGAGACGCCCAACTATAACAGTAAAAGCATTTCCAGTTTTGGCCTTTAGAACAGTTTTTGCATTTTGTTGCTCTTTCATTAATTTCGTTTGAGTCATGTCCACCTTGCATTTATTATAATCAACAATACATTGTGAGAACATCTCAAGAAGAGACTCAAGAACCATGTCAATCTACATCCCAAAATCAATCTTCACAACGTTAAAGTGACCAATTATGGTTAACATATGGTCCCTCACAGATGTGCTTGGTTTCATGTGTGTGTACATAATTGTCCTAATGGAAGCTTGTCTAGCTTATGAGCTTTGATGTCCAAACATCTCTTGAAGACTTTTCATTATGTCAAAAGCAATTTCCATATTCTAATGTTTCTGTTGCAACATATTAGACATGGATGACAAAATGTAGCAACGGGCCATCTCAACAAAATGACACCACTTTTCATATGTAGTCTTTTGAGGTTCCATGTAATCATCTTTATGGCCGTCGAGACAAATTTTAGTTAGCACAAATTTGTGTTTTTCAGCGGTAAGAAAAATGTTAAGATTTCTTTTTCAGTCAATGTAGTTTTTTCTCACAAGTTGGTTTTCTTTTTTAGTATCACAGATTATGGATTAAGCGATATTTTCTGTAAAATTAATGATTTGCATATTATTAAAATGAACAATAATCTTTATATGATGCATGTATACGAGTATGCAAATAATTTTTAATCAAAGACTTTAAACCCTTACAACTTTAACATGCCCTCTATAGGAGGTCAATGTAGTGGCCAACAAGGTTGGGGCCTTCTACTCATTTTATCAAGCTAAGCATCTTATGCCACAATTAAAATGAGAATTGATAATTATTTGGCCTATGAATAAATTTTGTCAGAATCTTCTATATGAAGTCCTAAAAAATTTTCAAACATAAGTGTAATAAATTTTGTTAGTAATTTTTAAAATATCTAATATAGATGAGATGTTATCTATAGGATAATCAGACCATTACTTCATTTTAAAATATTCTATCTTTAGATCCAATTTTAGTTATTCTAAAACAATAAAGTCTTCCTTTAGGGAGATCGATATAATTTGATACTAGACATACGCATTTTAAAAACAAATTAGATAATAGAGGAGGCTGTGGGTTTATACATGCCTGCAAACCCTCTTCCACTTATTATTTTAAAGCGTTAATAATTAACCGATCAAATATAAATCACTAAAATGGCATCAAATTATTAAATATAATTTTTCAACCACTTCTAATTAATTTAGAGTGAAGAAAAATTATATTATACCATTGCTTATGATTCTAGTATATTGGGTAATGTTATATTTAATCTGCATTACATGTAATAATTATCCATTCATTCATCATCCACAAATTGATAAAAGCAATATTAAATGAACTATAATCATTTGTGGCCTATCCTAAGAATTTAAATTAAACAAGAATTAAAGCATTTCATTGGGCCACATTCTGGTCCAATTCTTCAATTTCATTGTAGTCCAACCCACACAATATCCAAAAATGTGGGCAAATTTAAATTTGAGTCCCAATCTTTAAAGACAATAGCTCTTATCCAACAAGATTGACCTAAGTCTCAAAGAAAAGCCCAAAACCGTAAAATTGAACCCTAGCACCACCACCACCACCACCACTTCCGTTGTCGGTGGTGGCTACAGCAGCTGCTTGGCAAGCAGCTGCTACTTTTGACTGCAGAGGTTGCCTCGCTATTGCTTGGTCGTTCTGCCATGATTTTGCCTCTTGTTTGTCTCGTTTCTCCTTCCTTCAATATTTTCAACCAACACCTCCATTGTTGTGAATTTTTCATCTCCAAAACACAAAGTTTCCAAAGAAAGACAGTAATATAAGAGATTTTGGAGCACAAAACTTCATCCTCTTCTTTTGATACAAAAGTGTAGAAATATGGAAAATGAATACATAAAACCCTAGTGCCTTATGGATTAAACTTTTCTAGACAATAAAGAAAATAATTAAAATAATGGGAAGGGGATATTATAGACCCAGAAGTGAATGTATAAATATCTCTACTTTAAACAAATAAAGCAATAAATATGTGAAATCAAATAACCAAACACCACCCATACTAAAAATGCCTATTACACTAAGATTTTTAAAAACTAATCCTACCCCGAAGATCTCAATAACCATTGGTGTTGTTACCATTTGTTAGTTATTGGACTTAATCATCACAATAGTGATTTTTTTTTCTTTGAAGATTAAACCCAAATACATGTTGGATCTTAGATCACCTTGAGGTTATTGGATTTCTTATTAAAATTCTCACACATAAGGATAAGATTGTAACCTTGAAGGAGCTTTAATGGCATTCCAACTTTCTAGCCAACATTTATTCTCAATTGTTTTCCTCTTTTAGGTACCTCTCTTTTAGGAAAATATGAAAGAAAATGGCTAACTCAAAAACCTATCAAAATGTGCGCAATGGCACATTTATAATATTCAATTAGGGTTTCATAATTTTATAATTTTTCTTGACAATTTTTCTTGGACTTTATTGTAGTAGGCCAATTAAGTCATACATCATTATTAGAGCCAGGTGAGGGACCTAATTGGACTCACAAGATCGAAACTCCATAGATGTTTCTAATTAGGTCAACTCCTAACCAATTAGGATAAATATATTAATCCCGACTTATTCTACCAAAAAATCAAACTTGCACTCTCGAGTCAAGTGATAATTATGGAAGCAAATTATGATCCAATAACAATACTCTCGATCATCACTCCACAAATCAATCCCCATTTTACCGTCAATATGTTGAAATCGACGACATGACCATTTTTCCCTTTCAATATATTTTGCCATCCAAGTCTTATTTTCATAAAGCAAATTCGTCGTGAACAAATCACCACATAGAGTCCAACGATCTCATCATTGGACTACTGAGCTTAGATTTAAATAATTATGAAAAATGCCTCGGAGTAAAGATTGTTTCATCGTAATGATTAACAAATTCCATTAATGAAAGTATATGATCTCTAACTATATCGTCCCGATTCCCAAAACACCAAGATCAATATTATAATTAAGACTTCAATTTATAGCTAGCTAGCAATTTCGAACTTGAACATATCAAAATTTTCAGCGACTCTCAACTTGTAGATGGTCATATTGAAGGGACATTTGAGAAGAAATAAGAAAAAATGAGCTTATATTGTCTGAAAGTTCATGACCCTTAGCGATGAATCAAGAGTTATGAAATTATGAAAATTACTCGAGCTGACAATTGTAAAGCTGATGCATTGTCTAGACTCGTATTCATGAAAGTTGATGGACTTAATAGGATAGTCCATATCAAAATTGTTACAGAGCCAAACATCAATCAGTCCCTTGGTATCATGGACATTGTCATGAGCCCTCATGGATGGACCCAATAGTAGACTTCATAACCAATGGAAATCTCCCAGGGGATCATCAAGTAGCAAGGAATGTCCGATCTAGAGCCTCCTATATATATTGTATGATCCGAGGAGTTCTGTTCGCAGAAGCTTTACACCTTCATACCTCAGGTGCCTTAAACTATCAAACTCGTAGCCCTGGTCGAAGTTCGTGATGTGTGTGTGGGAATCAATAGGGAGCTTGAGCCTAGCCTTCAAACTTGTAACGTATAGATATTATTGGCCTACCATGAAGAAAGATGCCTCAGACTATGTTAAAAATATGATAAGTTCAAGAGGTTCGACAACGTCACCCACTCTCCTACCGAGGATCTCCCTAGTATCAGCTATCGACCCCATTTGAGCAGTGGCATGTCGACATCCTTGGGCCTTTTCCTGTAACAAGGAGATAGTTAAATTTTATCGCGGTAATAGTGGAATATTTTACTAAGTGGGCAGAAGCAAAAACCCTAGCAATAATTTCGAAGCCCAAGCTCATGTTCTACATTTGGAAGTCCATTATTTGTAGGTTTAGGATACCCAAGGTCCTTAAAATCGACAATAGTAAAAAAATTTATAATCCACAATTTAGAAACTTTTGTACCAACCTCAGGATTGACCACTGTTTTAAGTCAGTGTCATACCCTCAAAGCAATGGCCTAGTTAAGGTGATGATTACGCCCAAAGTGTTACGCGGTGTTGTAGTATAGCTTTGGGGTGTCGTATCCACAGGGAGATGGAAAATTATTCAAAGGTTCCAAAATGGGTGATCTATCCTTTTAAATTGTAGGAAAGTTCGGTTGTTGATCAAACAAGTTGGTCTCAAAATTATGAACTAAAATTCAATAGATTAAGGTAGTGAAGCTTTGGAATTCACTCTCTCGGGTTGGATCAATCAACATTAGTCATTCATGCATCTTACCAAAACTCTAGGCTCCTGTAGTAAATTCTCACGCTAATCTTGAGTTTAATTGAAATTATGATTTAATAAATATTCGATCAAACAATAGAAAGAGCATGACTAATTCTATGAAAAATCCAATAAGAATTAAACCATTTTCAAGACCAATTTATAAAGGAAACCCTAGATCAATTTAATTCCACAATAATACCAAACCTAGATTTCTTCCACAACATATTTCCACATTAATCCATTGAAATTAGATCCAAAAACAATCATATACATCAAGCATATAATGGTAAAGGATCACACCGATAAGGGATTTGAAATTGAAATTCAATAAATACTTCAATTGTTCAATGGAGAAAACGTGATTGAATCCATGAAAATCTAATATAAAATAAACCAACTTCAAAATATATCCATAAGAATAAGAAATCTAAATTCCAGAATTATTTGACAATAAAGAGCACGTTAAATGAATGAAAAGGTGTTAAAATCCCCAAACCCGATCGAGATCCTTCCTTGCTTCACCAAAGAGATTAGCCTTCCATGGAGTTCTTGAGGCCAAGAGATGTTTGAGAGGTCTAGGAGATGAAGAATGGTCGAAATCCCTCTTCTGGTCGACTTTAGGGTGAGAAAAACGCGTCCAAAAACTTTCCCTAGTTGATTTGGTTGATTTCCGGAAATAAAAGATTTTTGGCCCAATTTATATCTATGCGACCGCATGGTTTAAATCCATGTGGTCGCATGGAACAAAGTAATTCAACCCTGAAGCTCTCGGGAATAGCCATGCGGCCGCATGGATTTATAACCATGCGACCGCATGGTTTTGCCAATTTTCCGTCGAACAGCCTTCAGTGTTTTAGTCATATCTTTCTCTCTCGATATCCGATTGAGGTGATTCAAAGTGCGTTGGAAATCCGACTCGATGGGCTACAACGTTTATTCAGATGTCGACTTCCAATTCGATCTTATACCATGTGAAAATGATCTAAATATGAGGCTGAAAATCGATGCAAAACTTTTCAGCATATGTGATGACGTTTTGACTATATTTCATCCCGTCGACTTCTTTCCTCATCCAATTGATGCCGAACACCCTCAAATCTTCATATCTTCATTTTTCCTTCCGAGTTATCTTTTGGTATTTGCAATTTGGTCCTTGAACTTTTGTTTCTTCCATTTTGATCTCTTTTCACTTGTTTCTTCCATTTTTCACCTATTTCACCAATTTGCCACCTAAACCAAAATATAGAAACATTTAGTGTATTTTGGTGTCGAATAATCATATAAATGAAAATATTAAAGGATGAAAAACGTAACAAATGTGCTATTATCACACCCCCCAACTTGCTTATTGCTAGTCCCTAGCAATTTAATGCAAAACGAAACAATCAAAGACTATTCAACGTCGCAAGTCAAATTATCAAGTTCTAAGTTACCACAATGCATGCTCCTTTCAAACTCAACACCACAAAGAAATCAATAGTGTCATGATCACCAAAATGTCAAAAACACATGCCAAATGTGTAAGTGTGTGTCAAGCAATAACCATTTTACCGCTAACCCTAACACATGCAACATCAAGTATATCTCGAGTTAAAGATTCAGCTCCATAACTCACGGGTATCAAAGTGTTTAGTACGGGATTTCTCTCTATGGAGCTGAGAATAAGATACGCTCAAATATGGAGGATTAAATATTCATGAACAGGCAACGAGCAAACATTGATCTTATGATAGGCATACTGTCCAATGAGAGTTCATCAACTTCTTACCACAAACCCACTTGGAATCAAAACAGTCAATGTATAAGGTTGTAATGAGGTTTAGGTTGGGATATACGAAATGAAAGGCTTAATGAATCAAAACTTCCAAGCACATAGTCAGGTATTTCATTATGCATTTCAATAGATTTCATCGTTTAACTAATACATTTCCCAACATTCTCATCAACAAATCAGTCGTCATTTTTCATCACTTTTTGTTTTCTTTTTTTTTCGTTTTTTTTTTACTGATTTATACAAGCACCCATCGACTCTTATCATTTTGCTCATTACTTTTCTTCTCGAATGAAGTTTCATTACCTACTATACACTTGGAAGTATAAAAGTGGAAGGATGTTTACGTTGTATTCCAATGTGTAAAGGTATGGAATAACAAAGTTGCATCAAAGAAAAGGCTATATATGTGTATTGGCTCAAAGTGGCAACTAGAGGGTTGCAGATTAGCTTGAAAGGTATCCTAAGTTGACTGTTATCATTTCCCAAGTATAATCCATCATCTTACCACGGACCATGTAATGTTATGCTCAAAAGAAGTTTCCAGTTCACAAAATCAATGCATGCTCATCACATTTTTAGTGTATTGTAGCTCTTAATACTCACCAATTCTCTCACATGAAAATTTCAACTAGAGACTTCTCTAGCTATATGTGTTAAACAACCATCTTACCACAAGGCTTGTGTGTATAAAAATAATTCAGCAAGTGTCTTGACATCTAGACTTTCATAACAAAATTAACTCCTAGTGGCATATTTTGTCATTCAAGGGCACAACATGCAGCAAATCAGATACTTAAGAGAAAAAAAAATTAAACCAATCATGACAAATTCAACAAGGGTACATGATAATCATGGTAGAATCCAAAGTAACTCTCCCCCAACTAAATATTGCATTGTCCTCAATGCATAAACATGAATACTAAATGGGGAAGGAAAGATATCACCTGGAGGCGGATGTGAGTCAACATAAGCACGAAGAAAGGTGAACCTGGAAGTTCTCAATGGGATGGTAGTGCAAGAAAAAGAACAAAAATAACTAAAATATGAATGCAAAAATAAAAAGAAAAGAAAGGAATGAACTTCTCTTGGGTTGCCTCCCAAGCAGCGCCTTTGTTTATCGTCGTTGGCTCGATCCAATGTTCCCATTTTTAGCCCGCATCTAGCCAGGGCGATCCCAAGTTTCCTTACAGTGCATTAAACTCATTGCCCATAACCATCGGTGCAGCCCCTCTGCCTCCATCTAATACATGTGTGGGGTCACTAGGAGAGGGCTTGAAATTTGTAGTGGGGGCCTGCAACATAGAAGGTAGAGTCCTCTTGTTAGAAACTGGTGATGTAAAATAAGGACTATTACCTGTTTCGTGATCTGTCCTCTTCACGATGTCCAAACCATCTGGTTCTGAAAATTCCTGTGCTGGTCCAAGGAACATATTATCGGCTACCTCTTGTGTGAGTGTGTCAATCATGTGAGTTTGTTGACACTCATCATCTTCCTCTGGTTGCCTGGTGATATGAAAAATGTTGACTTCTAGAGTCATATTCCCAAAGGATAATTTCATGAGATCATTTCTACAATTAATCAAAGCATTAGCAGTAGCAAGGAATGGTCTACCAAGAATGATAGGAATTTTAGAAGCAACGCTCACATTAGCTTTTACATCCACGACCAAGAAATCAACGGGGTAGTAAAATTTATCAATTTGAACTAAGACATCTTCAATTACTCCCCTAGGTTTAATAGTGGACCTATCAGCTAATTATAGGACAATAGAGGTAGGCTTCATCTCACCTAATCCTAGCTGCGAGTAAATTTCATAAGGCGTGAGATTGACACTAGCCCCTAGATCAAGAAGGGCTTGTCCAATCTCATGGTTCCCAATGATGCAAGAGACAGTAGGACAACCAGGATCCTTATACTTTGGTGGGGTCCTCTGCTCGATCACGGCACTCACGTGCTCAGTTAAGAAAGTGGTTTTCTTGATATGATGTTTTCTTTTGACAGTGCATAAATCCTTAAGGACTTTAGCATAAGCAGGAACCTGTGAAATCACATGCAAGAAAGGCAGATTGATCTTTACTTGCTTTAGGTGCTCTAGGATCTCGCTATGATGGCTAGCAGATTTCGTGGTGGACTTTAGAGCTTGAGGGAAAGGTACTCTAGTAGGAATTTCTACTACCTCCTCACTAGGGGCACTCTCCTCAGAATTTCTAGAATTTTTTTCCTTTTCCCCAGACTCCCTAGACTTGATGATTGGTTATATAACTTTGCCAGATCTAGTGGTGATGGCATTGACTTCCTTAAAGTTATTCCCTTCTAAACCTGAGGTCTGAACCATGTGTTGTCCCTTAGGGTTTGGCTGAGGTTGAGCTGGGAATTTCCCACGCTCCCCTACAGTTAGGGCATTGGTCAATTTGGACATGTGGCTTTTCATTTCCTTGTTATCCTCAACAACCTGATTGATCATGATTTCAAACTTTTGATTGGTTTTACCCTGAGCCTCTATAAAAGCATGTAAGGTGTCTTCCAAAGAGTTCCTAGAGGTTACGGTTGTTGGTTGTCAGACTTCCAGCTGAAATTGGGATGATTTCGCCACCCTTTATTGTAGGTTTCAGAAAAGGGGGTGTATGGCTTTTGGTACATGCCTAAAGCATTACAGTGTTCCTCATACACTCCTCTCATCTCAGCGTAAGTGGTACACTCTTGCGCTGGGTGTTCGCTTCCTCCACACACAAAACAATTTCCACTAGACTCAACGCGGGATGCACTATGTACAGATTTCGAGTCTCTCGCACGTAAGGCTTCAAGTTCTTTAGTTAGGGCTTCTACCTTTGCCCTAAGGCTATCTTCCTCCCTAAGATGATAAATACCTGTGCTAGGGGGGTTATTTGTGGGTTGTGACCAATTAGTACTCTCAGCAGCACTAGGTCCAGTCCAGGTATGGGCTTTTTCAGCTAAGTCATCTAAATATCCTATGGCCTCATCTGGATCTTTCTGTAGGAACTCACCATTACACATCATCTCTACAAACTGGCGCTCCCTAGGTGTCAACCCTTCATAGAAATAGCTCACAATGCGCCAGCTCTCATAACCATGGTGGGGACAAAGGGCTTGCAACTCTTTGTATCTTTCCCACGTTTGGTATAGGGTTTCACTATCCTTTTGGGCAAAGGAATTGATTTGCTTTTTCAAGGCACTAGTCTTATGATGTGGAAAGTATTTACCAAAGAATGCCTGAGTCATTTCAGCCCAAGTTCCAATTGAGCGTGGTCTCAATGAATACAACCAGCTCTTCGCCCTTTCCTTTAGAGAAAATGGGAAGAATTTAAGCCTAATTGCATCCATTGTACCATGTTGATTGTGAAAGGTCGCTACTACCTCTTCAAACTCCCTAATATGCACATACGGGTTCTCATTCTCAAGTCCATGAAAATTGGGAAGAAGTTGGATCATTCCTGGTTTAAAGTCTACCCGTGGCATATTAGGTGGAAACATGATACATGATGGTGTAGATGTGCGTGTGGGGTGTAAGTAATCATGCAAAGTTCTGTAAGGTGCATCATGCTCACTATCAGACATTGTGTTGTGATGTGGTGGTCGTGACAATAGATGCAGTGTCAAAAATAGGGTTAGGAAGAGATTCAAACACTGGACGAAGTCTGTCGGTAGAGCTTCCTATATCGCCTCGATCCCTGCTCATAAACACAAGCAAAAGAAGAAAAAAAATGGAACTATGTGAAAAACTAGAGATAATAACGAGAGAAAATAAACTAACAAAACAAAAAAAATGAAAATGAATAAGGGAACGAAGTCACCCTTTTGGTAGAAGATCCTTCAATTTGTAGTACCGTCTCCCCGGCAACGGCGCCAAAATTTGATTACGCCCAAAGTGTTACGCGGTATTGTAGTGTAGCTTTGGGGTGTCGTATCCACAGGGAGATGGAAAATTATTCAAAGGTTCCAAAATGGGTGATCTATCCTTTTAAATTGTAGGAAAGTTCAGTTGTTGATCAAACAAGTTGGTCTCAAAATTATGAACTAAAATTCAATAGATTAAGGTAGTGAAGCTTTGGAATTCACTCTCTCGGGTTGGATCAATCAACATTAGTCATTCATGCATCTTACCAAAACTCTAGGCTCCTATAGTAAATTCTCACGCTAATCTTGAGTTTAATTGAAATTATGATTTAATAAATATTCGATCAAACAATAGAAAGAGCATGACTAATTCTATGAAAAATCCAATAAGAATTAAACCATTTTCAAGACCAATTTATAAAGGAAACCCTAGATCAATTTAATTCCACAATAATACCAAACCTAGATTTCTTCCACAACATATTTCCACATTAATCCATTGAAATTAGATCCAAAAACAATCATATACATCAAGCATATAATGGTAAAGGATCACACCGATAAGGGATTTGAAATTGAAATTCAATAAATACTTCAATTGTTCAATGGAGAAAACGTGATTGAATCCATGAAAATCTAATATAAAATAAACCAACTTCAAAATATATCCATAAGAATAAGAAATCTAAATTCCAGAATTATTTGACAATAAAGAGCACGTTAAATGAATGAAAAGGTGTTAAAATCCCCAAACCCGATCGAGATCCTTCCTTGCTTCACCAAAGAGATTAGCCTTCCATGGAGTTCTTGAGGCCAAGAGATGTTTGAGAGGTCTAGGAGATGAAGAATGGTCGAAATCCCTCTTCTGGTCGACTTTAGGGTGAGAAAAACGCGTCCAAAAACTTTCCCTAGTTGATTTGGTTGATTTCCGGAAATAAAAGATTTTTGGCCCAGTTTATACCTATGCGACCGCATGGTATAAATCCATGCTGTCGCATGGAACAAAGTAATTCAACCCTGAAGCTCTCGGGAATAGCCATGCGGCCGCATGGATTTATAACCATGCGACCGCATGGTTTTGCCAATTTTCCGTCAAACTGCCTTCAGTGTTTTAGTCATATCTTTCATACCATGTGAAAATGATCTAAATATGAGGCTGAAAATCGATGCAAAACTTTTCAGCATATGTGATGACATTTTGACTATATTTCATCCCGTCGACTTCTTTCCTCATCCAATTGATGCCGAACACCCTCAAATCTTCATATCTTCATTTTTCCTTCCGAGTTATCTTTTGGTATTTGCAATTTGGTCCTTGAACTTTTGTTTCTTCCATTTTGATCTCTTTTCACTTGTTTCTTCCATTTTTTACCTGTTTCACCAATTTGCCACCTAAACCAAGATATAGAAACATTTAGTGCATTTTGGTGTCGAATAATCATATAAATGAAAATATTAAAGGATGAAAAACGTAACAAATGTGCTATTATCAGGTGACAAATCGAATTATATTACAAGATCTCCGAACAGGGAACATAGATGCTAGGGGTACTTGATCTTATGAACTACCCTCTATATTGTGAACATATAGAACATCTCACTGAACTACGACAGAGGAGACCCCCTTCATGTTAGCATTTGATATTAAAGCTACAATACCGGTTGAAATTAGCTTGCCCAGCCTCAGGAGACTTGAGCCCGAGGTCTCAGAACGCATAACTGGACACATCGACCTCATTGAAGAAGTACGAGAGCAGGCTTTGTTAAGGGTCACATCTTACCAAAATAGAACACCAAGATACTTTAACAATAAAGTTAGATCTAGAAGGTTTAAAGTTGGAGACCTTGTATTGAGGAGGGCATAAACCGCTGGTCATGCCCCTGGATAGCTTTGGCCTGTTTGGAAAAGACCCTTCTAGGTCATACGACATATTCGTGGAGGAGCATACAGCCTAAGAGATACTTCAAGAAGACCACATCAAAGGCTGTGGAATGATGATTATTTGAAGGTCTATTACAAGTAGTTCATCCTACCTCTACTCAGGAATTATATTTTTATTTTTCGTCTTTTGTAGGGACCTGCGTGGCCATATTTATTTTTCTTTTGTAGACCCGTATTTATTTTTTTTGTTGGTAGGGCCATTTTTATTCAACCCTGTCGTAAGCATATTCAAAAGCCAATCTAACTTCCTTCAGTCTATTTTTCCCGGTAGTTGCATTTGCTGGTCGGGTCTGCGTGCCCATAGTTATTTTTTAGTTTATTTTGATTAGGAGTCGAGATGACATTTCAATAAAAGTCTATCCATTTTGTCCTATATGACCTCTAAACTTTGCCCTGCGTAAGCACCTCTAAACCTTGCCCTGTGCAAGCACCTATATGTTTTGCCCTCCCCAAGTACATCTAAGCCTTGACCCGCGCAAACACCTCTAAGCTTTGCTTTATGCAAGTACCGAAAATACCTTGAGCATTGTCCAATGCAGGCATCCCAAAATTTCAAACAGCAAACATCCCGACATATTGTAGCGATCGAGAATTTTAATTTATTTTTCTTGAAAAACGTGTCGCTAAGTCCTAACCCCGAGTTTTAAAGATAAAAGCGTGTTCGTCTAGCCGTTGTTAAACAAACTTAAATTTATTAGAATCGAGTCCAATTTCGAATATTTTTATGTATCAAATTCATTATCGTTTTAAATCCGAAATTCAATACGATATATTATTATTTTGGGTCCAAAATTTCATTAGCCCAAATAGGTTTATTTTAGCCCAATTCACTTTGAGTCCATGTAGGGAAATTCTTTAGGTCCAATTAGAAAATTCTTCCGGCCCAATTTTCTGGCCCACTTATCACCTAGATTTCTGTACCCTAGAAAATTCACTGTTCATATAACACCCTATTTCCCTCCTCTTCTTCACCACACGCAGCTGCCAAAAAGGGTAAGAAAACTCCATCATTTGCTCTCAAATTGGAAACCCACGTTAGTGCTAGAACCCTGAATTTCTAGCACCAACAACATGGAGTTTCACACATTAGAACCAGTAGAAACCAGAATCCACCAACACCCCTCCACCTCCAGCTCACAACTGATGCTAGAACGCCCATTTCTAGCATCAGCAATGGCGATTCACGTGTGATGCTAGAAAACCAATTTCTAGCATCAACACTACCACTGCAACCACCACACACTCCACAGTCGAAACACAGAACCACCTCCAACCCACAGGCTCCACCACTGCAGCCATCACTGCAAAAACGAGCCATCCACACGAGCCACCACACCAACACCCAAGCTGCAGCCATCCATCCCACAACCCAGCCCAATCGAATCACCACCAAGGCCACCTCCTGTAAGCCACAACAGTCAGAACCCCCAAACTGGAAGACTACAACCAGTCACCAAACCACTGCCCAACACCACAGATTCCACCGCACCAACTCCACCACTTTAGCCCCAAAACGTCGCCACCATAACACCCAACCCACCTTCCAGTCAACCCAAAATCAAACCCCAAATCAAAACCAAAAACCAAGAAGTAAGAAAACCCATGAACTTACCTCGTTCCCCGACCCATTTCTCGCCAGAGTACCACTGGAAAATCCAAGAAAAACCGAACTCCAAGCCTCGGGTAGCCCTATTAGCCTCCAACCAGAACGCCAAAATCACCCAATCATCACCCCCACACCACCGGCGCCACCACGCGACGGCGGCGCTGCTGTCGCCGGCAGGAATCGGAGGAAGGGGCGAAGCCCCTTCCCGTCGCTCTCCTCACTCTGCTCTCGCGTTCGATGAGAGAAAGAGAGAGAGAGAGTGAGAGATTTTTATTAATTTTGATTTTTGAAAATTACGATTTTAGCCCAAAGTTTAGAAGTTAGTTAATTTCAGTCTTAAAGTTTTGAAGTTGTGTATTTTAAGTCCCAAACTATTTAAAAAGTTTATTCAGTTCTTAAGTTTATGTTTTAAAATAAATCAGCCCACAGAATCTAGAAAAAGTCAATTTCAGTCCTTAAATTCTTATTTTCAGTTTTAATAAATTTTCAATTAAGTTCCTATTTTAGAAAAGTTCAATTTCAGCCCTTAAACTTTTATTTTTAGTTTTAATAAATTTTCAATTAAGTCCCTATTTTAGAAAAGTTTAATTTCAGCCCTTAAACTTTTATTTTTAGTTTTAATAAATTCAATTAAGTCCCTAAACTTCATTTTATCGTTTTTAATCTTTAAAAAATTTCGGAACACTAATTCAAAGTTTATTTCCTATTTTGGCTAGACGAAACGTACGGACGATTGAGGGATTGAGATTTCTTCCCGCTCCACTTTTCACGTGAATCGTTATAGATTGAGGTAGACTCACCCCCATTGATTAGTTTAAATTATAATTGCATGTATTATGTGACTTTATGTGATTTATATGTTTTAATGCATAAGACGAGAATCTCTTATGAGATAGATTATGTTGTTATACTTGTCATAACTTATATGCTTAATTGCATGAGAAGAAATAGAATTTCTTATGAGATAAGATGATGTTATGCATAACTTACTTGCTTAAATGCACGAGACAGACTACCCACACCCTATGATTTTAAAAGAGCCTATAGCCTATGTGCTTAAATGCATGAGACGAGACTACCCACACCCTATGATTTTAAAGAGCCTGTGATCTTTCAAAGAAAATAAGCCTATGATTATGTCACTGTATAAATTACATAGTTATGTGTTCAATTATTCTATAAATTAATTACTGGCGATGAGTCTATTGAGTATTTCTTCGAAATGCTCATTACATTATTTTAACAATATTGCAGATTTTGGAGACGGTCGAGTATGATGGGCAGTGGTGACACGAACGAATTAATGTAGTTAATTGTTTTTAATTTACTTATAGATTTTACTTATTTGAACATTATGAACTTACTTGTCTTTTCAGTTATTCTGAAAACTTGAGTTTTAAAGTTTAATCAGTTTTCTTAAGTTAATTCAAACGAGATTTATTGTCGTTAAAGTTCACAATTTTAAATGTGATGATTTTTTAAAAGTTAGTTATTCCGCCAAACTTTTCAGTTAAATTAGGGCAAAAAGATGATGACGTAGCATTCCGGGTTCGCGGAACTCTGGGCGCTACACATATGACCATCCCGAATTTGTCAGAATAATCATGTTCATAAATTATCCGAGAGCTCGGGATAATTATTTTATGCAATGCTCGAACTTGTCCTCGAGCTTAATTCCCATTAGGTTCGTGGATAATTAATTTCACATTATTGGACTTATCATCGAGTTTAATTCTTGTAAAAATCCAAACAATGAAGCTCGGGATAATCATTTCACATTATGCTTTGGACTACCGTTGAGCATAATTCTTGTTAAAATCTTAGCGACAAAAGCTAGGGAAAATTATTAGCTTAAACTAGTCGTTGAGAATAACGCTTTGTTCTAATTTCGTCCTAGGAGTCGAGATTAACACTTTATTCTAATTTCGTCCTAGTTGTCAAGACTAAATCATTTTTTCTGATTTCATCCTGTTTAAATGGGATTAGTCCTCTACCCTAATTACAAAATGAACAACCATAATGATCATTTACATAGTTTTTTGTCCCTTTTCACAAAATTAATGTTTTAAGTTTTCCTCACAAGATATTAGTGGCACTTTACACATGTAGGTTGCTTATACAACCATATAGGTATAGAATGAGTTATGTGGGAAAAATTCATTGTTCATGAATTATACCTGTATAAGTAATTAAATAATCACGTGATTTGATTTTTAATGACATGGTTTGAATCTAAAAATTCATGAAAAGATGTTATTTTAAATAAAAAAAATTTCATTCACTCGTTCCATGTGTTTGCATGTTGTGCATAAGTAATGCATTCATTTCTTCGTTATTCATGATTATGTTGCTTGTTTTTCTTTTATTTCGTAACAAAAGGGGGAGAGATAATATTATTTATTTCAAGGGAGAGTAATATTTTTTATTAATGATATGACTAGCAAGTATTAGATGTTTTGCCTTATTTTTGAGTTGCTAGTTCGATTGTTGATGGTTAGATGCTAAGTTATTGATATACATGTTATTACACGTTTTGATCTTCTTGTTTTTACTTGCATTGTATATATTTGACTTAGTTATGTGCTTCGTTATCAGTTTTCTTATGCTTTACAGGTGTTGTTATTTTATTTATTGTAGGGTGGGGGAAATGTTTTGAATCAAAATTTTGGATATTTAGTAAGTGATGTGATCCAAAAGTCGAGCCCAACGAAGACGAGCTCAGGACGAGACACGTTGATAATCGAAGGTGGACTGATGGGATTACTTGTGCAATTAACAATGGACGACACCATGATCTACGCAAGAAAAGAAACAAGTCTCATGTTGGGGTTGAAATCCGAAATCATTTGGATCAACACGATACAAGCAGCCAAAAATGGAGCTGCATCGGAAAGCCATGCGGTTGCATAGCTTTGTGACCTATGTTGTCGCATAGAGTGTTCCGGAGAGTTGAGAGGGACTGATGGTCTGTGCCATGCGACTGCACAAAAGTGTACTGTATGGTCGCATGGTACAATTTTTGGACGAATATTTTCCTTTTTTGCGAGAATCCTAGTTTCCTTAGAATTTCATTCTAATTGATATTTTGTGATATTATTCATATTATTTCTGTTTTTTTTCTAAGGTTTTATGAGGTAGTATAAATAGTTTTCATATTTCATTGTATTAGAACTGTTGACATATTATTGAATTAAAAAGAGGCAATTGCTTTCGAAATCCTTGCTCTTCGTCGATCAATTTGAACTTATCAAGATCGTTCTTGTGACATTTAACATTAGGTGCAGATCACGGGTTGTATAATCAAGAGGTCAATAATCCTCATATTAATTGGTTGTTTGATTCATCGTTCTTGATTCAAATCCAAAACCGAGTTATCTTTGGACTTTCTTGGGATCGTAAATCTTGTTGTTGGATTGCGTGGTCGATGTTGTTACATGGTTCTCATCAGTTGGTATTAGAGCACGACTCCAAAATAATTAAGGTTGTATCTTTTTGTTGTTATTGAGTCTTTATTTTTTCTTTTTTTCCTATTGTTCTTCGTATTCTTCGAGCCTATTAATAGTTTTGAGTCTTTGATCCAAAAAAATTACAAAAAAAGAGTCAAAAGTTGTTTTTGTGCTGGCCTTGTAGTCAAATTTCAAAGTAAAAAAATCTGAAATTTAAAAAAAATTATTATAAATTTCGAGAATTTCCAGTAGTTTTCAGTTTGTCGATTTTGAGTAAAAAAAAATTGTTCAATTCCATTCCATTTTTACCTTATTGAATTTTTATTAGTTCCAATTCATACAATTATTCCAATTTCTTCTTATCTTTGAGTCATTTTCTTTTCTTATTTTCAACCACAATTCGTGATCATATCCGATTTGGGAACCACGAACACATCCTTGTTGAGTTTACTTTGTTCTTTGGAGTACTCGGATGAAAGCACTCGGTGGAAAAAGGCAAAGTGGTGAGACCAATAGAGGGAAAAAACCAGTATTTGAGTGACACACGAGTGATCATTTGTGAGGTAGAAAATACTATAGAGTTAGGATGTCTGATAGAGAGGGTTCCAATTTAAGCAGACAGACAAATCTAGGGGTGTCAATGTGCCGAGTCGGTTCGCGGGCTGGAATTTGAGGCTCGGGCTCGCTCAGGCCCGATCTACGGGCTTTTTTACGAGCTCGAGCCTAGCCGAGCTTTTGCTCGCTCAAGGAAAAGACACTCGGCTCGAGCTTTGACTCGGGCTTTTTCCGAGCCGAGCCGGCCGACCCATTTTTCCTCTATTCTTACCAAATTTTTTTTAAAAATTTATATATTTTCGAAAAGCTCGAGTCGAGCCGAGCTAGGCCCGTTGTCCTAAAAAAGGCTCGACCCAAGCTTAGGCTTGGTTCAACCGAGCCCGACTTTAGCTTTTTGCGGCCCGAGCCCGCGAACTTTTTTGCCACCACTAGAAAAATCCAATCAACATGGCGGAAGATGTAATGCGACAATTTGAAAGGGTCCTGGGGATGTGAGTGATAGACTTGATAGGCTCGATACATCGGTTGCAAATTTTCATAGGGGATAATCAAGTGCAAGGAGGTCGGGTAGGCGGGAGCCTAGGGTGGAGATGCATGATGATTGTGAGTACGGTAGTGACTTGGATGAGGGTGCATCGATGAAGGTTGAAATATATAGGATGAGAAATAGATGAGGTAGTTTTGAAAGAAAGGGTAGAAACAATAATGGAGATAAGGTAGATGGGAGTATGGACAACATTAAAATATTGATTCCACCGTTCAAGGGAAGGAGTGATCTGGAAGCTTATCTAGAGTGGGAGAGGAATGTAGAGTTGATTTTTGAGTGCTATAACTACTCGGAGGAAAAGAATGTGAAAATAGCCGTTCTTGAATTCACTTACTATGCTATAATTTGATTGGATCAAGTGGTTACATCGAGGCAAAAGAATCAGGAACGACCTGTTAATACTTGGGATGAGCTGAAAGCTACCATGCGAAAGTGGTTTGTGCCTAGTCACTATTATAGGGAGCTGCATCAGAAACTACAAAGTCTATATCAGGGGTCGAGGAATGTAGAGGACTACAACAAGGAGATGGAAATATTGATGATCAGGGCGAATGTGGTGGAGGATCAAGAAGCCACCATGGCTCGTTTCTTAATGGGTTGAATAAAGATATTGCAAAAGTCGTGGAGTTGCAACACTATATGGAGATAGAAGACATGTTGCGTGTGGCCATGAAGGTGGAGAAACAGTTGAATAGGAAGGGGACAACTAGGCAGCCATTGGGTACTTCGGGTAATAATTTATCTTGGAAACCTAGATGGGACAACAAAGGAGATAGAGCTATTTCAAAGGGAAGAACTGAAATGCTAAAGGGAAATGATGAAGGTGCTAGTAGAACAACACCCAAAGTAGAGCCACAGTAAACCAAGAATCGGGATATCAAATGCTTCAAGTGTTTGGGGACTGGACACATTGCTTCTCAATACCAAAAAAAAAGACAATGATCTTGCGGGCAATGGAGAGGTGGTGAGTGATAGTAAGGATGATTATGAAGCCATGCCAACATTGGAGGAGGTTAGTGATGGGGATAAAGTGGAATTTAATGTTGGAGAGTTAATGGTCACGAGGCGAGCTCTCAACACTCAAATTAAAGCAGATGACTTGAAACAGTAACGAGAAAACATATTCCATACACGATACCACGTTAACAATAAGGTAGATCATTGATGGTGAAATTTGTAAAAACGTAGCTAGCACAACTCTTGTAGAAAAATTGGGATTAACTACAATAAAACACCATAGACCCTATAGGTTACAATGGTTGAATGAATGTGGGGAAGTTAAAGTTAACAAAAGGGTGTTGATAAATTTCTCCATTGGTATTTATTGGGATAAAATCATGTGTGACGTGGTACCTATGCATACGGGGAATATTTTATTGGAGAGACCAAGATAATATGATAGGAAAGTTATTCCTGATAGGTACAAGAATCGTCGTTACACTTTTGTTAAGAATGGGAGGTCCATTACCCTTGCGCTATTAACACTGATACAAGTTTATGAACACCAAATTAAAATGAAAAAAGAGGAAGAAAGAAGAGTGAAAGAGTTAGAGAGGATGAGAGAAAATAGTGGTAAGTACAAAAGAAAATGGTGCTGTAGCTAATAGAGAGAAAAAGAGAGTGAAGCCACATGAGAGAAAAGAAAGAGAGTCTTCTGAGAAGAGAGAAAAGCCGAAGTTGAATTTCTTTGCAAAATGGACTGAGTTGAAAAGAGCAATAGTTGAGAAGAAGCAAGTGATCTTGTTAGTTTATAAGAACTTATTCCTTAATCTTAAAGAACTTAACCCACCCCTCACCAGTTTAGTTATCTCTTTGTTGCAGGAATTCGAAGATATATTCCTGGAAGACATGCGTAGTGGGTTGCCACCCATTCGAGGCATTGAGCACCAAATTGACTTCGTCCCTGGAGCTGTCATTCCAAATCGACCAACTTATCGAAGTAAACCCGAGGAGACAAAGGAGCTACAAAGACAAGTGGAAGAATTGATGAGCAAGGGATATGTAAGGGAGAGCAGGAGTCCATATGTGGTTTTAGTGCTTTTTGTGCTGAAGAAAGATGGAACTTGGAGAATGTGTGTGGATTGCAGAGCTATCAATAACATAGAGGTAAAGCATCGTCATCTTATTCCTAGGTTAGATGATATGTTTGATTAACTGTATAGTACATGCATATTTATTAAAATTGATCTTAAGAGTGAATACCACCAAATTCGAATAAGGGAATGTGATGAGTGGAAGACCACTTTTAAAACTAAGTATGGCTTGTATAAATGGTTAGTAATGTTGTTTGGACTCACTAATGCACCGAGCACTTTCATGCGATTAATAAATCATGCTTTTCGTGCTTTTATAGGTAAATTTTTTGTAGTTTACTTTGATGACATTCTAGTCTATTGCAAGGACCTTAATCATCATGTAGAACACATTAGGAGTGTGCTTTTGATTTCAAGGGAAGAATAACGTTAGGCTAATTTTAAGAAATGTACATTTTGCATGGAAAATTTTGTTTTTCTAGGATTTGTAGTTGGTGCTAATAGGGTAGAAGTAGATGAAGAGAAAATAAAAGCTATTAAAGAATTGTCAACACCTAAAAGCATAATTGAAGTACGGAATTTTCATGACTTGGCTAGCTTTTATAGGCATTTTGTTAAAGACTTTAGCAAAATTACCACACCACTCACCGAAATTGTTAAAAAGAGCGTATGATTTCATTGCGGGGAACATGAACGTACATTCAATACCTTTAAAGATAGGTTGTGTAAAGCATCAGTTTTAGCACTTCCTAATTTTGATCAAACTTTCGAGATTGAGTGTGATGCATCAGGAATAGGGATTGGAGCAGTTTTAATGTAGGATAGGAGGCTGATAGCCTGTTTCAGTGAGAAGCTAAGTGGAGCAGCACTCAATTATCCCACTTATGACAAAGAGCTGTATTCACTTGTACGAGCCTTGGAGACACGGCAGCACTACTTATGGCTTAAAGAGTTCATGCTTCATACGGACTATGAATCATTGAAGCATCTGCGATTTCAAGGCAAGTTAAACAAAAAGTATGCGAGATGGATGGAATTTGTAGAGATATTTCCTTATGTCATCCGGTACAAGCAATGTAAGGAAAATGTGGTGGAGGATGCATTGTCTCGAAGGTATGTGCTACTAACTTCTCTTAGATCTAAATTGTTTGGCTTTGAACATATTAAGGTCATGTATATTGGTGATCTAGAATTTTCAGAAATTTATGCATCATGTAATAAAGGGACTATAGATAAGTTCTTTAAGCAGGATGGATGTTTGTTTCGGGAAAATAGGTTATGTGATCCTAATTGTTCCATGAGGGAGTTGTTAGCAAGAAAAGCACATAGTGGAAAAGACTTTAGAGATGTTGGGGGAACATTTCTATTGGCCTAAGATGAGAAGTGGTGTTGAAAGAGTATGTAGTCGATGCATAACTTGTAAACGGGCTAAATCTAAGGTTTTACCTCAAGGTTTGTATACATCTTTATCTACACCTAGTGAACTACGGGCTGATATTTTAATGGATTTTGTTTTGGGCTTGCTTAAGACTAAGAAGGGACGAGATTCGATATTTGTGGTGGTAGATAGGTTTAGCGAGATGACACATTTCATACCCTGTTAGAAGATCGATGATTCGACTAATATTGCGAAGTTATTCTCCAAGGAGATAGTATGTTTACATTGGGTACCTAAGAGCATAGTGTCTGATCGAGATGTCAAGTTTTTCAGTCATTTTTGGTAGTTTTGGTGGGGTAAGTTAGGAACCAAATTATTTTTGTACCACTTGTCATCCACAAATTGATGGGCAAGCCAAAGTAGTGAATAGGACTATGACACAATTGTTACGCACTGTAGTCAATAAGAATTTGAAAAGTTGGGAGGAGTGCTTACTTTTTTATAGAGTTTGCATATAATAGGGTCGCGCATTCTACTACTTCATTTTCACCGTTTGAAATTGTTTATGGTTTTAATCTGCTAACACATTTGAATTTAATACCTTTAACTGTGAATAAACGAGGTAGCTTAGATGGCAAAAGAAAGGCCGAGTTGGTGAAGTCACTCCATTAGAATAAGGATGCAAATTGAGAGCAAAAACAAACACTATGCATCACAAGCAAACAAGGGCAAAAAAAGCATGACGTTCGAATCTGGTGACTGGGTTTGGGTACAATTTAGAAAGGAGCACTTTCCAGAGCACATGAAATCAAAGTTACAACCACGAGGGGATGAACCATTTCAAGTTTTGGGGAAGATTAATGACAACGCGTACAAATTAGATCTTTCAGGCGAGTATAACGTGTCAGCAACTTTTATTGCAATTGATCTCTCTCTCTATCTCTCCCTCTCTTTGATGCAGGTACATATTCGAGGTTGAATCCTTTTGAAGAGGAAGGGGATGATGTGATTCAAGAGTCGAGCCCAATGAAGGCGAGCCCAGGACGAACCCCGTTGATTATTGAAGGCGGACCGATGACGTGATCAAGGACAAAGAGGATAAATTACGCGATGGGATTACTTGTGCAATCAAGGATGGACGATACCACGATCTACGTCAGAAAAGAAACAAGTCTTATGTTGGGGTCGAAGTCCGAAATCATTTGGATCAACACGATACAAGCAGTCAAAAATGGAGTTACATCGCAAATCCATGCAATCTTACAGAGGGTTCCCGAGAGTTGAGAGGGGCTGATGGTCTATGCCATACGACCGCACAGAAGAGTACCATGCGGTCACATGGTATGATTTCTGGACAAATATTTTCCTTTTTTGCGAAAATCCGAGTTTCCTTAGAATTTCACTCTAATTGATATTTTGTGATTTTTTCATATTATTTCCCTTTTTCTTAGGTTTTTATGAGGTATATAAATAGTTTTCATATTTCATTGTATTAAAACTTTTGACATATTATTGAATTAAAGAGAGGCAATTGCTTTTGAAATCATTGTTCTTTGTCGACCACTTTAAACTTATCAAGATCGTTCTTGTGGTGTTCAACATCGGGAAAGGATCACTGGTTGTGCAATCAAGAGGTCAATAATCCTAGTATTAATTGGCAGCTCAATTCATCATTCTTGATTCAAATCCAAAATCGGATTATCTTTAAACTTTCTTGGGATCGTCAATCTTGCTGTTGGGTTGCGTAGTCGACGTTGCTACGTGGTTCTCATCGGTAAATGAAACCATCGGATCTAAATTTAGTTATGAAATCGAAGTGGTTCAATTTTGTTTGGTTCAACTCAATCATTATTGGGTGTCATACCTCCTGATGAGTTCTACATGAGGACTCATTTATGCTGGCTCAGCATATATGAGTTATATAGTCCTCAAGGACTCTGATGTCCTCGAGATATTCTCGAGGACAAATACCACGCTTCCACAAGATTTGGGTGGCAACAATCTTGGAGGGTAGGTCCTCGAGATAACTTTTTACCACCCAGGGCATGCGTGTCCTCGAGCACTTTCCATTAATTTCAATGACCTTCTTGCTTAAACCTAAAAAGAGTTGTACTTTCTAAAGACTTTTATCGGACCCAAACATCTCAACCTAAGACTCCTACGTGTAGAATGACTATATCTTAACTATATTACCATTACATTGTGATTGGTCTTGCAATTATAGTACAAGTTAAATATCCTTCTCAAGTAGGACTCTTGAGGTCAGGATATTCAAATAGTTTAGTCCTATCAGAAGTGTACTAACTACCCACCTCTATAAATGAGTATCTATTCATTATTCATGTACGCTTTTACATAGTTTTTTTGTTTATAGCCTCACGTATAATTTTTTTTTCTCTCTAACTTAAATATCTAATGGGCGACGATGACACACCTTGTTACCTTTGTTTCAAGTATTAGAAGATCTCGTTCGTGCTCATTCTCAGTCATCAAACTTCAAAATCAATATGTATGATTTTTGGTAGCATAATTGGTACCATCTGTGACCACTACCAAAAGCCATGGTCAATAGTCGTTCGGGTCTTCCTCTAGCAAGCTCATCTATTCTAAACCCTTCTCCTCCTAAAGATTCCCTTATTCCTCAAGAAGAATCATCAGAAATACTAGTGCCCCAACTAGTGGTTATTACTGTTGGAGCCTTTGAAGAGCCACGCCAACAAGTTGTCACGCTAACTTAACTGCAGAGTAAAAGATAACTGCATCCATCACCTACACCGGCACCCAAAAAGGGTTTCATGGCCGATGTTCGAGCTTGGGTTCCAAGCCCTGTTCTTGATGTTGGAGAAGTCGGGACCTCGGGTGTACCTCATATGGCCTCGACTTCATGATCAGTGACCATGGAGTCTAGTGAACTTGTCAGGATCATTTAAGATGGGATTATGACAGGCATGCTTCAGAACATTAAGAGGTCAACAAGTTTTACTCCTAACATTCCATTCACTCCTGAGATATTATCATACCCCTTACTAGACAGATTCAAATATCCTCAAAGCCCAATTTCCATAGCCACATTCTCAGATTGGTTGACATGTTCTCCATCTTTTGTGCAAGTATTAAGCACATCAGGAAAACATCAGCATTCCTCATACAACTTCGTCAAGGGAAAAATGAGACCCTACGTGATTTTATGACGAGGTTTAATAAAAAAAGGCTTCAAATTCTCGACCTACATATCACAACAACAACGGTCTCTACATTTACATATGCTATAAGGTGTGAGACATTAAGGATGTCCTTATCAAAACTCCACCAAAGTCAGTGGCCGAGCTTTTAACTCGATGTGAGAAATACATTAATATAGGAAAAAAAATCAAATTCAAGGAAAATTGGCCCGACCTATGAAAGGCCCGACCTATGAAAGGATCAAGCATAAAAGGCAGCATGATTCGAATCTTCGACAATAAATCCTTCAGAATAGGCAGAGGTAGGAGGTACCATTGGTTTCATTCACTCGATTAAACACTTCTAAGACCAACATCTTGATGGAAATCAAAGACATAAAGGAGCTCAAATGGCCTTCAAGAATGAAGTTCCTCCTCATTCCCAGGATAGGAACAAGTATTGTGATTTTAATCGGGATCACGGTCATACCACGAAGAATTGCAGGGCCTTGCAGTAGGAGATTGATGCTATTGTTAAAAAATGATTCCTAAGTTCTTATGTTGGTTATGATGAACACACGATGAATCATCATGATAAGGAAAAAGCCCATGAGGCCAGAGTCCGTGGTAAACCTACACCATGAACCATTAATTTCATTGCAAACATTTTCTGAATTGAATCTCATTCTCTCTCCCTCTCTTATTCTGATACTATTATTCAAAGTATAAACACTTCTTTGAGTTCGTTGGAACTCCTACAGATTGTTGTGCCACTTTCTTAAGAGATGAAATTCGATCCCACGATATGTTTGCTCAACGCCTTTAGCACTATTGAAGTGAGCAAATTCAACTTGAGAACACATCGTGAAGAAGGTGGGCTCACATTAATTTTTTATCATGTTGATCATCTCGTTACTCTGTTCAAAATTATTTAGTTAAATCTACAAGTGTAAAATCGTCAAATTGTTTGAATGAGGAAATTATACTCCAAAAATAGAAAGTCCGTCATGTTATCAATAAGTTCCGTGATTGTTTTATCACTATATTGTAATATATCTCTCATGTTGATGTTGATGTTAATAATGTTGTCTTGCATCAATTTTATCCCTAATTTATAAGTGTGTAATTTAGATTTTTCGTATAAAAGAGAGATGAAAGTTAGCTGTATGAATCGGATCGATATCATACTTGGCGTTAAGTAGTTTAAATGTTGGTTCCATCTTGTCCTTATTGAGGTAGATCATATGGCCATAGATAGTTCTGCAAAACTAAGGTGGATTATAATGCCAAAAACTCGCTTCGAGCGCACAACTGCTGCACACCTTCAACTTCAAGTTTTTTATGTAGGGAAAACTTAATTATATGCAAGATACATGCACTAAGTTGCCAGAATTATTATGCAAAACAACCACCAAACAACATGCTTCTTCAACGATTATGAGAAGACAGAAACTAATTGCAAGTTAATCGAAATTTCACTATGATCTCCCAACTATTAATAAATAATAAATGCACGTAAGAATATTAAAAAGATGCTAAAAGTTACTATCAAGTATAAATTGATTAAATGTGTCAAACCTGGAAACTTTCTAGGGAGACATCCTCTAGTCGTCTTCCTACAAAATATTTGTTTCCAAAATCTTTCTAGCCTTCTTTGATAATCTTGTCATTATTGTAAATATTTGACAACGTCAGTTGAAGAACTACTGGCAGTTTTTAAGGCACACATAGCAAGTTCTCAGATAACATCAATTGAAGAACCAACAAGTTTCACAAAAATTTCACTATTAGTGTGCTTAGATGTCCCAGAAGTGATATTTGTGAGTCCCAAGCTACCTCAATCTGAAGCTGTGGAAATCTTCCCTCATGACAAATGAAACAAAAGCGAAGAACAACACTTGAATTTTTTTTTCTACATCTTCATTGCTCATGAATTAGCTTAAGTCAATAATAGTATAAAAAAAATTGTATATTGATAAAAAATTATGGAAAATGTGAAATATAGAGCCCATTAGAAAATGTAAAGATCAGCACAGGTCTGAACATGTATTTGAATTGTGTGGAAATTACACTACCACATGTTTTTAAAGATTACAATTCAAAAAACATGTTTGAAGTTTTGTTATCAAAAAGTCAGGTGATCATTCAACATTTTAATATTAATAGGTAATATTATAAATTAATTTATATACACATCCCTATCCCTACCTATCCACAACCTTAATTCGCTCTAGCAATGTTCGATGTGGTTTTGGTGTGATTTCTTCTTTCTTCGATTTGTTGCTTAGCCGGTATTTGTTCTCTATTCTATAGGAATTTGAGATGTGGTAGTAGCTGGTTTGGGGTGGCGATGGCAGCGACGATGGTGGTAGCGTTGGCAGTGGTGTAGGCAGATCTGGTACTGGTGTTAGTAGTACAAGTGGTGGTGATGGTAGTGGGTTAGGTTGGGCTAGGTTGGGTTGGATTGGATTGGATTGGATTTGGGGTAGTATAAAGAGGGTTTGTGGCCCATTATTCAGATAATTGTGACCAATAACAATACGTAATCGAATAGATAATTTGCGATCAAGGAATAATACTTAATTTGATAAATTGTAACCGATAAAGAAATTGTAACTTATAAAATTTGTAAAATTTGTAATTTGTGACCAAAAAATAATACTTGACCAATTTGCATATATCATAAGTTTTCCTTGTCACAATTATAATTCAAGTGTTAAAGTTCAATGTGCACTTATTATAGGTCACTGGTCAATTTCTGCAGGTCACAGGTCACTAATCACTGATTTATATTCGCAAGTCACAGGTCACCATTCACATGTCATAGGTCATATTGTATAGGTTACGAATCAAAATTAACTGGTCACAGATTAAATGCCACGTGTCTTTGTACAATGATAACATGTCACATATTCAAGTTCACATGTCATAGTTCATATATTACTAGTCACATGTAGTTCAGAGGTCACATATTCAAAAGAATTAGCCACAGGCCATTGGATCCATATCCAAAGGTCATAGATCCAAGAGAATTGGTTATAGACCATTGGATCGACATTACAGGTAACTTGTACATGCAGTTTAAATCAGGCCGCCAAGAATTTACAAATTTACATTGAAATTTATAATAAATCATATATCTAAATCAAATTTACACCCATCGACGGGCCATTTCTCTACGGTAGTTGAAATCATACTGCCAAAAATCTCATTCCTTCACTCATTCTAATGCCAGTCGATTGTCCAAATTGAAGTTCATTTAGATAATCCATCCATTTTTTTTCGATATTTTGCTAAATTAAATATCTACACAAGTCGCTATCCTTGAAATGTTGTACTCATGGATCTCGAATCGGGGTATCTTATCTAGATCGGTACTATCACTATGGTGTGAGAGGGGATGGCGACAAGTGGATGCCGGTGTCTGTGGCTATGCGAGTATGTACAGAGAGATTGGAGAGAGACTAGAGAGAGATTGGAGAGGTTCGAGATATAAGGATACAAATTTGTTAGATAAATAATATATATTATTTATCATCCGAGTTTTATACTTTTAAACATTTTTCTCTTAGAATTGAATTGGAGTATACATTAGCGTGGGGTATACTTAATGCATGACGTATATATTCTTCCCTTGAATTGTGGGTGCTGAAAACCCATTTGGATTTTTTGAAAATATTCATAGAAGAAAAAAAAACAAAAAAATGTTGAGCTAGACCACCAGCTCGGCAAGGGCCATTTATATTAGAAGAAATTATACACACATAGCTACTTTTCAACTTCTCATTTCAACAATCAGGTACATTTTTTTTTTCAAAAATCAAGTGTATCCCACCTTACCCACCCACGCACTCACAAACTCTAATTTATTTTTTTACCCATTCCCCAAGCCACAATTACATCCACACCACCACAACTGCCGCCTATGGCCGCCACCACTTCTTTGTCGTCTCCAGTCGCCACAACCCTTTCCCATGGTCACACATGTAAGTAGCCCAATAGCAGCAACGCATGATGCTGCTACAAAGCAACATCGGTACTACGGTTCACAATAGTGCGTAAGCAACAATGCTGGCATTACCGTTTGCAACAGTACATGATGCTGCAGCAGCAGCAGTGCCTTAGTATTGTCATTAGCAGTAGCGCCCAACATGTTTTTTAAAATTTGTCAAGTTTCTGAAAAAGATGCTAGAGGAGTGAGGTTAGCAGTCAGCAAGTGGTTGATGAACCTATGCAACTTTTTGTAAATAAGTTAATTTTTGTGTTGTGTCCTTTCGGTTGCAACCATTCAGGCTCTATAAATTGGACCCCTCCATGATGGTTTCATTTACTCCAATGTCATGCTATCATCGTATACATTAACATAAAATTCATAGCCAAAATTCTGTATCAAAATTGTTTTTTCATTTCATACAAAAGTAGTACAAAACTTAGTTCGGTTCGCTGTTTCTTGGGATTCGAAGTGCTACCATCACAAGAATTGATTATTGAATCTTAGGAGAGAATTGCCAATCCACCGTTAGTACCTATGCAGGGCAAATTTGTTTTAAGGACAAAGAGTTCAATTCTTGCATCGATCTTTTTGTATTCCATTTTCTAAATTTGTGTTTTGTTCAAGTTTGTATCCAATTTCCAGGTAAGTTTGTGTTATCACCTATTTCAAACTATAAAAAAATCACTTCATCGCTATTTTTATAACAAGCATTCCCCTCTTTAAGGCCATGGACTTTTAGTTGAGATGGTAGAATAGAAATTTTTGGATGGTTATGAGTGTGTTTGATGGAGATTATTGGGGAAGAATGAATTTTGAAATAGTGATATGATGGGAAATGTGTGGTTGAAAAAGAAGGAAAAGTTATTGATATGATAGAAAATATGTTGGAAGTCGTTTGTGCACAGAATAGTTTTTCCAGAACAGTAAACAATTTGAAAACAATAAGAACAGTATTTCATAAGCGAGGACAGAATTTGGAAGTGGGATGATCGAGGCGAGAACAAGGCTCTCTGTCCTTAAGACGTTTTTACCCCGTCACACGGTGCTTACGGTATGTGGTAAAGCGTCTCCCAAGATACAACGATCAGATACTTGCAGAAGCAGCACTTCGACTGCAAGAACAACGAACCAGAATTGTTGGAGTACTCTCTGTTAAGACCAATGCGAGAAAGGAAGAAGAGTATATGTATGTATGCGCGTGTGGCCTTTGGATTAGTCTAGACATTGTCTAAGACTCCCCTCTTTCAAAGACTATTGGTACCCCTTGGGGCCCAAACCCATTTCCAAACTTGGAGTTTATTAAGTGGTTCAAGGTTGTATTTACAACCAATGTGGGATTGGAACATTTTTCCAATTTATTCCTCTTATTTATTGTCCAACTTTCAACCATAATTTCTCATTCATATTGAAATGGTTTTTCCCGATTAGATATTCTATACTCATCTACTTGGAATGTAGAATTTTGTAGAACATTAATTTTGATAAGTCGAACATCGGGTCCCACTTAAAATTGTGGTCAAAGTTGACCCACTAACCCACCATTTCCAACAATCCCCCACATGAATGAAAATTATCATGATTATGCAATGCAGACACGAACAGAGAGTACAGGCGAAAGACTTATTGCATCAGGAGAGGTAGCTTTTAGCTTTGAACCTGCCTTAGTGGAATACTATCGAGTTTACTTGGCTAATCAGTGAACTGATGTCTTGAACTGTTCAGCCGTTGGTGTAAACCAAGACAACAGTATCCACACAATAACCTTTCTATTCAATTCTTAGGTTCTCATAGTTGTGTTCATTTTGGCCCTGAACAATTCTTGGGATTCGTAAGTCCTTTAGAGAATTTTAAGCCCCCAAATTCTCATAGAAACAGCCCCACTCCACACTTATATAGGTGATCTCCTATTAAGAGTATTCTGCTATACTCCACTTGATTTATCCAAGCTATAGGAATCATTAAAAGTTACAACTTAGCCTTTTACATTCTACAGATAGCACTTTTTATAAAGGAATGGTTAAGTGCTTAACTGAGTCCTAATAACTTAGTTGTCCCATTGAACCAAGATCTTGGGATCTCCAGTCAACAAGGTTGGGTTACCATCATTAAGATTCATGCATGTTTGGCTTTAATCCCATTCCCTTTGATAGATAATATACTTGATCTCTTGGTAGACCTTTTGTAAGCGGATCCGCGAGATTCTCCTTTGATTTCACATAATCAATGGAGATAATACCATTTGAGATCAACTGCTTTATGGTATTGTGTCTACGACGTATATGTCTAGACTTACCATTATACATGCAACTTTGTGCCATTACAATAGCAGATTGGTTGTCACAATGAATACTAATTGCAGGCACCGGCTTAGGCCAACACGGGATATCCTCTAAGAAGTTACGAAGCCATTCTACTTCTTCTCCAGATTTATCTAGTGCTACGAAATCCGATTCCATTGTTGATCGAGTTATGCAAGTTTGCTTTGAGGATTTTCAAGACACTGCCGCACCACCAAGTGTAAATATATAACCACTTGTGGATTTAGAATCTTTCATATCAGATATCTAGTTTGCATCACAATATCCTTCTAATACTGCTGGATATCTCATATAATGTAATCCAAATTTTAAGGTATGTTTTAAGTATCGAAGTACCCTATTCAATGCCTTCCAGTGGTCATTACTTGGATTACATGTGAACCTGCTCAATTTATTAACTGCGAACGCAATATCAGGACGTGTGCAGTTCATTAAATACATCAAACTTCCAATGACCTCAGAATATCTTAATTGATGTACAGGTTCACTTCTATTTTTTGCTAAGTGTAGACTCGTGTCTACCGGAGTTTTGACTGGACTTTCATCAAAGACTCCAAATCTCTTTAGCACAGATTCAACATAATGAGATTGTGAAAGAACGAGGCCATCTGGTGTTTTAGAGATTTTAATTCCAAGAATTACATCTGCTACACCCATGTCCTTCATGTCAAAATGTTTTGTTAGCATTTTCTTAGTAGACACAATGATATCATGATTGCTACCTAGAATTAGCATATCATCTACATATAAACATACTAAGACATATGTTGTCGGTGTATTCTTATTATACACACATTTATCACACTCGTTAATTTTAAAACCATTTGACAACATTGTTTTGTCAAACTTTTGGTGCCACTGTTTTGGCGCCTGTTTTAATCCATATAAAGATTTAACGAGTCTGCAAACCTTTTTCTCTTGTCCATAAGCGACAAATCCTTCAGGTTGCTCCATGTATATTTCTTCTTCCAACTCACCATTTAAAAAGGCGGTTTTAACATCCATTTGATGAATTTCGAGATTATGTATCGCAGCAATTGTGATAAGGATTCTCATCGAAGTAATCCTCGTTACTGGTGAGTAAGTATCAAAGAAATCAAGACCTTCCTTTTGTCTATATCCTTTTGCTACTAAATGAGCCTTGTATTTATCAATAGATCCATCCGATTTTAACTTTTTCTTGAAAATCCACTTGCAACCTAGAGGTTTATTTCCAGGTGGGAGATCGACCAACTCCCAAGTATGATTTTGCATTACGATTCAATTTCACTATTGATAGCTTCTTTCCAAAAGGGAGCCTCTAGTGTTGACATTGCTTCACTGAATGCCTTTGGTTCATTTTCGATCATGTACGTTAGAAATTCTGAACCGAAGGACGTAGATTTTCTAGCCCTTTTACTGCATCTAAGTTCTTCATTTTCATCATCATTTGCAGTATCGTAGGTTCGTTTTGTTGAACTCACATCACTTTTGTCTTTACGAGGAAAGACATTTTCGAAGAAACTTGCATTCTTTGATTCAATTATTGTATCTTCATGTATATCCGTAATCTCGAATTTATGCACAAGGAAGCGATATGCACTACTGTTATGAGCATATCCAATAAATATGCAATCTACAGTTTTTGGTCCTATTTTTATTTGTTTAGGTTTAGGCACTTCTACCTTTGCCAAACACCCCCACACTTTCAAGTATTTATATGAAGGTTTATGACCTTTCCATAACTCGTAAGGTGTTTCATCCTTTACTTTGTGTGGTATTTTGTTAAGAATGTGATTTGCCGAGAGGATAGCCTCCCCAAACAAATTCTGTGGTAGACCAGAACTAATCAACATAGCATTCATCATTTCTTTAAGCGTGCGGTTCTTTCGTTCCGCAATACCATTAGATTGAGGTGAGTAAGGAGCCATTGTTTGATGAATGATGCCTTGTAGAGAACAAAATTCTTCAAATGGCGCTCCATATTCTCCACCTCTATCACTTCGAACAATTTTTATTGTTTTGCTAAGTTGATTTTCAACTTCATTCTTATAATGTTTAAACATTTCCAAAGCCTCATCTTTGCTTTTTAATAGATAAACATAACAGTACCGAGTGCAATCGTCAATGAAGGTAATAAAATACTTTTTCCCACCTTTAGTTTGTACGAATTTCAAGTCACATATATCACTGTGAATTAATTCTAAAGGTAAAGTATTTCTATCAACTGAAGGAAATGGTCTTTTGGCTAACTTAGCCTCAACACAAGTTTCACATTTGTGGTTAGGATCGAAACTTAAAGAAGGCAACAAATTTAAGTTCATTAATTTGCGCACAGATCTAAAGTTTGCATGTCCTAATCTTTTATGCCATAAACACGAAGAATCAACAATATACGCAGAAGTAGAAGCTTCATTAATTTGGTTCAATTTAGGTACAATAGTAAGGACGTTCATCTTGAACATCCCATCGGTCATGTAACCTTTTCCAACATACATCCCATTTTTAGTTAGTACAAATTTGTCAGATACAAATACTAACTTAAACCCATTCTTGCTAAGAAGAGAACCAGAAACAAGATTTTTCCGAATGTCCGACACATGCAGCACATTATTGAGGACGAGTTCCTTGCCAGATGTCATCTTCAAGGTCACCTTCCTTGTCCTTCAACCTTTGAGCTTGAGGAATTTCCCATGAACAGTTGTTCTCCATTGATAACTTTGTAATCAGAGAACACATTCTTTTCCGCACATATGTGGCGAGTGGCACCAGTGTCCACCCACCATTCCCTGGGATTTCCAACACTATTACATTCAGATATTACAGCAGCTAGGTGCATTTCTTGAACACCTTCAGACAGATTTTCAGTTTCAACAACATGTGCATGGTCATTTTGCTTTTTAGGCTTGCGACAGTCAATTGCACGATGTCCAGGTTTGCCACAATTGAAGCAGCCCCCTTTGAACTTCTTGTTCTTTTGGTTGTTTTCATTTTTCTTTGGAGCGAAGTTTGAGTGCTTCCTTTTCATGTTCTTCTTTGAACTTGATTCAGCCATGTTTACCTTAGCTTCCATGCTTGGTCCACCGTTCTTCCTTTCAGATTTCTTAGTATCTTCTTTGATCCTCAAACGCACAATCAACTCCTCCATGTTCATTTCCTTACGTTTGTGTTTGAGGTAATTTTTGAAATCTCTCCAGGAAGGCGGGAGTTTTTCGATTACCGCTGCTACTTGGAATGAATCACTTACAGTCATTTTTTCAGCATGTAAATCATGGAGGAGTACCTTGAAATCTTGAACTTGGGAAATAACAGATTTAGAGTCAATCATTTTATATTCCAAAAATTTACCGACAAGAAATTTCTTAGATCCGGCATCTTCAGTTTTATATTTTTTCTCTAAATATTCTCAAAGTTCTTTTGCAGTTTTCATTATGCTATACACACCATATAGCGAATTATTTAGTCCATTCAGTACATAATTTTTACATAAAAAATCAGAATGTTTCCATGCGTCCAGTGCAATAATCGAAGCTTATTTTCTCCTTGTTGAACACAAGGAGGATCCTCCGTGAGAAACTTTGCCAGGTTCAGAGTGGTGAGATAGAACAGCATTTTCTGCTGCCATCTCTTAAAATCGACCCCATTAAAATTTTCAGGTTTCTCTCCGTGAGGAACATGATTCGAACCAGACATGGATGGCGTTACAGTAGCCATAGTTGGCGCCACAGCCACAGTAGGGGGAATTGCATTGGTCCCAACAGTATTAGCCATTTCTCTTTTCAAAACAGAAGATCAACAAGTCAGAATTTATTAATTAAAATTTTGCAGAACGATTTCGCAAAAGAATCTGTTGTTAGAAATAAACAAGTACAGTTTTGGAAAAACCAAAGTAAAATAAGAAAAACGTCTTAAGTTGTTGGAAGTCGTTTGTGCACAGAATAGTTTTTCCAGAACAGTAAACAATTTGAAAACAATAAGAACAGTATTTCATAAGCGAGGACAGAATTTGGAAGTGGGATGATCGAGGCGAGAACAAAGCTCTCTGTCCTTAAGACGTTTTTACCCCGTCACACGGTGCTTACGGTATGTGGTAAAGCGTCTCCCAAGATACAACGATCAGATACTTGCAGAAGCAGCACTTCGACTGCAAGAACAACGAACCAGAATTGTTGGAGTACTCTCTGTTAAGACCAATGCGAGAAAGGAAGAAGAGTATATGTATGTATGCGCGTGTGACCTTTGGATTAGTCTAGACATTGTCTAAGACTCCCCTCTTTCAAAGACTATTGGTACCCCTTGGGGCCCAAACCCATTTCCAAACTTGGAGTTTATTAAGTGGTTCAAGGTTGTATTTACAACCAATGTGGGATTGGAACATTTTTCCAATTTATTCCTCTTATTTATCGTCCAACTTTCAACCATAATTTCTCATTCATATTGAAATGGTTTTTCCCAATTAGATATTCTATACTCATCTACTTGGAACGTAGAATTTTATAGAACATTAATTTTGATAAGTCGAACATCGGGTCCCACTTAAAATTGTGGTCAAAGTTGACCCACTAACCCACCATTTCCAATAATCCCCCACATGAATGGAAATTATCATGATTATGCAATGCAGACACGAACAGAGAGTACAGGCGAAAGACTTATTGCATCAGGAGAGGTAGCTTTTAGCTTTGAACCTGCCTTAGTGGAATACTATCGAGTTTACTTGGCTAATCAGTGAACTGATGTCTTGAACTGTTCAGCCGTTGGTGTAAACCAAGACAACAGTATCCACACAATAACCTTTCTATTCAATTCTTAGGTTCTCATAGTTGTGTTCATTTTGGCCCTGAACAATTCTTGGGATTCGTAAGTGCTTTAGAGAATTTTAAGCCCCCAAATTCTCATAGAAACAGCCCCACTTCGCACTTATATAGGTGATCTCCTATTAAGAGTATTCTGCTATACTCCACTTGATTTATCCAAGCCATAGGAATCATTAAAAGTTACAACTTAGCCTTTTACATTCTACAGACAACACTTTTTATAAAGGAATGGTTAAGTGCTTAACTGAGTCTTAATAACTTAGTTGTCCCATTGAACCAAGATCTTGGGATCTCCAGTCAACAAGGTTGGGTTACCATCATTAAGATTCATGCATGTTTGGCTTTAATCCCATTCCCTTTGATAGATAATATACTTGATCTCTTGGTAGACCTTTTGGTATCAACTATAAAAGATACTTAGCTTAATGTTTTATCTCATTATTAACATTTTCAGCGAGGTGCTTCTTTATATGGATAATAAAGTTTTCATGAAAAGTAGCTCCAACTTCCATTTGAGAAGTAGCTCCTGTTTGTCATCCATTAAAATAAAAATATAAATAAAAATCTCAAACTTATTTTCAACCACACATTCACACGATAAAATATTTTTCACGTAAATCCAAAAAAAATATTCTACTTTTTTTAACTGTTTTCAATAGGTTTATTCACCTGAACTAGCAAAGGAGCACGAGATCACAAGATTCAGGTGACTGCTCCATGATCAATTACCAACTTAGTGTGCTGAGATGTCCCAAAAGCAATCTTTGTTAGGGCCCAAGCTTCCTCAAACTGATTCTGTGGAAATCTTCCCTCACGAGAAATGCAACAAATAAAACAACGCCACCTGAATTTGTCTGCTACGTCTTCATTGTTCATGGCTGAAAGCCAAGGGAACACAGTTTATTAATTTTTCAATTATTCATACAAACAACTATAGCTTATATATTCAACTAGATGTTGGAAGCGTATACCTGCATCCTCAACAATATTTGAAGTATCAACAAATTTGTTTTCCTCTCATATCTGCATTGAGCCTGGGAAGCAGAGGATGTTAATTTATCAATTATTCATATACTAATTGATATTGTGCATAATAGTGTATACAAAAGGGTAGATGTTATAAATTGAGAATCAAGAAGACACTTCAATACCTTCAAAATCCAAAAAATTTGAAATATCAACGGATAATCCTTCGCCTATCCATACTTCATCAATCTTTGGTGCACTAAATTGTCTTGACCTCAATTTTGTCATCACAGGGCATTTTTCAATGTTCAAATAATCTAATTTAGGGAACAGAAGTTCATAGTTCTGAGAGGAAAGCAATCTGAATCTATCAAGACGAAAAAGTATTAGCTTCCTCAATTCAGGAAACACGATTCTGTTTGTATTTCCTTCTTCCACAATTTCTATGTTCGAAGTGTCGTCTTCTTCTTTTCTTCCAATAATTTCTTTAATCGCTTCACATTCCTTAACCATCATGTCTTTTAGAGCTACAAGTGAATTCGCGATTGAAGGTGAGAATAAGTACCTTAAGCTGTCACATTTTGAAACTTCAAGAAATGTCAAATTCTTGAAGATAGAAATTCCTTTAGGAAGCATCCTCGTGAATTGCACTCATTTGGGTAGAAATCTCACAAACAATGATTTTAGTTTAGTAAGCATACTAATTTCTGCATCATCTTTTGTGTACTCAAAGTCAAACAGAATGGACACATCATCTAAATATAACAACTCCAATTCTTTTAGTTTATCAGATCTGATTTGCCTTAGTTCATCCAATAATTTTACGGTACAATCCAATTGACGAAGGCGCAACGTCTCCAAGTTAGGCAATGTAACCTGCAAGAAATTTATTTAATGATATCAGCTATAATTATGCAATCATAAAACTTCATAAGTTTTAATAGAATCTTTACCTTTGTAGAATTAATTGAGACCTTCTTGAGATGAATTAGCATATAGTGAACATAACTGTATTAATATAAAATAATTATGTAAATGTGAAATATAGAGCCCATTAGAAAATGTAAACATCAACGCAAGTCTGAACACGTGTTTGAATTGTGAGTGCTGACAATTTTTTGGAAAATACTCATAGAAAAAGAAAAAGATTGTTGGGATTGATCACTGTTGATTATCACCTGTAATAATAAATAAAAATATTCTTCGAAAATTGACACAAACGCTCTCAAACCTTTGCCCTTCATGTATTTTGGTTCCAAAACTTATATTTTTGGCAATGAGGTCCCAAATCTATGTCATTAGGACCAAAAAGTGAAAGGTTTGGGACAAAAGATGCAATGAAGTCCTACAGAAAGGCTTTAATTACATAAACTAGTTTTATAGTTCATTTCTGTTGTCAAATATAATGTCTTAAATAGTTAGGAAATCAAAGAAGCATTAATTTTTAGAAAGTTGTCTTTAGATTACAGAATATATAAGGGGATAAATTACACGTTATGTTAATGATAGCATATGGGTAATATTAGTGCGTGTCATTTAAAACTTGTTCGTTAATATTTTCAAAGGTTGGACTCCAGACTTCATAAAAGTTGTGTTATGAATTAATTAGAATCTGAGAAATAAGACTCGTAATTTTCTTATCTTTAATTGTTGTGCAGGCTAGAATTCATAATATTCATGGGTTTTATAACAAATGAGGCCCCATGCATACACACTAAAGAAACAGATATTTACCTGTTCGAACAGTGGGTTGAACACACCATCGATCTTGTTTGATCCAGATCTAAAGCTCTTAAAATTTCTTAAATTCCCAAGGTCGACTTTCCTTAGTTTTGGGAACTCAAGCATTTGGGTAACTTCATCTCGTTTGATGTCCATTAAAACAATTTCTTCTAACATCTCACAGCTAGAAATTCTTATTTCTTGGAGATTCACCATGCATAGTGCAACTGACTCCGAAAACATGCTTGTAACTAAGGGGCAACTTCTCATATTAAGAATCATAAGATTGTGAAGTGATGGAGGTTTGATGACACCCCTCCACAAATATTTCATCGTTGGGATGCCATATAGATTTATCGCTTGTAATCTATCAAAGGCCCCTAATTGATGATTTCTGTTTAGATACTTGAAGCCATCCTCATCTAACATATTATTCGTCTCCATGACTTGTGGAGAATAATAGTTAAGATTGTTCATGTCCATTTCTATAGAAAGATGTTCAGTTCTCCTCATTAACGAGTACATTGCACGTTGTGAAAGCATACTCGAGTCAGTAATGTCTTCTATTTGCAATCTCCGTTTGAAAAAATAATACCCAGGGCCATATTCACGAGCATGCTTAGTTAATATGATATTAAATCTTTCCAGCTCCTCGATGCACAAAATATGTAATATTTGCAGCAAAAATTGAGGATCATTTGTTGATATTTGGAAAGTATTAAGACCAGTCAATAAACTTATCTCCTTGATAATGTACCCTCGTTGTTCCAGTTCATCATCTCTTATTTCAACAACGCCCATGTACAGTTCTTCCAGTTTCTTCAATTGCAATAAGGTACCAGGTGGAAGTGGACAATAGGTAGAGCTGTGCTTCAATCTCAAATCCAATGACCTTAGGTTGCTAAGTTCTGCTATATCATTGGGGAAGTTGTCGAGATCAGATCCCCAAAAACTGAGAACTTCTAACTTTTTTAGATTCCCAATAGATGCAATTTCAATGTTTAATGTACATTCGCCGAATCTCAAAGTTCGAAGATTGGTCAACAATTGGATTGATGATGTAATTTGAATTCTCGTGCGAGTGAAATCAAGAACTCTAAGTTCCTTTATACCGGCAAAAAAATCTTTGGATATGTTCAGCGACTTGTGTTTGCGCTCCATTGCTGGAAACTTCAGATAATCTATGGATATGTCCAGCCACTTGTGTTTGCACTCCATTGCTAGAAACTTCAGATTTGGATATTCTAACCCACTGGGAAGCTGATTCAGCTCATCGAATGTCAGAAGCATTGCATTGTACGATTCCTTGTTATCATGTTTTGGCCACTCCTTCAAACCAGTGTGTTTTGACAGATATGGACGCCCGACTTTAGATGCGATTTGTAAGCAAGCATCTCTTACAACATCATGTAATCTTGAAGTCTCATCATACCCAGTTGAGAGCAGTAAATAGCAACTTTTTAGATCATCGACAATCGACTTTACCCTATCTCTGGTTGTTGTCAACGTCCTTGTATCTCTAAACAACCCTAGCCCCCATACATGTCTAACCAAATCTTCAGTATTGATTTTATAATCTTCTGGAAACAAAGAGCATTGCAGAAGCAAGGACTTGACTTCATCACTCTCTAGACGGTTGTAGCTAAACTCTATCGTCGAATACACCTTGTGCAGTCCTTTGATATTGGTCCCTCTAGAATTCCGTAGTTCTCCAAGTGCATTGTTCAATGCTTCTTCTCCCCTCTTTCTGAGAGCTTTTCCGACTGTCACAAGTGCGAGAGGTAGGCCTCCACATTCCCTTGCAACTTTTTGTGCTGGACCCTTAATAAAATCTGTTGCATCATCAGAAATCTCTGCGTTTCCCTTGAAAAGTTCCCATGATTCTTCTGGAGATAAAACATTGACATCGAAATTCCTTTGAGCTCCCATGTTACTACACACATCTTCAAAGCGTGATGTTAATAGAATTTTCAACCCTTTATCATCACCCGATGTAGGAATTCCTATAGTTTCCAACTCAATATTGTCCCAAACATCATCCAAAATTACGAGGATGCTCTTACCTCCAAGTCTTTCACGAAGTCGTCCAGCTCTCACAATTTTATTATTCTTCGCTTCAATTGTCAAACCAAGCATCTCAGCAAGTTGATCCTGAATTTTGGTTACATCTGGATCGTGAGATACAACTGAGATTGCAACCTCATCAAATAATTTGTCCACTTTGACCTCGTTAGCTATTTCATTTGCCATTGTTGTCTTACCTACTCCAGGCATCCCGCAGATACCAATTATGCTGACATCTTTGTCTTTTAGAGCTTCCATGATTTCCTTTTTAGTTGATATCCTTGTTTCGAAAGCTCTGAAGTCACCGAGATTTTGATAAGGTGTCTGCACTAGTGGTTTAGTTTCGCCCACCTTTTGAAATGTACCTTCCACCAGCTTAGCAACCTCAGCAGTCTTCTCTGTGGCTTTCCCGCCAAGCGAGCAACGGGTCTTCAAATTTGGACATGTAAGGAATAGGCACTGCATTTCAGAATTTGTTGCACTTTCCAAAACTTCATATGCCTGTTTCTTTAAGTCATCAACCTTTTGCAGCCAATATTTAACACCAGGTTTAATAGCTTCTGCATTTCTTTCTGCTTCAACAACCAATTGTCGCACGTCAGTTTCCTTAATTTCAATCTCTCTCACCTTATCCCTCAAAGTTTCAATTTTGCTGTCGTAGAAGAATATATACTCGAATTGGCACCAAATTGGATTCAATATGTACCCCGCGAGCTTCCCGACAACAGAATTAACGACTGTATTTACCGCCATTATCAATTTTCCAGCTCAAAAAACAGATATTCCAGCAGTATCAGAGAAGCTTATCTATCATAATAAAAAACAAACAAAGGGTCTTAGAATTGCATTCCACCAGTAAGCATTAACAAATCCAGAGCAAAAGGATTTCCCAGTAAATGATAAATTATATACTTGCTGATTCTATGTGCAAAATTATATGCATATCCATTTCACTAATTATATGTGCAAAAGGATTCCATGCACATGCAGATGCAGATGCAGATGCAGTGATTTGTCATTGTCTTTGTTGATTTTAAATGGCTGGCTTGGTTGAGTGTATCATTTCGGCATGTAATTAAACCATAAAGCTTCTGTCTACGGAACAACGTTTGTACCCTTTTTTGCGAATCTTTGAATATTAGATATATTTTCCCTCAACATGACAACTTGGATGATCTCGGCCCCTACCACTCCCCTCGCATGGGCCTGGGGGATAAAAATATTAAATTTAATGAGGTGGGACCCGACCCCCATGTGAGGGGAGTGGTGGGATCGGGTCATCCAAGTGATCAATCAAAGTGACCAAGTAGAATAATCCTTTCCCTCAATTCTACTCTTTCTTTTCTTTTACTATTTTTCTTTCAAGCAAGTGGATTCAGGACTCGATTCCATAGTTTCATAACAGATATATATAGTCTAAAGCTTTATTCTATATACATAGTTTCATTTATAAAATAATTATTTTCAATCAACATATTTTTTTAAAACAAACTTGAAAATGAAAATATATTAACTAAAAATTATTTATAAGTAAAAAAATTAAATTATAATTACAAAAACTTATAAGTATTATTTATAAGATAAATTCATAAAAAAATACATTATAAAAAAATACTTTATCTAAATAAATTATTTACAAAATAAAAATACTTATAAGATAATTCGTAGGATGACGAGTTGACTCGACTCGGCTCGACTCGACCCATTACCACCACTAGGTCTACGGAACAACGTTTGTACCCTTTTTCTGAATCTTTGAATATTAGACATATTTTCCCTCAATTCTACTATTTCTTTTCTTTTTTACTATTTTTCTTGCAAGCAAGTGGATTCAGGACTCGAATCCATAGTTTCATGACAGATATATATAGTCTAAAGCTTTATTCTAAATGAACATGAGTTTAAATAATTTAATTAGTAACTAAATGAGTCATTGAGTAAATTGCTAACAACTAAAAATATGGTACAGCCTTGAGTAGCTTTAGGGGGAAAACAAAAGGTATATTGCCACCAGCTTTATCTATAAATAAGAATGAGATTGTCACGGGAAATCAGGATATTTTGAATTTCGACGTTTCAGTTTTATTACCCTCAAAAGTTATGTGTTTTGATGGTAAAATGGATAAATACAAATAATTTATTTACAAAAGATAATTGAAAAGAAAAAAAAAAAGGATATAATAGAAGGAAACGGAAAAGGGAAAAATTTATTTATTTATTTTTAACTAAAAAAGATTACAATCATTATATAAATTGACTTTTTAAAACACAAAATTGGACGAAACCTAATGCAACAAAAGTCAAAGGTGAGTTAAAATTTAAATAGCCATTAAAATTTGCGCAATGTTTCTTAACCATTAAATTAATACTAAATGGAAATACAAATAAACAATAGAAAGCATGCAAAGAAATTCAATTGCATTTTTAATAGATTAAATGTGTTTTTACACTTATTTGTCGTCAACTAATGGAAATAATGAGTCATATAAGGGCTTGTTTGATTGGTCAAATTTTTCGTGGAAGGTGGAAAATGTATTCCTTCTTTTTACTGTTAACCTGTTTGATTGCACTAATTTTTCAGGGAAAATGTTTTGCAAGGTACAAGCGGTTAATGTACAAAAGCTAAAAAACATTTTTTCACCATATTGGTGGAAAAATATTTTCCAGCTTTTTGACAATTTTTTTTTAAGCAATTGGAACACATTCCAATATCAATGGTAAAAAAATTTATCCATTTAATTGACAATTTGTGTAAAAAACAAAGCCAAACGAAAAATTTGTCAAGTGAAAAATTATACCAATCAAACACCATTAATTACAATTCCCTGTAAAATAAATTCTAGTTAATTCAATTCCCTGCCATTTATTTTCTTTCCACCCATTTTCCACCCTTACAATCAAACGGACCCTAAGAGTTTTTCATTTGCCATGTCAACGAGTCCGTTAATTTTTCAAATATTGATTTATAGAATGATGGATAATAAGTTCGATGATGGTCTCAATTTTTTTTGAAATTTAATGACCAATGAAAAATATTTTGAAAAGTTTAATGGCCGTTTAAATTTTTAACCGTCAAATTTTGATGCTCAAAATATCCATATTTAAAAGGTTGAGTACAAACCAGATACATAAAACATAGATTGGGACCAATCATGCAATTTGTCCCAATAAATAATTGCATATAAAAAGTCCCACCTCTGGCAAATTTGTAAAATCGTTTATTAATTAGCTAAATTTCATTTTTAATCTCAAATTTCTGTAAATCTACATGTAATATCCACTTATCAAACGCTTACTTCTATCATTTTTTTTTTTAAATTAAATCATTCATAAATTCTTCACAAATGGATTCTAAAAAAATTAACAACACTATACCGCTGTCTTGAGTATTTACCTGCTTTATGATTATAACAAATCAAGGATAAAACATTTCTTGATCTTTTCCTAGTTTATGTTTTTTACTAAGGTTTCTATTGATGCTCATGTAGAAAAATAATTGAAGAGTTAGATAGTAAAATTATTAGCAGTGATAAATATTAAGTAGAGAAAGATGGAAATGATAATTACAAATATTGAAATGAAACAATTTCATTGAAGGTTACCTTTTAGTTTGATGATACCAACTTAAGCCTTCCGACGATGTTAACAAGAAGTTTGGGAAATGTGAAAAAATGAGGATGTGTGTGTGTGTGTGTGTGTGTGTGTGTGTGAGAGAGAGAGAGAGAGAGAGAGAGAGAGAGAGAGAGAGAGAGAGAGAGAGAGAGAGAGAGAGAGAGAGAGAGAGAGAGTGTGTGTGTGTGTGTGGCATGTAAATAATGGATTTTGAAGATTTTGGTGAGTTATTTCTTGGTAATGTAGACTTTTGGCTGGTTCCATTTTTGAATGTAAAAATTTGAAAGTTATCTAACAAAATAAATTAAGTAAATATGTAATTATTTAGAATAAATACTGTGGAAAAACTCTTCAAGTGGCCCAACATCCTATTTTGGGAACTTTGTAAGCACCAGACATACCCCTACCCCCACCCTTTCCCCTTCTGTTAGATTCACATAATTAATAGAATTGAACATTACATTGAATGAAATTTAGATTCTCATCTAAGCCCCTTGCATCCTCATCTTGCCATGAGGGTTCGATTCTCCACATGGGGGTCGACTCCAGCAAATGGATTTAGTTCTTCGTAGAGGTTCGACCTCTTCAAGAAGGATTTAGTCAAACTGTCTCCTGGGCAAAATTCCACCTTTTTTTAAGCAAAAGAAACAAATTTTAAGATGAAGTGTAAAAAAATTTATTCCTTTAATTGACAAATTCCATGTAAAATAAGGTCAAACGAACAACAAAAAATTTCCAAATTTTTTTTTATATTTTTGGCAATCTAAACAAATTTTGTCCCCAATGGTAAGAAAATTTATTCTTTTAATTGACAAAAATAAAGTCAAACGTACACCAAAAGTATTATATTTTCCATGTAAAAAATTATATCAATCAAACACATTTTCTTTTCTTTTCACCCAAATTTCAATTACCAGTAAAACAAATTCTAGACAATTCAATTATCTGTAATTCATTTTCTTCTCACCCAAATTTCATCATTATATGAACGGATCCTAAGGTTTAATGAATGAAACTATTGAATAGGTAAACTAGTAGTAGTTTGAACCAGATTTATTATTGGGATCAATCTACCAGGCTATACATTTGTCTTTACCTATAATAATAATTAATGGGTTAATTTCACAAACGGTCACTGAAGTTTCAAGTGGTTTTACAAAAGGTCACTGGAGGACCAAACCCATTTTCAGTCCAATCAGCCACCTTTGGACCACCATAACTCCAACATTGGGCCACGTTGGCCATCGACCAACATACCTTCTTGAAACTTTCAATGCCCTCTTCGCAACCCACCCAACCACTGGCCGTAAACCCGTCGGAATTGGCCGAAAAATCAAGCCAAAGTGAGCTCCTTGGGCTGAAAATCCCAGAAAATCAGTCCAAGCAGCCACTTTTGGACCACCATAACTCCAACATCCGGTCACCTTGGCCACCGCCCAACGTACCATCTTGAAGCCCTCAATGCCTTCTTCGCAACCCATCTAACCACTGGCCGTAACCCAGTCGAAATTGGTCGAAAAATAGCTCCAAACTTTGGAGCGATTTTCCGACCAAATTTGGAGCGATTTTTTGGCCAATTTCGCCGGGGTTACGGCCAGTGGTTGGGTGGGTTGCTAAGAGGACATTGAGGGTTTCAAGATGGTATATTAGGCGGTGGGCAAGTTGGCCGGATGTTGGAGTTATGGTAGTCCAAAAGTGGCTGCTAGGACTGATTTTTCGGGATTTTTAGCCCAAGCAGCCCACTTTGACTCGATTTTTGGGCCAATTCCGACGGGATTATGGCCAATGATTGGGTGGGTTGCGAAAAGGGCATTAAGGGCTTCAATATAGTATGTTGGGCGGTGACAAGGTAGCCGGATGTTGGAGTTATGGTGGTCTAAAAGTGGCTGCTTGGACTGATTTTCTGGGATTTTCAGTCCAAGTAGCCCACTTTGGCTCGATTTTTCGGCCAATTCCGATGGGGTTACAGTCAGTGATTGGGTGGGTTACGAAGAGAGCATTGAGGGTTTCAAGAAGGTATGTTGATCAATGGCCAACGTGGCTCGAGATTGGAGTTATGGTGGTCCAAAGGTGGTTGGTTGGGCTAAAAATAGGTTTGGTCCTCCAGTGACTATTTGTGAAACCATTTGAATCTTCAGTGATAGTTTCTGTAACTTTTAAATTTCAATGACCGTTTGTGAAATTAACCCAATAATTAATTAATAAGTTCATTTTCAATTACTGATGTTAATGTTCATAAACTACAAGACTTATTGCTAGTAGGTATCGTGGCACATCATGCTTATCCTTTCTAGGTGATATTTCAAGAATTTTGCGCGGTGTGCACCTGATCCCTCCAAAATTCACACAATAGGTGGGTCTCATGTGGGACCCATATCAAAAAAAATCATAGATCTTGTCGATCTTACTCGAGTCAATTTTTTACTCTACTAACCATGATTTCACCAGAATGCTCGTAGATCTATGTGTTGTTTTGATGTGCACGTATTATCAAGCAAATAGGGAAAGTTTTTTTTTTTGGTACCCAGGTATCCTAACTTCGTCAGACTAAATTTTGGACCCCCCAAAACCCTTGCTCCTAGAACTTTGAAGAAGGTAAATCACGGATTATGTATCAATTGGTTCTCAGGTTCCCATCATCCGATTATATACTTCCGCGCACAAGGAGCCGCCCCCAAAGTGATTGCTCCATACCAAATAAAATTCGGCCACAGGTTCTCAATAGGATTCAAACTCCCATCCTGTTGCTGAAAGCAAGCTTTATGTTGATTGTTCCACCAATTGATCTATGCCCCAGGAGGCCAAATAGGGGAGGTTTTATTATAACCCAATGTTGGGCAACTGTTTATGAATTCCTTAGAAATTGTCAAATCACTTTATATTTACAAATAGTATTCACTTACTTATGACTTATTTGTATTTATTTAATAATTAAATTGCGCATTAAAACTCCCAAACAAGAAGTTTGGGAAATGTGAAAAAATGAAGATGTGTGTGTGTGAGAGAGAGAGAGACAGAGACAGAGAGAGTGTGGTATGTAAATAATGGATTTTGAAGATTTTGGTGAGTTATTTCTTGGTAATGTAGACTTTTGGCTGGTTCCATTTTTGAATGTAGAAATTTGAAAGTTATCTAACAAAATAAATTAAGTAAATATGTAATTATTTAGAATAAATACTGTGGAAAAACTCTTCAAGTGGCCCAACATCCTATTTTTGGAACTTTGTAAGCACCAGACATACCCCTACCCCCACGCTTTCCCCTTCTGTCAGATTCACATAATTAATAGAATTGAACATTACACCGAATGAAATTTCGATTCTCATCTAAGCCCCTTGCATCCTCATCTTGCCATGAGGGTTCGATTCTCCACATGGGGGTCGACTCCAGCAAATGGATTTAGCTCTTCGTAGAGGTTCGACCTCTTCAAGCAGGATTTAGTCAAACTGTCTCCTGGGTAAAATGACAAAAGTATGGACCCAGATTCGCTTGTTGTGTCACTATCACGTAGAAATTTTTGGAGTCTCGTTGGGTGAGACATAACAAACTTCCGGATCTTGTCGATCTTATTTGAGTCAATTTTTTTACTCTTCTAACCAAGATTTCACCGGAAAGCTCATGGATCTATGTGTTATTTAATGTGCACATATTATCAAGTAAATAGAGGAAGTTTTATTATAACCCAATGTTGGGCTAATGCTTATGATTTCCTTAGAAATTGTCAAATCACTTTTTATTTACAAATATTATTCACTTACTTATGACTTATTTGTATTTATTTAATAATTAAATTGTGCATTAAAACTCCCAAACATTGTGATGAATAATGTAGTGATTTCATTTTGTCTTAGACGCCAAGTTGCTTTCAAGTTACTGTTGAATGTCAAAGAAAGAAGGAAACCACATTTTCCTTTCACCTTCAGCCAAAATAAACTTGGGCAGAGAAATTAAATTCAAAAAATTGAAAATTGAAATAAGATCACCGTTCAATTCGACTTGTTAAATAATTGAAACAATTCTTTAAAAATTACTCATTCTCATAAAGTTGAGAAAGATTGAACAAAATGAAATTAAGAAAAATCATCCGATGATTCATCGTAATTGAGATTTTAATTTTTCTACTTCTTTTAATAGTATTACTTGTATGAATAAAAATAATATGAATTTTATGCATCGGCATGTTAATTCAAAAAAAAAAAAATAAAAAAAAAAAAAAAAAAAAAAAAATCTATAATAGAAATTGAACAAGTCATAGAAGTTTGATTATAAGATTCAATGAATGAAATAGATAAAGTTGTACTAGTTAGAATCATGTCCATTGTACACCAGTATAATAATTATGAACCTGTTATTAAAATAATCACCCATTCCCATTAAATAATCACCCATCCCTCATCTCCTTGTCCCTGTCCTGTACGGAATCTGGTAAGCAGGCTCTGTACAGCAGGCTTAATTCAATAATTATTAGGGTCATACTCTATGTACAATTAGATATAATAATCTCGATTGATAATCACACACATGAAAAAGGACCTACGATGAATAAAATAATCGTGAGCCCCCTCTTGTGAAAATATTATCAATCGAAATTGTTATCTCCGATTGTACAACTAACAAAATCCTAATTATTAATTGACAAATCACAAAACTTTAGTTGTAGTAGGTTAACGATAAAGTTATGGACCATTTTTCATAAAGTTAAGGACCATGCCTACTGTAGAGGCCCCACCACGTGAAGACTCTAAATATACCGCCAAGAATGAACATGATTCTAACTAGTACTCTATTCCAGTATAATAATTATTAATTGACAACTCACAAAACTTTAGTGGTAGTTGGTAACCTGGCACGCACATGCTTATCTTTCTAGGTGATATTGAATTGAATTAATTGTAAACCAAAAACTTTTGACTTTAGTCCTCGTTTTAATCATTAAATTATATTTCAATTTTTTATCACTTATTTTCAACGAAACAAACATTCATAAAATAATATTACACGTAAATAAATTTTTTTTTTTTTTTAACCTCTCATTTTTCAAAAAATACCCTGCCACATATTTTCATTTCAAAAAATTGGAGCCAAACAGGGCTTAATCAAGAAAGTTCTGAGTTCCCAGAACTCTCTCTATTTCATAAGATAATGTACATACTCAAAGGAAAGAGAGACTTGGAGAGAGAGAGAGAGAGAGAGAGAGAGAGAGAGAGAGAGAAAAATCATTTTATTTATAAAATGACTTTGTAAAATAGAATATAAGAAAATATGGTTTCATCCATGGAATTTTCTTCCGATCTCAATGAGAACCAAAGGACACAACTATCAACCAAATTTTACACGAGAAATTTCTTAAGAAGAATCTAATTACTAGTAGGAGGAAATGAAAAGGCAACATTATTTCTTATAGGAAGATTAATTCCTTTTTAGTCTATTATTTCCGTCAAATCACTCCACTAGCTTGTAATAACAATCCGAAAATTAGATGAGTGAGGTCTGATATCACTTGTCGCAAAAGGAATCCTAATATATGTTGTCTAATGTGAGTTATGAAAGCCAAAATTGACATAACTATACAATTTCCACCATAAATTGATGATAAATGTCTAAATCTTGTCGGTCTTATTTGAGTTAGATTTTCACTCTACTAAGTACTAACCCAGATTTTACCAGAAAGCATATAGATCTATGTGTTATTTTGATGTGCACATATTATCAAGTAAATACGAAATTTTTTTACGAGTCCATGTTCGGCTAATATTTAAATTATTTTTTTAATAAATAGGTCAAATCACTTTTTATTTAAGGATTTTAATGAGGGCCACGAGTATTATTCACTTATTTTTATTTATTTATAAATTTAAATGTGTACAAAAACTTCCAAACATGTAGATTAATAATGTAGTAAAATTTCTTCTTGTACTCTTTTATGGCTAAGTTGCTTTGAGGTTATTGTTGACCTTCAAGGAAAGAAAGAAATACATTTGCCTTTAACCTTCGGCCAAAAATAAAATTGGGCAGAGAAATTAAATTCAAAAAATAGAAAAATTGATAACATAAGTAGTAACGTAAAGCAAAGAAATATTGATCGGATAATAATTGAGAAACGTAAAGATTAAGCATTGAGAGTACCTTGTGATGCCAATCTATTGCAGTGACAGAAGGTTTCTGTTCAAGTCGACTTATTAAAAAATTGGAACAATTCTCTCATTCTCATAAAGTTGAGAAAGATTGAACAAAACGCAATTAAGAAAAATTATCTGGCGATCCATGCTTACTGTTAATACTAGTACAATTTTATGAATTTTATGCATCAGCATGTTAATTCAAAATTACAAAACAAAACAAAAAATCTACAAGGTCCGTTTAATTGCAAATGTGAAATTTGGGTAAAAAGAAAACGAATTATGAGGAATTGAATTGCTGAAAATTTGTTTTACTGAGAATTGTCAATTATTTGTGTTTGATTGGTATAATTTTTCAGCTGAAAAATGTTGAAATTTTCTATCTTTTGATGTACATTTGACTTTATTTTTTTTATGAAATTTGTCAATTAAAGTGATGAAATTTTCTACAATCAGAAATATAATTTGTTTCAATTGTAAAAAAAAAATAAAAAATAAATAAAAAAAAATGAGAAATTGAATATCATTTGTTTGACTTTTTTTTTCATGAAAATTATCAATTAAAGGGATATATTTTTTACAATTAGGGATGTAATTTGTTTTAATTGCAAAAAAAAAAAAAATATTATCATCAAAATGTTGGAAAAATCAATTCATTAAAAATCAAAAAGATTTGGCCAATAAAATAAATCAAAGTGAAAGTTGAAAATCTATTTTTAACTTCTATCAAAAATAATGACCAATCAAACATGCCCCAGTAGAAATTGAACAAGTCCTCAGAAGTTTGATTATAACTTATAAGGTTCAATGAATGAAACTATTAAATAGATAAAGTTGTACTAGTTTGAATCATGTCCATTCTTGATTGTATATTTAAAACCTCTTCACGTGGTGGGGCCCTTACAGCAAGCATGGTCCTTAACTTTATCGATTATTTCACCAGTCCACACCAGTATGATAATTATTAATTGACAGCCTGACAGGTTCATTTTCAATTATTAATGTTAATGTTCCCAACTCACAAAACTTTAGAGTCTGTTTGATTGCAAGGGTGAAAAATGAGTGAAAAGAAAATGAATGATAAAAAATTGAATTGCCTAGAAAACATTTTACATAAAATTGTAATTAATGGTGTTTGATTGGATAATTTTCCATCTGGCAAATTTTTCATTTGGTTTTGTTTTTTTACACATATTGTCAATTAAATGGATAAATTTTTATACCATTGACTTTGGAATGTGTTCCAATTGCTAAAAAAAAAATTGTCAAAAAGTTAGAAAACGTTTTCCCACCACTATGGTGAAAAAACGTTTTCTAGATTTTGTGCATCAACCGCTTGTACCTTGGAAAACGTTGGAAAACGTTTTCCCTGAAAAATTAGTGCAATCAAACAGGTGAATAATAAAAAGTAAGAAAACGTTTTTCACCTTCCACGAAAAACTTGGCCAATCAAACAGGGTCTTAGTGCTAGTAGGTAACTTGCCACATTTCTAGGTGATATTTAAAAGAATTAGGGATAGTTTGATTGCATGATGAAATTTGATGAAAAAAAAAATAAATTATAGAAAAATAAATTATTTAGAATTTATTTGATCGAAAATTGTTTATTAATTATGTTTGATTGATATAATTTATTACCTAATTTTTTTTAAAAAATTTTGAATTTTTTGATATTTATTTGACTTTATTTCTCATAAAAATTGTTCATTAAAGTAATAATTTTTTTTGTACCATTAAATCTAGAATTTATTTCAAATGCCACAAAAAAATTACTATACCGAATATTATTCGTTTGACTTCGTTTTTCATGAAATTTCTCAATTAAAATGATAAATTTATTTACCATTGTGTCTAGAAATTGTTCAAACTGCCCCCGTTCCCCCCCCCCCCTTCCCCCCAAAAAAGGAAAAAAAGAAAAAAAAAAAAAAGGTCAAAATGTGGAATTCCAATTGACAAGAAAAAATGTACAATCAAACAAGATAAAAATGGAAGTCCATGAAAAATCCACACCTATCAAGCAGGCCCTAATTATAAACCAAAAACTTTTGTCCTCATTTTAATCGTTATTTAGCCCATGTCTGATTTCATTTTTCCAAAAATTCATTTTTTGCTCTTCTTTCCAACAATACATTCTTTAATAAAATAATATTACTCGCAAATTCAATTTTTTGCTCCTGTTTGGTAGCAATTTTTCTAAAAATGCATTTTTTTCTCTCTTCTTTTCAACTACACATTTTTCAATAAAATAATATTACATGCAAACCCAAAACTTTTCCTTAATTTTTAACCACACATTCTCCATCAATCAATTATTCAAAAATACATTTTTCTCCCCAAAATAACTATCAAACAGGGATTTAATCACACATTCTCAATCAATTAACTATTTAAATATATTATTTTCCCCCAAAATGAGAATTAAACATAACCATGATTTATACATCAAGAAAGTTCTGAGTTCTTAGAACTCTCTCAATTTCATAAGTTAGATAATAATATACATACTCAAAGGAAAGAGAGACCTGTGGAGAGAAAGAAATCATTTTATTTATAAAATAACTTTGTAAAATATAATATAAGAAAATATAGTTTCATCCATGGAATTTTCTTCCGATCTCAATGAGAACCAAAAGACACAACAACTATCAAACAAATTTTACACGAGAAATTTCTTAAGAAGGACCTATTACTAGTAGGAGGAAATGAAAAAGCAACATTATTTCTTATAGGAAGATTAATTTTTTTTTTAGTCTATCGTTTCCATCCAATCACTCTACTAACTTATAATAGCAATCCCAAAATTAGAAGAGTGGGCTCTGATATCACTTGCTAGAAAAAAAGAATCCTAATATATGTTGTCTTTATGTGAGTTATGAAACCCAAAATTGATATAACGACACAATTTTTGCCCTAAATTGATGATAAATGTCTAAATCTTGTCGATCCTATTTGAGTTAGTTTTTCACTCTACTAACCAAGATATTACCTGCAAGTAGGGGTGTAAGCGGTCCGATTTTACCGATTTTTGACAGATTTTCAAATCAAACTGTTTACATCGATTTGAGAAAAACTCAAACCTAAACCAAACCAATTTGAACGTTTGAAAAAATCTCAAACGTAAACTTAACGGTTTGGTCCGGTTTTAAACCGCTGGTTTTGCCGTATATTTTTTTTGTCTGTCGTCCGATTTTAAACCGTCGATTTCAACGTATATTTTTTTGTCTATTTACTTTTATGCCATTAATTTAGAAGTTGGTATTTTTTTTCAGAATCGGTGAAATCGGACAGGAACCATTTAGAACTAGTCGATTCCATTTTGGATCTTCTAAACAATAATTTGATTTTGGGACAAATTATTAATAACCAACCGGTTCCGGTCCAGTTCCTAGTTATAGTATGGGAACTTGACGGTTCTCCTAGAATTTTTTTTTGATAAAATATATGATTCAATCTCCAATCACTTTTATAAAAAAAAAAAAATAATAGAATTCTTTCTTCATTTTAGACCACAACACTTTTCTTCTTCTCTTTTATTATTTTCTTCTCTCTTCTTATAATTATTTAATTAACTGATTTTCAAGCCAAATTAGAATATTGGGTAAATCTATACCTAAATAAATTTATTTACAATATATAATTTCATTTCTGAGATCCGAAATTTTTATTTTGTTTTCACTTTAATTACATAGTTGTTGATTCGATCAAAATTATTCATCTAAATTTCTACAAATTATAACCGATAGAACTAGAAGTTGTAATAATTTTTTAAAGGATGTCCAATTCAATGTAGGATTTTGATTTTGATTTTGATTAAAATTTGTTTAATCATTGGAGTACTATGCAATTTACATAAGTTGATGATTATTTGGTGATAGTAATTTATATGAAATACAACGTGAAATTGCTTGATGAATCGTTTCAAACTTTCAGTTTAAGAGCCTATGAAATATATGAGTCTTATTTAAAAATAAATAAAATGCCCAACACAAAAGTCTTACAAGTTACAATTTAGAAAATTTCATTTTTTTTAATTTTTTAATTTTTATATTTTTTTCGCCGGTCCGGTTTGGTTTTAAACCACAATAAAATTTCTCAAACCTAAACCAAATCGTTTTTGACTGATTTGGTTTGGTTCAAAACCATTTCGTTGACGGGTCCACGTGGCACCAAACAAACAGTTTCCAAAATACGGTTTCGATTTGATTTTTCGGTTTGACGATTTTTGCTTACAGCCCTACCAGCAAGCATATATGAACGTTTTCTAGAAGGATCTAGATTAACAATTTAGTTTAATTTTACTTGCGAAATTAACACAATTAAAAGCAACAAGTCATTTTTTAATTGTTTCTAAATTGTTAATCAAACAGATCAATTATTCTAAGTTGAATTGTCGCAATTTGTTATGAGAAAGTAATAAATAACACCACATATGTTGACGAAAAAACCCAACTAGGTAAAGATTTCGGGACCAACCCTAGTTACCTCCACTATAGTCAATTTGGATTTAGAGTTTGATGTTGTGTAACTGACTCCACTAAACTTTTCGATCTATTTCATGTAACCTCCAAGATCCTGCTAGAACCACTAACTCTCGATCTCCAACAATTGTCTCTTCCAAGCGGATCACCAAAAATAACCAATTTTTGTACTCTTTCCTGCGGTGGTAGTCCAACACCTCTCAATCTCAGCAACTTTTGAAGGTTAATTGAGAAAGTATCTTCCTAAATGTGTTTAGGAAGTAGGTGTTTTGGATTCAATGTATTTGATATTTTTCCCCAACGTGGTTGTGTGAATTCAAAAATGAATTGAATGATCCTACCAATGGATCGTGTTCTTGAATCTTCAACGGATAATATGAAGAGGCAACAAAATGAACAAACAACCAAAAATCGTGCAAGACATTGTGTTATTTATAGTTGAAGGCCTTTAGGTAGTTTGGGTCAGATAAAACACTTCAAAAACGCGAAGTAGGGTTTTACACGTAATACTATCACTCGAGCGAGGAGCTAGCAACATACGAGTGACGGTCTGTCGCTCGAGCGAGAGACGGGAGACAGATGAGCAATAGTGTTTCTGTTTTGTCGCTCGAGCAATGGCTTGGAGGTGAGCTGGCGAAATTGTGGCGTCTCTTCTTTCATTATTTTGAACTCAAACTCTAACTTGCCTAACTCAACTATACAATTTTGCAACTAATTTCTGACTTTTTACAACATATTTATTTTAGTCCATTTGTTCCCAAAATTGTCAATTACATAAAACCTAATAATATAGATCTATGTGTTATTTTGTTGTGTACATATTATCAAGCAAATACAAAAAAAAAATAAAAAAAAAAATTTACAAGTCCATGTAGTTTGGCAAATATTTAAGTTTTTTTTTGTAAACAGATCAAATCACTTTTTATTTAAGGATTTTAATGAGGACCACAAGTATTATTCACTTATTCATCATTTATTTTTATTTATTTATAAATTAAAATGTGTACAAAAACTTCCAAACCTGTAGATTAATCATGTAGTAATTTCTTTTTGTACTAAGTTGCTTTGAGGTTATTGTTGACCTTCAAGAAAAGAAAGAAACACATTTGCCTTTCACCTTCAGCCAAAAATAAACTTGCGGGGGCAGAGAAATTAAATTCGAAAAATGAAAACTTGGACATGGAATTTGAATTAAAAAAATTACTTATTTTGATAGATGAGTAACTTTTCACCAAAGGCGTAAGTTTTTTTTTAGCTTGCTAAATGATGTCTTGTGCACTTCTCCTCCATAGACAGCGTTGCTAAGCCGCTCTAGTCAAATGTAAGGAGAGAAAAGCGCATAAATGTTAAAATTACTTAGAAATGTCGAGAGTGTTTAAGGAAAATGTATATTTCTAATTACCTTGTTAGCTTGGCACGATGGTTGTTATGTAAGAATGCCTTAGAACAAAAATGTCCTTTTGCAACATGCAAAAGGCAACATTCGTTAATTGCATATTGTTAAAATGGATTTATTGTAACATATAATAAGTGTATGTCGCCGTTTATTAACTTAATTGAGATTGGACAACGGCATTTTAATTATAATTGTTATCACACCTATAATGCAAGGATAATATAAGAATTAGTGTTTCTAGACTCCATAGTCGTTTTCACACCTATAAGAGCATATTCAGAGTCGAGCTCGAAGACACTAATATTTGATCGATAATAAGCTAGTGATATGCATTCACTTCACGGATTGAGGATGGGCCTCGATATCCTCCTTTGGGTAATAGGTTGAGTACTTTATTCCTTAGTCAGTACATGTTAGTGATTTAAAAATAATGCAATAACAATTTTTTTATGGTATGATATCTTTTGTATTAGGGTCGCACTAGTTTTAGTTCAAATTTAAAATGTATTATTTATGGAACAGACCATATTTTTCTCACTTAGAATCTCCTTCATCAAAGTATCCCTCTTTTGTAAATTTCAACTTTTTTTGAAAGGAAAATCTTAACTAATTAAACCAACTTATTGGCTAAATATTGTCTTCTCTTAGAGACTGAAGAAAAACTATATGCAATTTTTTTTTTTTTTTTTTTTTTTTTTGTAAATTGTTTCATTGGTTTTATTAGTTACAAATTTATGTTGACTTTAATTTTATGACCAATTAATTTTTTAAAGGATTGTTTGTGTACTAAATTCGCTGGAAAAATATTAGTCATGAAATAAGTAAGATAGGTGAGGAAATCTACATATGAGATGCTCCCTCCATCCATTTGTATAGGTAGATTTTCCTTATTTTCTTGTCCCACTTATACAATCTTTTTTTTATCCATTGAGAAACTATTTTTTGTTCGTGTACTAACATACTCTTATTTACTTTACTTAGTTATGACAAATTTCTCCCACTTAATCTTGAAATTGTACAATTTTTAATTTATCTTCTTGAAATTATCCAAATACATATTTTCCCACTTCTTTTTTGAAACATGGACACAAACACATTTCCCACTTTATTTACTACTAGTTGTAAATAAGGGGAAACTAGGAAAATTCTTTGCAAAAATTGCTTTTTCAATAACATTGAAATAAATTTCTTAATTTGTGTGGCAAAAAAAAAAAACCTATATAAATGGGGTGGAGGAAGTACAAATGAACAAAAATGATGTATTAGAAAATAAATGGTTAACAGCTTATCTAGAGAAAAAAAAATCTCTAATAATTGGTTGAAATCCCTAGGTTTAAAATAGATCATTTAGGGTCAGTTTGATTGTAAAGGTGAAATTTGGGTGGAAAGAAAATGAATTATAGGGAATTGAATTGTCTAGAACTTGTTTTATCAGGAATTGTCGATTAATTGTATTTGATTGGTATAATTTTTCACCTAATTTTTTTTTGAAATTTTGAATCTTTTGATATTCGTTTGACTTTATTTTTCATGAAAATTGTCCATTAAAGTGATCAATATTTTTACTATTGGGCCTAGAATTTGTTCCAATTGCCAAAAAAATTACCATATCGAATACCATTCATTTGACTTTGTTTTTATGGAAATTGTCAATAAAAGTGATAAATTTTTTTACCATTAAATTTAGAATTTGTTCCAATTATCAAAAAAAAAAAAAAAACCACTGGAATTGCTTTTCTCATTAGGGAAAATGTTTTGCTAAGAATAATTGCGCAATCAAACATGTTTTTTGGGGGGAAAATGGAAAACGAAGTCCATTTTCTATGGAAAAATCAAGTTATCAAACAAGCCCTTAAGGAACATGCTAGAGGTACAAAAGTTTGTATAAAATGGATGACAAACTCGTCAAGTAGCGCTCTCCTATTGGAGGATTCAAGCGACTTTGTGGTTCTTTTGATGGCTTTTCTCCATCTTCAAGCAATATCCGATGCATGCACATGGAAATGCTTATCCCTTTCATATCGGCTATTGTCCAATCAATAGTTATTTTGTGCTCCTTGAGCACAGGGATAAGCGTATCTTCTTGAAGTGTTGTGATATTCTTTACAATGATCACAGGTAGTGTTTCCCCCTCTCCCAAATGTACATACTTCATATGCTCGGGAAGATGTTTAAGTTCTAAAGCGGGGGCCTGCATCACTGAAGGTAAAAGTTTCTCTTTAGATATAGGAAGAGTAATACATGAGAGATTATACCTTGGTGGAATACTCAGTAGTGACTCAAGTCATGCCATAATTTCTACAATATCCTCACACAATTGTAGATTCTTGCTCAACCAGTTAGATTGTTAACATCAATGCTTTTGATTAAAGTGGTATCCAATGCATCTTCATTTGATAATTCGAAATTCTTTTGTACTGATGAATCAATTATATCAATTGAAAAACAAATGTGCACATCATTAGGATACCTCATTGGTTTAAAGATATTGAAGCAAATAATCTCACCATCACACTCCATTGTCAAAGTCCATCATATACATCTGTCTTTGTATGCGATGTCCTCATAAATGGTCTTCCCAAGAGAAATGGTGGCGACAAAGATGTTGATTCATCTTGTATGTCAAGAATATAGAAATCTGCTGAAAAAATCAATTGATTTACTTGTACCAAAATATCCTCCAATACACCCTTTGAAAATGCATTAGATCTATAAGCAAGTTGAATAATACTACCAGTTTCTTTAAGTGATCCTAAATTTAGAGAAGCATAAATAGAATATGACATGACATTAATAGATACTCCTAAATCTAGCATTGTTTTTTCAAACTTAGTGTTACCAATAATGTAAGGGATCATAAAACTTCCCGAATTCTTACATTTTGGTGGAAGTTTACTTTGCAAAACCACAGAGACATTTTTTTTCCTATGCTTACCAATTCATTACCTTTTAATTTAAGTTTGTTAGTGCACAATTTGTTGAGGAACTTTGTATAACGGGGCACTTCATAAATGACATCCAAAAGTGATATGTTCCTTGAACTTTGCGAAAAGTCTCAAATATTTCCTTCTCATGTTCATCCTTTTGGACTTTACAAACCTGCCAGGAAATGGAAGAGAGAGAATATTAGTCGGAATAGAACTTTTAGAATTTACCTTAGATCCCGAGGTTGGAGCTGTAATTTCATCTTTCTCAAATTCTAAGTTCTTCTATTGCGTTGACTCCTCAACATGATCTTTCATCTTCCTTGGTGCCTCTTCTAAAAGCTTTCCATTTTTTAGTATCATGACACTAGCATTTTCTCTTGGATTGATTGCTTGAGAAGGAAGTTTTCATGATCCTCGAGCTTTCATTTTACCCACCGTGTTGGCCAATTGACTCATTTGTGTCTCTAAATTCTTAATTGAATTTTGTGTCTCTTGTTGAAATTGCATTGTCCTAGAAGCTAAGAACTTGACCATATCTTCAAGAAACATATCTGAACTTTGAGACGGTGTTTGTTGATGAGGCTGAGAGTGTTGTGGTTCCCTTTGTTGATTGAAACCTGGGGAATGATTAATCTGTGATTGTGGAGCTATAAAATGATTTCCTCCATGACTGAGATTAGGATGATCTCTCAATCCAGGATTATATGTGTTAGAGTGTGGATCATATCTATGTCTCTGTTACATTGGAAATTCCCCAATGGCATTCGCTTGCTCCGATGCTCCTTCTTGTAGTCTTTGGTATGCATCGGTAGGATGTCCCACAATAGAACAAATCCCGCACACTTTTGCTTGTTGAATTGTCCCAAGTGCCATTTGTTGTACAAGAGATGTAAGACCGACCAATTGTCGTTCAATTTGAGAGGTTACTCATATCTTACTTACTTGTTTAACTAGTGCCTCTTCTCTCCTACCAAATTGTTGTGAGTTGCCGGCCATGTTGGCTATCAAGTTCTTAGCAACTGCTGATGTTTTATCCATTAAAGCTCCTCCACTAGCCTCATACTTCTCTCCATTGAGAGTAATCCTTCATAGAAGTATTGTAGAAGTAATTGCTCACTAATTTGGTGGTTTGGGCAACTAGCACAAAGCCTTTTGAATCTCTCCCAATATTCATAGAGATTTTTCCCTTGAAATTGTCGAATGCTACGGATTTCTTTCCTGATGTTTGTAGCATTTGAAGCTGGGAAATACCTCTCCAAAAAGAGTTTTTTCATTTCATTCCATGCAATAATAAGATTGGAAGGTAAATAATAAAGCCACTCCTTAGCAGTATCTGCAAGAGAGAAAGGAATGCCCGCAATTTCACTTACTCTTCTAATATACTCGTCGGTTTCGTGCTTGAGCAAATCACATAGAATTCCTTCAAATGTTTATTGGGATCCTCTCCGGCAAATCCATGAAATGTGGGGAGTAGATGAATCATTCCAGACTTTAGTTCAAATCCTACCTCTAATTGAGGATATTGAAAGCATAGATGTTGCTGAACAAAATTTGGAGTTGCAAATTCCTTTAATGCTCTATTTGCATCCACCATTTTGGACTCTATGTATTCAAACTCACTTGAGAATTCAATGTTCAATCGCCTTAGAAATTTAGTTGGAGAAATGTCTTCTCCATTTTTCGATGTGTCGACTTCTTTTCTTGATCTTAGGTTGTAGTGTGTTGTAAACTTTTTTCTCATTCACAACCTATACGACAAAGAAAATAACAGAAATAAAGAGAACAACAACAACAAAAAAAAACATATTGCATTTAAGAATTTGATAAAATAATCCCCGGCGACATGACATCAAAATTGATATGTTCCAAATGACGTACCAATTAATTTTCCTTACTTAGCTTTAACATGTCATTTTAAATAGTAATATGGCAAGTAATGATCATTTCCTGCAGATGATTGATTCAATTTAATCAATTGTACACTAGAAAGTGAAATTAAAGTTATATACAAAATTGATTAAATGGGGGAGGTTTGATTCGTTGAACTAAGGAAAGTAATAAATTCAAAATAGAAAAGATATGAAATTTGAAATAAACAAAGTATTTTTTGATTAAATATGTGAAAATGTGATTGATGGGTATTTCGTTACCACGAGAATAATTTTCCTATCATTTATCACAAATGAATTTTCGTTCTCTAAATTAACAACAATTCGAGAATAATTACAAGCTCAATTATCTTAATCTCTTCTTACATTTTAGTTGAATAAAACAAACTCTTTACTCAATTCTATTCATTAAACAACATAGAATAAGCTCTCTAAATTTAATTTAACAAAAGTATCACGACAAAAGAGATGAATTGAATTAGGGATAAACTCACATGCTCGGTTTACTCACTTAAGTGTTAATCCACATACGATCAATTGAAAATTTCTCATAATCTATTAAAATGTAATTGTTACAAGATTTTAAAATAAATAGCTATTACGTACTATAGATTCCAAAATAGCATTCATTGAAATAATTCAATCATTTAGTTGTACACCTACACAATCAAGAAGAACGAAATCAACATTTACAATAATGGATTAAACACATCAATCAAGAGAATTATAAAACACAAATTAATTGAAAATCATAACTCGGATTTGAAATCACCCCAATCACAAATATGTTTAGTTATCCATGAAATACTCAAAAATTGCAAACAAATTTATACAACACATTAATGGAAAATAGATTAAATAAAAGAAAGTTATTGATAAAGAGAGAAATGGTTGAGAGTTCTTCAATAACAATGAGTCTTCTTTTCCATGCTATTTCACCATCACCATGCTCCAATCTTGCCCCAAAACACCAAAGAAAATAAAAGGAAAAAGAAGAAAAGAAATTCAAAAGAAAAGAGAAGAGGAAGTGGCCACGCCCAGTAAGAAGTAGACCAGCATTCCCTCCAGCTGCCCAGTTTTACACATTTAAAACCTAATCGAAATTGCAGCTAAAGTCCCCAAGTTTTGGAAGAAAATACAAAATGGTCCTCATGCTATCTTTAATTTTAAAGATGTCGATGCAGCACTGAGTCTCTGTCCAGCAAGAAAAAAATGGATATTGTATTATTTGCAACTTAGTCCCTCAACTTTCAAAAAGTGATAATCTTTATCCCCAAACTTTGGAATTTTTGCGTCTTTAGTCCTTTTTGCTCATTTCTTGCGTAAATTCCCTCTAATCATCATTCAAACTTGAGTTTACACCTACACAAAAAAAAAAATAAAAAAATTAAGTAGTAAATTGCTAATGAAAACTTACAAATATCTAAATTTAATGATCCGAATAAGTGTAAAAATTCGCACTTATCACACCCCAAAAAAAAAAATGGTATATTTGTTATTTTACAACTTTTTATTGAGAAATTGATGAAAATGATGATTTTCGAAATAAAATATGAAAATAAGGATGAAAATGTCAAAAAAGGAAAGGTATGGACGTTTTGCACAATAATATTGAAAGGAATGGAGGTTTTGTGCTAGTTACCATTTTAATAATTTATTTGGACTCATTTGCACCTTTTTTTAAAGTTTGGGAGTATGATTGTAATTTGTTCTTTAATTTTTTATTTTATTTAAATATAAGGGTATATTTGTCATTTTACATAAGAAATCGGATGAAAATGATGATTCCCGCAATAAAAGGTGAAGGTAGGGGTAAAAATGTCAAAAAGATGAAAGGTAGGAACGTTTTGCATAATAATGTTGAAAAGTAAGGACGTTTTGTGCTAATTACCCTATGAAGAAAGAATATAATGAACAACCAAACTAAAATTCGTGTTGGGTTGTGTATATATAGTAGGAGGTAATTAGGTATCATGAGTCAGATAAAAATCTTGAAAAATGCGAACTAATGTTTTACTTATAACATCGTCGCTCGAGCCAGAGCGGGGTGATAGGCGGGGACAGTGTATCTGCTTTTTTCACTCGAGCATCAGATGGACGATAGGTTAGCATAAATTCGATGACTTTTTCTTTCTTGTTCCAAACTCGAACCTTAAGATATCTAGTTTATCTATACAACATCTTCCTTGACTCTTTGACTTTTACAACTTGTTATATTCGTCATTTTGTCTAAAGAATTACCAACACAATAAAAACCTAACAAAAGGCATGGAAGGAATTTGAAAATTTTCAAGCCAAGATGATTCGAGCTTTGATGAAACCCCATGACATTCTTTGTCAGCGGATGCTGTAGACTTTGTGAAGAGATTATAGGACAAGGATTATATTAAGATGGCTCAAGCACTAAGTAAGAATTAAAGTATTTTATTAACCAACTTTAATTTTAACTAAAGATATTCTTGCTATTGACATTAGGCATATCTTCTTATCTTCATCGTTTTTAACTTTGATGTTTAAAACATTGATGTTTAAAACAAAGACAAAATCTGCATCAAAATTTAAAAATAGAGCATATCAACAACTATAGAGAACTAGGAAACTTTTTATGAGAGAAGTAATGTTCTTTCTCTTTTTCTACCTTAAAAAGGTTGCAGGCTCTTGCGAAAACATTGACAGTACCACAGTTGGCCTGCACAGCGTGCACACGTGTTTTTGTGATATTTCTCTTCTGAAGTAACCAATAAATTTCAAATTAGTCTATTCTCGACCCCTAGCCATTAGAAATTGACTCAAATAGACCACAATTCTTATTAACAAAATTAACTAATATTTTTTTTTTGTAATTTTGTCATTCTTACGTGTTATACTGTTTCTTTAATATGTCTTCTTCATTAAATAAAGTAGACAAGCTTCTTTTCTAATATGGAACTAGCGTGGAAAGGGGAACACAAGGCAGGGAAAATAGGGACTGGAACGAAGTGTCGGGGACATGCCAAAGCCAAACATAACACTAATGTTTGCTTGGCCAAAGATGATGGCACCACAGTATGTTTTGCATGCTTGAGATTTACTTTTCTTTTGTTAATGAAATAACTTCATGTTTGGAAAAATAAGTCACTACATCTTACTTGCATTGTATAGATTTTTATGACAGGACATTATATATATATATATATATATATATATATATATATGTATGTATGTATGTATAAATATTCAGATAATTAGACAAGAAAGGCTTTCATAACACCATTAAAAAAGGAAGTAATTGGTCTGATTTCACCATGAGAATGAGAATGACCTAGATAAATATTTATTTTTTAGGATATAAATTACTCCTAACAATTGACAAAACATACATATTGGTACAAAATTCCCATCAAAGGATTACAAAGCCAACAAGTTGCTTCATTTGCACGACTTTCACACACCTTCGGGTAGAGGAAACTCGATTATATCACTACATCACTTCACTATCACTCCAATATAAAAAGAGGGAGTTTTCTTACTATTCATTTTACATCATCAATGACTCAAGTTGACGTCATAATTTTCCATATCAATTTTACCCCCCTTAAATAAGTTCTCCATTTCTGTACGCTACGTCCCATACCTCTTTACCTCATTTCATTTCCCTACACAACCATATACATTCTACAAGACCTCTCTCTCTCTCTCTCTCTCTCTCTCTCTCTCTCCTCTTCTTTTTCTCCCACGATTTTCTTTTTTATTTCGCCAGACTTCTGGTGTTGACGATCCTAAAACTTTCACTCCGAAAACCAACTCATTCAAAGGTCCACGACGACGACAAGGATTTTTTTTGGCGTGCAGGATACCGAAAGGGTTTGTTGTGTTACTGACGGTTTGAACGTGGGTATTTTTCTGGCATTTCAGAATATTTTGTTGTTATTGGATGCTTTGGGTCTAGGGTTTGATTAATTGATTAAGTTTTAGAGTTTCTGTGATCTTTAATTTCAGATTACAGAAAAGATCTTCGTCGATGGCGCCGTTTAGATCAAATTAGCTATGAACCTAATAGACTGTGTTTACGGTAAGATCTATACTTTGTGAGTTTTGAATGTTTTTATTCTCGATTGTCATTTATTTCTTCCTGTTGGGTTTTTTATTTTGACTTTTATACGTGATATGTTCTTCTTCTTTGTTCTTAAGTATGTTAGATATATGTGTTTTATTGCAATCTTTGGGCTTTTTAGCTGTCGTGTTTTTTGAAGGTTATTATGTTTTTATTTTATTTCTAGGCTGCATGCAGGAGTAATCTTAGGTCGGTCCTGCATATCAGTAGGTATGTATTTAGTCTCCAAATAATTTATTTCAACTCTCTATGCCTGTTTGAAAATGAAATTGTTACTTTATTTCTGTTGTTGGCGTATGAATATCTGGTCTTATGAAATTTGTTTAATTAGATTTTGGGTTTTGAGATTCCTGTTTTCTTAATGTGTTTTGGGTGAACTGATGTGAAAGAATAGGGTATATTTTCCTGCATATGGGTTGAAAACGTAAAATATTTTTGTCAATTTAATTGCTGTTGTTCGACCTCCATCGTAAATACTTACTATTGGTATCTACTTCTAACATCATCACATCACCTATGGTGGAACCACAAAGGTTTCAACTTTTACACTCTTTTTGATTCATTTTTCTCTCCTTTCCCTTTCTTTCTTTCAAGAGCGGCTCTCATAGTTGAGGAAATTATGGAGAAGTGTGGGTACTGGGTAGGTGATTTTGGTTTTATGGATAAAATTTTTGTAAAACTCTGTGCTGAATTATGATTAGGCTACAGCACAGGAACTGAATCAAAATTTGAAAAATTTCGTTAAGTGTTTTTTTAATGTGTGCTGACTATTAAATGAGTGTAATGTGATTGGGTGAATTGGATGCAGGTTGATGGTGAAAGATGCTTATAGTAAATGTCATTTATAAATGTGTATTCAAAGAACCAATAGAAAGTGAACCAAAGATCCCCAACTACTGGAAAGTAACACAGTTCATTTAACATTGTATTTATTTCAAGAAAAAAAACCTTTAAGTATGTTTGATACGTTGAATTAGACGAGACATGATAGATCATTTGTCTTTTATAATAATATTGAAAATCTCGATAGTGAAGAATCATTGGTCCGATTGAACTTGTGTGATTTATTAATTGTAGCTTCCTCCTGAGAGGTCTGATCAGTTTGAATAAGACATTCAGGTTAGAATCAATAGTTCAAAAAAAGTTACTCATCGTTGAAATTGTAAGTTTAATCTATTAAGCCTTCAATGCTCTTAATGACTTACATTTGTATCCATTGACATGCCTTAAAACACTTTAGCTGTTATACAAGCTGAACATGACCTACTTCAACTGGGTTCATGATTGTGAGTTTAATTCAATAGCTGTATTTTTATAATATCATTTTACATGATTTCGTATCGCTTCGATCTAATGAGAGAGTGTCCTTTTCGGATTTGTGTTAATACTTTTGGGTTTTCTGGGTTCTGTCATTTTCCAGTTAAATTCGAAGAAAAGGAAACATGATCTTTTTAAGTCTAGAGATTGAATATTCTTCTTTTTTTTATCTGAGTTATATACATTCTTAAAAGAAAAAACATTACTTTTTTCATTTTGAATTATTTTTTGTCGACATTTTCTACTTATGCCCCCTCACTTCATCACTTCATCTGCTTCTTTAAGGTCAAAAGAGAAAGTTGGGACTATTCGATGAAGATAAATTGAAAGATGAGAGTTACGTTCGAGAGAAGTGAATCAGTGAGAAATCTAATGGTCCTATAGTTTGACTCCAATTGTGATAGAGAGAGGTCATTCGAGTTCACTCTCGGCCAAGGTACCTGAATTTTACGTGATGATATATTTTTATTTGCTGAAAAGAATTGAAACTTGTGGTGGAAATTTTGGTTTAGATTAGTTTTTCGTGTGATAAATTCTTGTTTTGTGTGAATTATGATATTTCTACTGCTCTTACCCTTGTTGGAAGTTGTTGTATTTGATTTTGAGATTTTCATGTTAGAAGCTAGTACTAGTATCTTTATATATATTTTCAAATCAAATGAACCTGCAAAATTCAAAAGATAAATTTTTAGTAGAACTATATTTGTCACTACTCGGAAATGCATAACCATTTGATTTCAAATTTTCATTTCTTGAATTCATTTTTTTTCCTTCTGATTACACAATGCTATTAGTTAGTACATGCTAACAACCATTTTTTTTTTTTTTTTTTTTTTGCATATCTTTAGTTACAGAGTAGAGCATCAATGTAACTCTTTAACAAGCAAAGAGTTTTTACAAATAAATTTATAATCCAATACAAAAGTGTAACCATTGAAGTAAAAAAATAGAGGCAACGTCTACAGAATTATACTTTTTGTAGTCAATTTAATATAAATCAATACTTTTTGCTTCAAGAAAATCAATGCATAGGTACGTTTACAACAAGAGCGCTGCAGTGTTTAAAATTCAATATTTTTTGTTTCATTATTATTATTATTATTTTTTTGCAACATTGACATTGAAAACTTTGAAATGAGAGAAGGAATGAAGAAGGGTATTTTTGCAATATTCTACTTAAAATTGTAACTTTTGCTGTTTTGAAGAAATGTAACATATAAACCATTTATCATTTACTCTATTTTATTTGGTCATATTTTGGATATTTGTGATACCAATTATGTTTTACAATATGTTTTTCGTTGTTTTCTGTTGTGGTTAGGAACATATTAACGGAAATAAATAGCAGGTAATTTAGGTGTCATATAATACATTATTTTTTTAAAGATGGGTTGAAGGCTTGACAGTGAGGAAAATGTTAGATGATGGGAACTTCTGCTTGTGTGCTGTTGCAGATCAATATGGTGACTCTGACTTCATTGCAGATCAATATGGCCACATGGAGTAGGAGACACGGTCGTATCTCCATTCTTAATGGAGACACGCCCGTGTCTCCATTGGCTATGTCTCCATTAAGCATGGAGGCACATCGTGTCTCCTTTAAGCATGGGGACACACAGAGACACGGGCGTGTCTCTGTGCTCCGTGCGGAGACACGGTCTGTGTCTTAGTGTGGTTGACTTTCCTCTTACTTCTTTTACTCCAAAACATGTTAAGAGAAAATATTAAGTGCTAAATTTTGACAGTCTGTCATCTAATCGTGTTGTGTTCCTTGCCATGTTCTTTATGCTGCATAGTTTCTTCCAAAATTCATTTTATTTCTATATTCATGTTTTCTTACTATTATGTATGGGTGAGTATCTATGGAAATTTCTGTCAATGTCATGTGAGATTGTACTTCGCTCATTAGCACCTCTTCACAACCATTTCTATTTTCTACGAAGTTATGGCGATAGTTTCTTTTTTGTTGATTATAGTCATAATTAAAAGTAGATATGTATTGATATTTATGCATTTGAACACTAAATAATTGGTATTGATGATATTTCCATCAAGAGGCAAACCATGTATTTATTGAGTAAATCTTGGTTCGATTTATTTTAGGAGACTGAAAGTGTCACGCATCTAGTATATAGTATACATAAGGTTGCCACAGTAGTAAATAACACCAGAATGTAATCACCTTGACTTTTAACAAAATCCAAATTTGCAATTTTGGTGTACTGACCACACTAGATGTTTGTTTCTCACTAAATAGATCTTTGCTGCTAATATTCGAAGGTGTTCATAAACATCCAATTTTCTTCAACTTTTTTCTACATTGTGTATTATTAACCAATGTGATAAGTTTGGCATGATTTTAATTTAGTGATTGAAAGAGATTATTAGTCTAAATAATTTTGTTGCACTCATGTTGGAGAGCTGAGGTTTTGACTGATGTTGATGTGTAATGTCTTTGTCATTGCCCTTTTCTAATTTAGTGTGCTGCTTTTGTCAGGTTGATCTTAATTGGGTTCTCTACCAATTAATTGAAGTGAAAATAGACGATATTCAGACAAGTAGTTAGTTTGTTATGAACTATGCTTCCTCATCATTGGTTTCCTTTTAACTTCTTATACACCATCTATATTAGCAGCACAATTCAAATTCTTAGTTTTTCTATCATTATTTGTTTTGTTTTGTTTTTAGTAGAGTAGCATTTGGGAAATCTGTGATGTTTTGTAGTATAATTCAAGTCATATCTTCTATTTGTAGGATTTTGACACGCTCGGAACTAAGATTTAGCTATTTGTAGATCTACCATTTCTTTGAAACGAGTTATATTAAATTTTAAACTTGAAACAATTTCATGTTATTTTTGCCATTGTTCAATTTTGGAATTGCAAAAATTCTAACGATTATCGTGCGACGCACGATTCACACTGTGCTAGATACAAGCACCAAGTTGTCAGAACTATTATAAAAAACAACCACCAAACAATACGTCTTCAAAATCTTCATTGCCTGCTTTGTTAATCTCGTCAATTGTCATTATTATGAGTTTGCAGGTTCTTGATTTTCCAGCCTTTCTGCATCCCAACAAAAAAGTTTTTATCTCCTCTATGTCCCAAATTCTTCTTAGCTTCCCCCTTACCTTCAAAAATGTTCTCGAGTCCATTCAAAAATGTTGATTGATATTGCCTAGGCACCAAACCAAGCTTCTTCACAACAAATTTTGCATTTAGAAGAAATGAATTAGAGGACCAATAATGTTGGCCTCAATCACAGACTGGATATGCTCTCTGTTTCCAGATGCGATAATTGATTTAGGTTCATTCACCGGAGCTAGCAGAGAAGCACCAAGCTTCTTCACGACAAATTTTGCATTTAGAAGAAATGAATTAGAGGACCAATAATGTTGGCCTCAATCACAGACTGGATATGCTCCCTGTTACCAGATGCGATAATTGATTTAGGTTTATTCACCGGAGCTAGCAGAGAAGCACAAGATCTCGAGATTCAAGTGACAGCTCCATGATCAATTACTACCGTTTGCTGAGATGTCCAAGCTTCCTCAAACTGAAGCTATGTAAATCTTCCCTCATGAGAAACGCAACAAAGCAAGCAACAACACCTGAATTTGTCTGCTACGTCTTCATTATTCATGGCTGGAAGTCTACAGAACAGGGTATATTAAATTTCCAATTATTCATACAAGCAATATACCTGCATCCTTAACAATATTGGAAGTATCAAAAAATTTGTTGTCCTCTCATATTTGTATTGAGCCTGAGAAACAGAGGAAGTTAATTTTTACGTATTCTACAATAATTAATATTGTGCATGTGAGAATATATATATATATATATATATATATATATATATATATATATATATATATATATATATGGTTCTCTTAACCTAGGATTAATGTGAGCCATTGGATTAGATGGATGGTTGGATTTTTGGTAGATATTTTGGCTAGACTTGTTGGAGAAGCTTTGACTCATTTCTCTTACATAATAGCCTCACATGTGACTTTGAAAAACAAGACTTCCCTCCTATATTTCCGACCTCTCTCTCTCCGCCACTAAACCTCTCTCTCTTGTCTTTCTTTTGTGAGTTTCTTGTGAATATCTCTTGGTGATTACTTAAGCCTGAGATAGTGGCTAAGTATATGAGCTATTTCTCATAGGTCGGTGTAGGAAAAAGAGGCGGCCGGCGGCGGTAGAAGGGGTTCTTTGCCGGGTTTTCTTCTCTCTCTCTCTCTCTCTCTCTCTCTCTTTGGTTTGGTGATTTGCGTTGATTGGAAGTTGTTCCTGAGCCTAATCCCAACAAAACAGGTATCAGAGCCTAGGGCTTGAGATTTGAGGAAGAAAACGACCGATTTGGAGGCGTTTCGCGATTTTCACCTCTTGGCCGAACCTTCAACTTCAAATTCAGGCCAAACCATCGACCACTCGGAGAAAAGGACACCGGAACTAGAATCTGCAGGTCATGGGATTTGTCTATTGGTGAAGAATCGCACAAAAAATCGAAAAATGGGTGGGGCAATTTTTGGAGGGGTCAAACCGAAAAACTGAAATTTTTGCTCGGAAAATCTGAGACCACATTTGGAACCAGTAGGTCGAGGAGGTGCTAGTGGGGTGGCGTGTGAATCTCTAGCGAGGCTTTTTTCGGGCAGATTTTTTGGTTTAACCTATTGAACGTATTGATGTGTTTATTTTAGTGTTTCAGGTTATACATAAAAAGTTGGACGATTTTTCCCCTGGTTTGACGTCTACAGCGGTTCGATTCTGAAACTGGTGGTATACTTACTGTTTTTCAACAGTAGTTTGGTAAGATTATTCCAAACTCTTCGTTAGGATAGGTTTGGTATTCTTACTAGTTTATGCACGTTTGCTTGGTTGCCTATTTGTGAATTCCATTAATTGAATTCTTGTGATTAATTTGTAACCTAGAACCATATTTACCTGCATTATACCTGTGTTTCGTGAATGAATTATTTCATTGTTGTGCTCATTTCTGAAAACTGGTTTTAACTCGGCATTCATATTTTTATATTGATCCTCTGAAAAAAAAATTTCAAAACCTTTTCTGTTATGTCCACAAGTACAAGCTATTCTTTTACAGAATCTGTAATGGGTTCGAGGGTCGAATTATCGCAATTCAATGGAAAGGGGGATTACTCGATTTGGAAACAGAAAATGAGGGCCATTTTGGTCCAACAGAGAGTTGCTACAGATCTCGATGATCCTGTTACATTTTCTGATGAGTTAAAGATTAAACCACATGAAATTGAAGACATGAATGAAATTGCTTACAGTTCTATAATTTTGCATCTATCTGATAACATTGCCAGACAAGTTTATAGTGCCAAAACTGCTAGAACTTTGTGGACTGAATTAGATACCTTGTTCTTAACTAAAACTTTACCTAACAAGATATATCTGTTGGAAAAATTGTTTATTTTTAAGATGGATCCAGGGAAGGATGTCGAGAGAAATTTGAGTGACTTTAGCATAATTGTTAAGAGTTTGGCTCATAATGATAAAAAATTAGCCGATGAGGATTCTTTGCCCGAATCTTACAGAGAAATGAAAAATGCTATAAAATATGATTTGGGACACTCTCACTCAAGCTATTGTCACAAATGCTTTAAAATCAAGAGAATTTGAATTAAAAAGAGATAATAGAACCCATTCTCGAGAAGAGAGCTTATTTGTTAGAGGAAGACCTGAAAAGAAAGAATATAATTTTCATAACAAGAAGGGCAGAGAAAAATAAAAAATGAGATCAAAATTCAAAGATAAAAGCGGTAAGAAATGTTATCACTGTGGAAAGTTAAGACATTTCAAGAAAGACTGCTTTGAATGGAAAAGAAAACAAAGAGACCCGTACAATTCTGATTAAGATAGATTGCATGTCCTTAATGTGTGTGAGGAAGAATTTAACAAAAATTGGATCCTAGACACGGTGCACTTTTCATGTGCCCTGAGAAGTCTTGGTTATATAACTATAGAGATACTGAACCTAGGAAGGTCTACATGGGGGACAATAATTCTCAAAATGTGGTTGGAGTTGGTGACATAGCTATCAGAATATACGATGGGGCCTTTACGCAACTTAGAAATGTTAGATATGTCCCTAATTTAAAGAGGAACCTCATTTCCTTAGGTTCTCTTGAAGATGAGGGATATACCTTCAAGTCTGGTAATAAAATTTTGAAAATTATGAGGGGTTTTCTAGTAGTTATGAAAGGGCCTAAGATGAATGTGATGTACTATCTGGAGGGTAGAATTGAAATACTACTTGATTCTAGCTTTCTTACTGTGAGTAAAGATAAAACTGAAATTTGGCATAATAGAATGGGTCATATTGGGTTTAAAGGGCTAAAATCTTTAAGTAATCAGAAATTACTTAGAAAAGATGACATCAAAGCTATGGAATTTTGTGAAACTTGTGTTTTGGGTAAGTCTCATAAGGTGAGCTTTGAAGCTAGCTCTCATAGGACCAGCAGACCATTGGACTATGTCTATGCTGATCTATGGGGCCCGGAGAAACACTCCACATTTGGTGGAAGCAAGTACTTCTTGTCCTTAGTGGATGATTATTCAAGAAAAGTTTGGATTTACCCTTTGAAGGCTAAGTCGAAAAATTTTGGGAAATTCAGGACTTGGTTAAAGTCTGTTGAGAATCAGTTAGATAAGAAGCTTAAAATTTTGAGAACTGATAATGGGCTTGAATTCTGTAATTTCGAATTTGACAATTTCTGTAAGCAGAAAGGAATAACAAGAAACAGAACTGTTAAATACACACCTGAACAGAATGGGGTCGCTGAGAGAATGAACAGGACCATAATGAACAAAGTTAGGTGTATGTTGATTAGTTCTGGCCTTGCGAAAGGCTTTTGGGCTGAAGCTGCTAGTACTGCAGCTTATTTGATTAATAGGTCTCCGTCCAGCAGTATAGGGTTTAAGACCCCATAGAAGTTGTAGACGGGAGAGCCTACAAATCTAGAACACTTGAGGGTGTTTGGATGTGCTGCATATGCACACCAATCTGAAGGAAAACTTAAGCCCAGGGCGGTCAAGTGTGTTATGTTAGGGTATCCCGATGGTGTGTGTAACGCCCCAACCCCTAGTGGACCGGAACGCTACTTACTTTACTTAACTTAACCGGTGGTTTAGTAACAAGTGTACATATCTTAGCGGAAGCTTAAATCTTAACAAACATTTTTTTTGAAGGATATTGGATTAAAACACTTTATAACTTTCCAAAATCACGGAATATAATTTATTTGATGAAATCATGACTTGTTCAAGATACTCAAAAGAAATAACGTTGGAAATAACATTTGAAACATTAAAGACTTTAAATCTAAATCACTTGTTCATCGAGTTCCCATAGGCTTATTGCATCTCCTTCCATCTCTTCCATCATCCAACCCGGTGCATCAACATTTAATTTGTAGATATAGGGTAGAAACCCGTGAGTTGAAAACTCAATAGGCGTCATAGGTGCAATCGTGATTAAGCTAAGCATTTCAGAACAATTAACATTAGAACTTCCATAAAACATGCCGTACCCGGAGGTACCATTTGACATGAAAATGTATGCCGTACCAACGGAACCATTTGACATGAAAGGTGCATGCCGAACCGAAGATACCATTTGACACACAACATTAACCTTTAAATGTATGCCGCACCGACGGAACCATTTGACATGAAAGGCACATGCCGAACCGACGATACCATTTGACACACAACATTAGCCTTTAACATAGAACATTACTTGCTAGAAAATTATAACTTAAACACGTATAACAACTTTATGCACCTCTACCTACCTTGATTTGATGCTTGATGAACTTTGAAAAGAACTTTGGATGAACTTCAAAACTTTGACGAAGTTTGGACGTTTGGACCTTTCTTTGTTGTTTGAAAACGCCTTTTGAAATCACAAAAACCTTCTTGTAGAATATTTTTGCCCACACTTAAAACTTCTGGAAAACACTTTAAAAAATCACCTTCCTTTTCTCTCCCAAACTCTCTATTTTTCTCTCAACTTTTGAAAGCAAATTGAAAGTGCTTTTGGTGTGAAAAATCAAATGAGTGAAGAGGGTATTTATTGGTGAGGTTTGGGGTGGGTGAAAGGTCATATTAAATAGGGTAATTAAGTAGTGCAAGTAGTGGCCATTAATTCAAAAAAAATCGTGGGTTTTCTGCTTTTCCGGTCGACCGGTTAGTTTCTCCGGTCGACCGGTTGTCCGGTTGGCATTGCACAGCTTTTGGTATTTCAATCATAACTTTTTCTCCCGATATCCGATTGAGGTGATTCAAAGTGTGTTGGAAAGATAACTCAAAGAGCTACAACTTTTATTCAGATATCATTTTCAAATTCGAATTTTTTATATATCGAAAATGGGTCTCAAAGGAGACTAAAAATATTTGAAGTATAATTTTAACCATAAAATGAAATACTTTGCATTCCGTCCAATCTTCATCAAATCGTTTTTAAGAAAATACTTTATAAACATCATTTTTACCTTTAAACATGTATTGGACTATCTTTTGGGCTTATATTTTCTTTATTGGGCCTAATGTGAAGTTAATCACACAATTATGGGCCTAGCTTTATAGAAAAGATTTGGGCCTCTACATCCCTCCTCCCTTATATAAATTTCGTCCTCGAAATTTACCTTATAATTGGGTAAGGAGTGTGGAATACTTGACTTTAGCTTCTTCTTCCTTTTCCCACGTAACTTCTTCCATTCCGTGATTATTCCACTGTTTCTTAAACAGTTGAATCTCTTTATTCCTTAACTTATACACTTTTCGATCCAATATCTTAATTGGTGATTCCTCATAAGATAAATCCTTTTGTATTTTTAGGGTCTGATAACTTATCACATGATTATGATCGTGCACGTATTTCTTTATCATTGACACGTGGAACACATTGTGTACTGTTGACAATTCAGGTGGCAAAGCTAATCGGTAAGCCACGTTCCCAACCTTATCGAGTATCTCGAAAGGTCCAATATACCGGGGTTGTAGCTTGCCTTTCTTTCCAAATCTAAGTACACCTTTCATTGGTGCTACCTTTAGAAAGACTTTTTCTCCCACTTGAAACTCTAAATCCTTTCTTCTCGTGTCAGCATAGCTCTTCTGCCGATCATGTGCTGCCTTTATCCTTGCTCGGATCAGATCGATCGCTTCAACTGTCCTTTCAACTATTTCTGGTCCCAAAATTCTCTTCTCCCCGACTTCGTCCCAATGAATAGAGGATCTACATCTTCTTCCATAGAGAGCTTCATACGGTGCCATTCCAATAGTTGTTTGAAAACTATTGTTATACGCAAATTCTACTAGGGGTAAGTATGACTCCCAACTACCACCTAGATCCAAAACACATGCTCTCAACATGTCCTCTAAAGTCTGGATGGTCCTTTCAGACTGTCCGTCAGACTGCGGGTGATATGCTGTACTGAAATTCAGCTTCGTTCCCATAGCTGCTTGTAGGCTTTTCCAGAATTTAGATGTAAACCTTGGGTCTCTATCAGACACAATAGACACAGGTACACCGTGTATCCTTACTATTTCTTTTATGTACAATTGTGCCAACTGGTCCATACTGAAAGTCATTTTCATTGGAAGAAAATGAGCTGCCTTCGTCAATCGGTCTATTATAACCCATATAGCATTGTGTCCTTTTGCTGACTTGGGAAAACCAACCACAAAATCCATTGTGATGTTTTCCCATTTCCATTCAGGTATCTCTAAAGGATTCAGCAATCCTGCTGGTCTTTGGTGTTCCGCCTTAATCTGCTGACATACTATGCATTTATGCACGTACAGTCCGACACTCATTTTCATGTTTCTCCACCAGAATGTATATCGGAGGTCTCGATACATTTTCGTACCACCGGGATGTGCGGTGTACGGGGTGGAATGAGTTTCTTTTAATATCTCGTTCCTCAAATCCTCATTCTTAGGCACGCAGATTCTTCCTTTAAACATCAGTGCTTGGTCTGCGGCTATTCCAAAATCTTTTCTCTTATCTGTTCCAACTTCTTCCTTGATCTTCATCAAGAACAGGTCATTACCTTGTGCTTCTATAATTCGTTCTCGAAGAGTAGGTCGAATGGTCAAGGCTGCTAATCTCCCTGTGACTTGTCTTGGTGTGGTAACCACCTCAATCTTCAATCTTTCCAAGTCCTTTTCTAACTCCATTTGACAAGTGAGTAGTGACGTCAACTGTCCCGTCAATTTCCTACTCAAGGCGTCGGCCACCACATTTGCCTTACCTGGATGGTAGTAAATGGTACAGTCGTAATCATTCACTAACTCTTACCATCGTCTCTGTCTCATGTTTAGTTCCTTCTGTGTGAAGAAATATTTTAAGCTCTTATGATCCGTATAAATTTCACACTTACTTCCGCACAAGTAGTGTCGCCATATTTTCAGTGCGTGTACTACCGCCGCAAGCTCTAAATCATGCGTCGGGTAGTTCTGCTCATGCTTCTTCAATTGCCTGAAGCGTAGGCTACTACCTTTCCATTTTGCATCAGTACACATCCTAGCCCTTGCTTGGACGCATCACTGTATATAACAAACCCTTCTGTTCCCTCAGGTATTGTTAACACAGGCGCAGATATCAGCCTCTGCTTAAGTTCTTGAAAACTCTTCTCACAGATATCCGTCCATTGAAATTTGACTCCTTTCTCATAAGTTGCGTCATTGGGTCAGCTATCTTGAAAAATCCTTCAATAAACCTTCGATAATACCCGGCCAATCCTAGAAAGCTCCGTACTTCACCAGCATTAGTCGGCGCCTTCCAGTTAGTTACTGCTTCCACTTTTGCTGGATCTACTTCAATCCCTTGGGCAGTGACTACATGTCCAAGAAATCCAACTCGTTCAAGCCAGAATTCACACTTTTTGAATTTGGCATAAAGTTTCTCCTTGCGTAGTACCTCTAGGGCTACTCTTAGATGCTCTTCATGTTGCTCCTTACTCTTGGAGTATATCAAAATGTCGTCAATAAAGACTATGATAAATTGATCTAAATACTGATGAAATACTCTATTCATCAGATCCATGAATACTGCTGGTGCATTGGTTAATCCAAATGGCATCACCATAAACTCGTAGTGTCCATAACGAGTCCTGAAAGCTGTCTTAGGTATATCCTCTGTTTTCACTTTTAATTGATGGTACCCAGATCGTAAATCGATCTTGGAAAATACCTTAGCTCCTTTCAGTTGATCTAACAGATCCTCGATTCTAGGGAGTGGGTACTTATTCTTGATGGTTAATCGATTCAACTCCCTGTAATCGATACACATCCTCATGCTTCCATCTTTCTTCTTCACGAACAACACTGGCGCACCCCATGGAGATACGCTGGGTCGTACGAATCCCATATCAAGGAGTTCCTGTATTTGCTTCCTTAACTCTTGTAGTTCCTTCGGAGCTATTCTATATGGGGCTTTCGACATTGGTGCCGCTCCAGGAATTAGCTCTATGGTGAATTCCACTTGCCTATCTGGTGGAATACGAGATAGCTCTTCTGGAAATACATCTTCGAACTCCCGTACTACTGGTACGTCCTCAATCTTTACTGTCTCATGTTTCCCTCCTAGGATATTTACCAAATATCCTTGACAAGCTCCTTTTCTCAACATCTTCTCAGCTTGTAAAGCCGATACTAGTCGAATAAAAGGTTTCGTCTTGATTCCAAAGAAAGAAAATGGTTCCTCTCCTGGTTTCTGAAATAATATTTCCTTTTCCTTACATCGGATGGTGGCATAATTACTACCCAACCAATCCATGCCTAGTATTACATCGAAGTCATTCATCTCTATCATGTATAAGTTTGCTTCCATAGGTTTTCCCTCAACTTCAATACTAACAGATTTGGCTATCTTATCAGTACTCAAAGGGTTACCTGTAGGGATACTAACTTCTAACATACATTCCGATTTATCACAGGTAATACTAGACTTAGCCATAAAAATCGTCGATGCAAAGGAGTGCATAGCTCCTGAATCAAACAGTACATAAGCGCGCATATTGGCTATTAATAGAGTACCTGCTATGACGTTCGAGTTCTCCTCTGCCTCCTTCTGAGTCAGTGCAAAAACTCGTGCTTTCCCCTTCTGATCTTGATCCTTGTTGTCATCCTTTTTCGTTGCAGACATGGGACAATCCCTGATGATATGTCCTGGCTTCCCGCATCGGTAACAAACATTCTTCCCTTGCAGACATTCGCCACGATGCGTCCTTCCACACTTAGCACATGGTGCAATGACCGGCACTATGCTCTTATTGGCATTGGCTCCGCCATTAGCCCTCTTGTTCTGCCACTTGCTTTTTCCTTTATCTTGGTCGTTCCACCTTCGTTTCCTAAACTGCCCTTTATCCTGTCGGTTGTCCAATTGAACCGATTTCTCCGCATTGGCCTTCTGATACCAGATTGCATGAGCTCGTTCCAACATTCCACGGTAAGACGTGAAATCGTGGGACATAAGGATCATACTCATGTCCGAGTTCAGCTCTTGCTCGAACCTTCGAACTTTCTTCGCCTCCGTGTCTACCAGGTGTGGAGCATACCTCAAAAGCTAGTCGAACTTCCGTTCATAGTCCTTCAAGGTCATACTTCCTTGTTTGCGCTGGAGAAACTCGCTTTCCTTTTGATCCTTTAAAGACTGTGGGAAGTACTTATCCATTACTTCCTCCTTGAATACCAAATGAAGAAGATAACATTTTATTCTTAATATAAGGAAATGGGAATATCTAGATTTCTAATCCCTATGAGTTTTACGAAGCTTCCTTGGTGGAGTTTCATCTTCGGAAGAATCTTCCGCCTCATGCCCGGACTCTATGTCTATCATCACTTGTGGTTCTGGTTCAGGCTCCTACTCCTCCTCGAGTTCCTCTTTAGGGTCTTCTTCCTCAGCCATAGGTTCTTCCTCAGGCTCCTCATGGATTACATCATCCCATAAATCTATCAGGGCATGGCAATATCTCTCAAACTCGAACATGTTTGGATTGCCTTCTAACATTTCATCTCTAACTGTGACTCCCATATCTCCCCATTGAGGTGGGAGGGAGTGTATGAGGTTATTTATGGCTTCAATATGCGTAATCTCCATACCGGCATTAACCGCCGTCATGCATCTCTCATAGATGTCATGCACATGATCGCTAAGCGGTCGGTTAGGATCCGTTACATAGTTCTCATAAGAATGGATATCAATTCTACGGTTTAAATCTGCCCTATAAGCCCTAGCCGTAGTCTTCCTTGCCGTTTGTAAATATCTAACCATTCTGTCACATACATTTTCTTTATGCCCATAACTTTAAGTTTTTGCCCAAGTCCAATACATATCTTTGAAACAGCACATTTAACTTTAACATAAACATATACTTGAAAATGTGCCATAACTTATCAAAGCATCAAATCATAACTTCCATAACTTTAAACTTTGCACATACCTGGGGCTGTAGGATGAGATTCGATGGATGAATGCAATATGCCATGGAATACCTTAAACTTTCAAATTTTCTTTTTGTTTTGAAAACATAATTGGTCTACAGAACCGGTTTAAAAAACCATTGCTCTGATACCACGCTGTAACGCCCCAACCCCTAGTGGACCGGGACGCTACTTACTTTACTTAACTTAACCGGTGGTTTAGTAACAAGTGTACATATTTTAGCGGAAGCTTAAATCTTAACAAACATTCTTTTTGAAGGATATTGGATTAAAACACTTTATAACTTTCCAAAATCACGGAATATAATTTATTTGATGAAATCATGACTTGTTCAAGATACTCAAAAGAAATAACGTTGGAAATAACATTTGAAACATTAAAGACTTTAAATCTAAATCACTTGTTCACCGGGTTCCCATAGGCTTATTGCATCTCCTTCCATCTCTTCCATCATCCAACCCGGTGCATCAACATTTAATCTGTAGATATAGGGTAGAAACCCGTGAGTTGAAAACTCAATAGGCGTCATAGGTGCAATCGTGATTAAGCTAAGCATTTCAGAACAATTAACATTAGAACTTCCATAAAACATGCCGTACCCGGAGGTACCATTTGACATGAAAATGTATGCCGTACCAACGGAACCATTTGACATGAAAGGTGCATGCCGAACCGAAGATACCATTTGACACACAACATTAATCTTTAAATGTATGCCGCACCGACGGAACCATTTGACATGAAAGGCACATGTCGAACCGACGATACCATTTGACACACAACATTAGCCTTTAACATAGAACATTACTTGCTAGAAAATTATAACTTAAACACGTATAACAACTTTATGCACCTCTACCTACCTTGATTTGATGCTTGATGAACTTTGAAAAGAACTTTGGATGAACTTCAAAACTTTGACGAAGTTTGGACGTTTGGACCTTTCTTTGTTGTTTGAAAACGCCTTTTGAAATCACAAAAACCTTCTTGCAGAATATTTTTGCCCACACTTAAAACTTCTGGAAAACACTTTGAAAAACCACCTTCCTTTTCTCTCCCAAACTCTCTATTTTTCTCTCAACTTTTGAAAGCAAATTGAAAGTGCTTTTGGTGTGAAAAATCAAATGAGTGAAGAGGGTATTTATAGGTGAGGTTTGGGGTGGGTGAAAGGTCATATTAAATAGGGTAATTAAGTAGTGCAAGTAGTGGCCATTAATTCAAAAAAAAATCGTGGGTTTTCTGCTTTTCCGGTCGACCGGTTAGTTTCTCCGGTCGACCGGTTGTCCGGTTGGCATTGCACAGCTTTTGGTATTTCAATCATAACTTTTTCTCCCGATATCCGATTGAGGTGATTCAAAGTGTGTTGGAAAGATAACTCAAAGAGCTACAACTTTTATTCAGATATCATTTTCAAATTCGAATTTTTTATATATCGAAAATGGGTCTCAAAGGAGACTAAAAATATTTGAAGTATAATTTTAACCATAAAATGAAATACTTTGCATTCCGTCCAATCTTCATCAAATCGTTTTTAAGAAAATACTTTATACATCATTTTTACCTTTAAACATGTATTGGACTATCTTTTGGGCTTATATTTCCTTTATTGGGCCTAATGTGAAGTTAATCACACAATTATGGGCCTAGCTTTATAGAAAAGATTTGGGCCTCTACAGTGTGAAGGGCTATAGGTTGTGGGTTTTAGGGGTTCAAGGTATTAAGATTATGAACAGCAGGAATGTAGTCTTTAATGAATATGAGATGCCATGTCTAAAACAGAAAACTGATGAAACTAACAAATCTAAATCTGAGAAGAGTGTTCAGACTGAGGTGAAGCTGACCAAGCTTAATTTGCCTACACCTGGGAATGAAGTTAATGACCCTATACATCAAGAACCTAAAAATGAAAATGAAACTGAAACTGAACTTGAATCTGAAGGGGTGACTGAACTTCAAAATAACATTGAACCAGTTGAAGTTGAACATTTTAATGATTATCAGCTTATTAGGGATAGGGAGAGGAGGCAGATCAGGTCAAATCCTAGATATGAATCCCTAAACATGACTGATTTTGCCTTAGTTTCAGGTGAAGCCCTTGAACAGATAGAACCTGATAGTTTTGAAGAAGCCGTGAATGGAAAATATTCTGAAAATTGGTTTAAAGCTATGGAGGAAGTAATGAAATCTTTGAGTGATAACAAAACCTGGAAACTATTAAAAAACTTAAAGATCAGAAATTGGTTCCATGTAAGTGGATTTACAAGTTAAAGGAGAGTTTGAGCCCTACTGATTCGGTGAGGTTTAAGGCGAGATTTGAAATATCACCGAAATTTCCACACAATCCATACTTTATCAAGCTTTGGTGTGCTTAGTTGTCTTGAACACAATTTAGTCATCATAGGGCAATTGTCGATTATCAAATTCTCTAGTGAAGGGAAGACAAAGTTCATAGTTTTGAGAGGAAAGCATTCTGAATCTGTCAAGATAAAAAAAAGTGTTAGATGGTTCAATTTAGGAAACACAAATCTGCTTGTCATTCCTACTTCCACGATTTCAATGTTTGATGTGTCATCTTCGTCTTGTCTAACAATAATCCCCTCAATTGCTTCACATTTGTAAATATCCAATGTTTGTAGAGCCACAAGTGAATTGGCCATTGAAGGTGAGAATAAGTACCTTATGTTTTTACAATTCGAAACTAGAATACATGCCAAATTCTCAAAGATATAAATTCCTTTAGGAAACATCCTTGTAATGTGCACTAATTTGGGTAGAAATGTCAGTTTCAATGATTTTAGTTGACCAAGTATATTTATTTTTGCGTCATCTTTGGTATACTCAAAAGTAAAATGAAATGGATTGGGGACCATTTTTTTTGCGTTTCAGTTTTTAGTTTTGAATTTGTTTTGTATTTTGAATATCTATTTTGAAATTGCTGAAAATGAGTTTTTTTTTTTATCATTTTTGGAAACTGTTTCTCAAAACATAAAATTGAAAAACTTGTTTAATTTGAAATTTTGAGAATTTTTTATAATATTTTATTCAAGAAATCTGATTATTCGATTAATTTTAATAGTTTAATGTTAATCGAGTGATGAAAAAAAATTAATGAGACAGTGTTGCTAAAATTTGCTCGTCTAATTCAAATAATGACAAATCATAAATAGTCCTTATAAAGTAACTATGGTCTTGGTCGCATAGAATTAATTGGCATAGACAGAATAGGCAAGAATAGCAAAACACGACTAGTTGAGGCAACCAGGATTATTAACAAAACTGAATGATCAACTGCATAAATAGTAAATGAACAAATGCATTTAAGAACAGATCCTGTAGAAAAGAAACAATCTTCAAAGACTAGAAATTCTTGAGCATGTTTAAAGAATGCGAAAAGAAACAATGGAGAACGTGAAATGACATAAATTTCCATTATCCAAGTGCGAAAAAAACTGTCAAATAAGATTCGAAGCTATTCAAATAGTCGTTTTGAAAGAAAGTGACAAAAAAGTACACAAATTGGAACTTTCTTTAGAGCAAAGCTACCAATAACTATACTACACAACTCGCAATTTGAAAATGTGGCAAAAAGTAGTAGCACTTATATCTCAGATTTCAAAGCTGAAACTCTTCTTCTCGAAGAGCCATCTTTGCGGCCTCTTCATCCGGGTCATCAAGAACAAAGTACTCATTCTTCTCAATTGGCTTTAACATGTGCAACTTAAACTAAAAAATAGTAACATAACAAACAAAACATAGTATTTTTATAAATAAATAATGACCATTAAAGGAGATAGTCCATGCAAAATGAATACATTACAAACATCTATCAAATACATCCTTGATGACAGTTCATCTTCACCGAGCTTCCAAGGAACAAAACTTCGATCATCAATAGCTGGGAGATGCCTACCATATTGGCCAACCTTGATATTCTTTGCATTGATAACCATGGCAGTTACATTAATATATCAACTTTCTTGGAACTTCTTCAGCACAAACATAAACGGAGCTAAACATACCACTTGTGTAGTTATTTCGCTTGAATCCCTGCTGAGCTATAGTCCATCCACCGCATTGATAACCCAAATTGTTAGCATGACTACTAGCAACTAGAATTTTGCTAATGCAAGTCTTCCATCGTTATCAATGCAAATCATATCAATCCCTGAATCACCCATATAGTAGTTATATTTTAAGAGCCTGCTCTTGCGCTCCATTTTCATAGGAAAGCTCAAAACTTCCTTACAAATCATAAACTGTATACAAAAGAGTTGAATTTACATCTGAAGGTGACTTGATTTCAATCACACCAACATTGCAAGAAACCCAAATAGAACAAGATAAAGTTTAGTGTGTGATTAAGTCTATGACAATTTACATAACACGAGACATGCCTATTCCCAGGACAACCACAAAAAACCTATTAATTAAATTAGTCCTCCCAAGTAAAACAAACTTTTGACCACATTCTCCATAGTGCCCTTATATCTATTCATCTTGGAAAAACTTTTGGTAGTAAAATGATCAATTCTGTGATTTCAACTACTTTGATCAATATTTTTTTTTTTTTAGAGGAGAAGGGCGGTACATCCGAGAGTTTATTGATATGCCCTTCACTTGTGGCGGAGAAATACCGTGGTTATACATGGAAAAATACTGAAAGCGTTAAATGAGGAAGACTACTTCCCTTACAATTAAATTTGAGATAATAAAACGACATCGAATATAAGGTAATTGCAAACGATTCTGTACGTAAAAAACCTCTAATAAGACTTGGGACCTATTTTTGTGTTTTTACCACAAAGGCACTTCAGTGTCTAAGGTAAGGTAGTTCTCAACAGTCTGTGTGCAATATTCCTCTAAGAAGGGTCCGAGCCTCATGGCCATAAAACATATTAGTTGACGATCCTCCGCACGCTGTTTTTGCTAGGTAGTCAGCTACCATGTTAGCCTCACGAAACACATGATGAACTTGGGCATTAAGCAAACGAATCAAATCCATAATATCATCCCAAAAATCCTACAGCCACCATAAGGAGCAGGTACCTCTATTCGCCCAATGTACCAGCACCTTTGAATCCGTTTCCACAATGATATTCCCCAGTCCCAAATTTTTACACATGCATAATCCATCGAGAAGAGCTCGGGTTTCAACAACCATGTTACTAAACATGCCATAATGATGAGAAAATCCGGCCCAACACATGCCTTTGGAATCACGTAGAACTCCACTTTGAGTTTGTTGCCCAGAGGCTTCTTCCAGCTTACCATTTGTGTTGTTGGTTGATTAACAACAATTGTTGGGCAGTTTAACAAGCGCAAACATTGAACATCTCTGTCTGAAATGTTTCTGGCCTTTGTTATCAAACTTACAATTTGAGATATGGAAGATTTGGTCATCCAGATAATTTTCTGCCAAATGATAGGGTGCTCTTCCAGCCGAGCCTCACATCTTACTTTCCATAGCATCCATGTGATAATAAGTGGTATGATACCCCGAAACATTCCCAACTGTGATGAGTGAGACGCATGTGCCCACCATAGGTTCATTCTGCCTTTCCATGTTACGATCTTTGGCAAGGATAAATTACAGTTGGTTTCAAAATAATGCCATACATTTTTAGCCACCTCCCCACCATTTAGCACATGGTCAATAGTTTCGACCGAGGGGTTTGCACAATATTCACATTTTGAAGCCAGTAGGATCCCAATCGCTTGAACCACTGAATCGACTGGTAAGCAATTTAATTTGGCTCTCCAAGACACAAAAGATATTCTTTTCGGCACTTCGTTATGCCACAACCACCTTTTCCATGTGCAAGCCATACCCTTTTTTCGGATTACCTCCCAAGCGGATTTAGTCGAGAATGCTCCATCCTTGCTGGGCTTCCAAACAAAATTGTCACGTTCCTCTCTTAGTTTCATCGGAACACATTCAATGGAGTAAGCTTGGTTTTCACCCACTAGCTCCCTTAGCTGCGCCCCATTCCAATTCCCATTGGCCATCAAAAGGTCCTTTATTTGTAGTTTTGGTTCCTGAACATCAAACTTAGCTTCGGCCAAGTTTTGGGGTCCTAACCAATTGTCATACCAAAAATTAGAAGATCCATATCGGACACGGCAATATGAGTTTTGTCTAACAGTAGGCAATGCCGAAGCAACCCCCTTCCAAAATCGAGAGTGTGTAGGGGACACTTTCGCCAATGCAACAAGAGTATTTATCAAATATATAGCTTCAAAGAATTCCGCCCAAAAGGACCCCCTACCACCAACTTCCATGCAAATCTCATAAGTAAAGCGTTTTGTACTTCACTAAAATCCCGAATGCCTAGTCCACCTTCGCCAACAGGATAGCATATCTTCCTCCACGAGACCCATTTTTGTCTTTTAGAGCCATCGGTTGCATTCCAAAGGAAGGACGATAAAATGCGATTCAATTCATCATGAATTCCTTTTGGTAAGTTCAATACCGATAGTGCATGGATAGGCATACTACAAAGGACATGCTTAATCAAAGTGATTTTTCCCCCAAAAGGGAGTAGACAACCCTTCCAACCAGCCAATTTCTTTTGAACTTTCTCCAACATTGGCTCAAACATGTGTTTCATTAATTTACCAGTATAGAGAGGAACTCCCACATATGTACAAGGCCAGCCACCTTCTTTGAAACCTGACCAGGCTAATAGGTTTCTTTTACGCGCAACACTGATATGTTTAGAAAAAAATATGACGATTTCATAGGACTAACCATTTGGCTAGATCTTGCTTCATAATTTTTTACAATATCAAGTAAAGTTCCGAAGGACTTTTTATTTCCATTGGCAAAAATAAGTAAATCGTCAGCGTAGAATAAGTGACTTACCACCATGCCTCCAGAGTTAAAAGGTTGCTTATGATTTTGTTGGACAGCCTGATTAATCATTCTTGACAATAGTTCTTGTGCCAAAATAAATAAGTACGGTGATAATGGATCCCCTTGGCGGAGTCCTCTAGATGGCTTGAGAAAACCCCTTGTTTTGCCATTAAGCATGATCAAGAAGTATGGGGAGGAGATGCAGTTGAAGACGAGATTTCTCCATTGGTCAGAAAATCCCAATCTTTGTAGACTCGTAAGAAGGAAACTCCAGTTTACCCTATCATATGCTTTGGCCATATCAATCTTTATTAAATTGTTCCTACCTCTCACATTCTAATGGATTCGATGCACCATCTCCTGAGCAATAGAAATGTTGTCAAAAATACTTCTACCTTGAATGAAAGCCAATTGTTCTCGCGAGATTATCTTGTCAAGTAAAGGAGCCATCCTCGCTACCATAATTTTGGTTAAAACCTTGTACACCACCAAGCAAAGACTGATCGGTCTAAATTTATCAAAGCTATTAGGGCATTCCACCTTAGGGATAAGCACAATATTAGTGGCTCCTAGGACAGTGGTTAGTTGACTTCCTTCAAAAAATTCTTTAGCGGCCGCAAAGAGATCATCCTTAACAATATCCCAAGCATTAATGAAAAATCTTGCACTAAAACCATTGGGTCTAGGGCTACTGTCCATGGGGATAGACCATAGAGCCTCTTTAACCTCTTCTGTTGTAGGTAGCTTGCACAAGGATATGTTGTCCTCCCCTGTAATGATCGATGTCAGTAGATCCAAGTTATAGTCGTCTATAGAAGTAGGCGAGACTGATAGGAGTTTCTTGAAGAAGTTCATTGCTTCCTCATGAATATGATCGGCTGAATTATGCACGGTGCCATCCTCAAGGACCATGTGATCGATGATCTGGCTCTTCTTTTTATTCTTTACCGACGCATGAATTTTTTTTGTATTACCGTCCCCCTCGTGGAGCCATTTAATGCGGGACTTTTGTCTCCATAAGACCTCCTTATTCAACCAAGTTTCATACTGATTTCGACACAGCAAGAGTTCGTTTTCATTTTCCAGTGAGTAACTCTCAAGTAGCGAATTCTCCAGCTGATAAAGTTTGTCTTCAAAGAAGCAAATTTCTTGTTGTACCCTTCCAAAAGCCTGTTTATTCCAAGGCACACCATAGGAGAGTCATTAGAGTGTACCTCCCAAACGCTTTTCACTAGAGGCAAAAACTCCGGATGGGAGCACCACATGTGTAGAAATTGAAAAGGTCGAGGACCTTGCAGATTCGAATTTTCTCTTCCTCGAAAAATCATCGAGCAGTGATTTGAAGTGGTCCGATCCAAATATGATAAAAAGGCAGATGGGAATTGGTTTTTAAAATTCTGATCCACCAATATTCGATCTAAGCGAGCTCAAATGCGACGAGTTCCTTTTCTTCCGTTGCACCAAGACAATTTTGGTCCATCAGAAGGGATATCAATCATAAGTCATGAATAAAAGAGTTGAACTCCCTTCTTGCTGTTGAAGGCGGATATACACCCCCAACTTTTCCTCATTGGAGCGAGTAACATTGAAGTCACCTCTACTATCCATCCAAAACCTCTGCTATCAAGTGTTTTCAGCTCATCCCATAGTTCTCTTCGACGCCTCTGACAACAGCTGGCATATACAAAAGAAGTAAGCACCCGGCCATTTCCAATAGAAAACCACCCAGATATCGCTTGTTTCGAAGCACTAATCAACGAAAAAGATAGATCATTCGCCCAAAACACCCAGACTTTACCACCTTCCGTAATGTTAGAGACATAATTTGGAAATTTTAGACGTCTCGTCCAATTTGCAATTTTTTCCATAGAGACAAAAGGCTCCATTAATACTAAAATCGAAGGATTATACCTTTTATTCAATTCCATTAACATACTCCTGGAGGATACTACTCCCCGGACATTCCATACAAGAGTATTGATCATTAATAAAAAAATTTGGACCTCGTGGTGATCCCCAGAGTTACCTTTTTTTCGGCTGCTTTCCCTCGTTCTTCTTGGAGGTCCTGCCATAATGTGATCTGTATCATAGTTCAGCATTTGTAGCTCAGGCAATTCATGGTCATATTCCCCATCAAATATGGTTTGATTTTCCAATTCCTGCCCATGATTTTAACAGATTTCTGCTGTTGGGGTGTCCCGGTGAAGCGGCTTCCTCTGATCACTAACTCGGCAATGTTGTCCATAATATCCATCACTAAAATCTCCTGTATAGCATCAACATCACCTCTTATTATAGCTTGTCCTAGAATATCATTTGTAGTTGCCGTAGTGTCCTTCATATATCCAGTATATTCCTGGTTCTGTTCTTTATCAGTAGCATCACCATTGTCCATATTTATTTCTCGCGCATCATTCTCCAGATTATCATTGACTTCGACCTAGGTGTTCTCAACCATTGCTGGGTTTCTCATGCCTCCTATACTCGTTTCAACTCTACCATCCTTTGTCATGAAAAGCTTCAGAGTCGGAATTAGGATCTCACGCTGCAGAATTTTTTTTCTTCTCTCTTCATTTCTGGAACCCCAAGCTACCACATTTTCCTAATTCTTCGATGTTAATTCCATTTCCTCTGCATTCACCGTCGTGCTGAATTCCTGTTCCTTCTTTCGCCAGATTTTTTTAGTGCCCTTTGGGGCAAAGTCAGGTTGAATTGCCCCTTCACTTTGCTTCTTCTTCATGCACATATACTCCAAGTGTCCCGGAGCCCTGCACCAGTGACAATATTTAGGGAGTTTTTCATATATGATTTCTTGGTGCCTACTAGATGGGTGGAAGGGGACTCCCAGCCAAAATGAATCCACCAGGGGCTTGGATATGTCCATCTCCACACACCCACGAGCCTCATCTGTACGCAACGTACTCGCCGTGAAATTACCCCTCTTCAAGAATCGACCGAAGGCCCCCGTGAGAATACGTAACATCGATTCATGATAAAAATGAGGCGGTAGACCAGGGAGAAATACCCATACAAGAACCAGAGGCAATTCTTGATCTTCATCAAACTCTTGTGTCCAGATAGAGAGCCTGTATAGAGTTCCGTCAATATCCGATGATTCTCGTGCGCAAGCTATGACGAAATCCTCCTCTGTCCAGGATCGAATGAACATGTTTCGTGGGCACTGCATGTTGCTGACAGAGAAAAATCCCTTGATGCCCCATCGAGCCTTTATGAATATACAGATCTGGTCCAGTGTTGGTCTTCTCTTCAGAAATCTTAATACCACAGAAAATTGAAATGGAGATGCAGCCTGTTCCAGTTCGGACTTGGAGAAATGAAACCATAAAGCTCCTTCATTATCCTTTGGTTGTCTCATCTTTATCCTCACCTCCGGGATTGGTTGCGGCCGCACCTGCACTACGGATGCATAGGTTGCATTCCATCCCACCACCTTGGCTGGTGGCTCGAGAGACGGCACCCCCGCCATCCAAATCGGAAAATTGCTAGGTTTTGCACTCTTGGGGAGAGAATATTGTGTTTCCTTATTTAGACTTGTGTTCAATCGTGAATAACTTGCTAATTACTTAAAAAGATATATCACTACTTTCATCAATTTAATGGCTCCTTAGAAGACAAAAGCCTACATAGAAATTTGGTTAGAAACAAAGACTCTACTCAAAGATGTATCCCAAATACTGTAACACAGAACGTGGTACATAAATACATTGATAGTAGTAGGAAAACTTTCAAAAGAATAGTGGAGAACAAAGTTTAACTCTTCATAGAAACTTCTAGGGACAGACCATCAGCACAATGTAAAGTAATATGCACCAACTTATAAAGTTGCACTTTAAGACGAGAGATGCCTTCTTATCCTTCATTATAATCAGATTGAAGTTTTAACAGCACTGCTAATAGACATAATCAGTTTCTCTAATTTCGTGAATACAATGACAATGTAGCACGCCGCTATCTATCATTTAGTCCAATCACTATGTCACTATGAAGCATGCATAATATAGATTTTAGAGCCATACACATGCAATTGGAAAGGGCAAGGGCAAGGCTTAGTACAGTTTAATTAAGATATAGATCGATAATGATTCAGATAAAATACCAGGATGAGTAGATTCTGTGGCCAACCCCAATGGTGATTCCTTCTGCATGCAGAAAACCAAATGTGAAACAAAGCCAACGGAAAGTTTTTCTCTTCTTTTCAGTTGAGAAAAATGACAAGATGGTTAATCAGCAAAGGGGGTATGAAAAAGAAGATACGTAGGATAGGCCTAGCAACTGAAAATGCTCACAGAAATTCTTCCGAATAAGCCACATTATGCACTAGATGTCATTCAGTAAGTACAACAAGGAACGTTAATTAAAATCAATTCAATTCTCAAACTTCTTATTGAAATTAGTAATGAAGATATCATTGTTTTCCAGGGCATTACATGCAAAATAAAACTCCCAAAAAAATTATAGCACTTTTAAGGATTTGCAATTTATATAAATAAAAACCAATATAAGGAAAAAAAAAAGTCAAATTATAATCTTCCAACATGATTCTCGTCCCAAACATCAAAATCACAATTGCATTAAAACTGCAAGAATCGAGTCAATGAAGAGGCAGACCTTAGTGGTGTAAAGTTTATCCCCATTTTCGTTGATGTAAAATTGTAAACTGCTCCAACAAGCTCAGCCGATTCCGGACGAAATCTAGGGTGACCCATGGTAAAACTAGATGCCCCTAGTTGAGAGGAATGTTGTGGTGGTGCTCCACGATCGAGAGGGTGGCCGAATGTGGAAGTAAAGTTGAAAAAATTGTGACTGCGCTCGCAGTTTTGGATAGGAACTGGTGCTGTTTCCGGCCGTCTGGTGGGCTGGCCATGGTTGGAGGTTGTAGACGAAGGTGAGAGTGTGCCGGTGGTGTGTGGGTCTGGCGGCTTAGGTGGCGGGTGGTGGTTGATGCTTATGGAAAGAGGGCGGACTATCGGCCTCTGGCAGAGAACAAAGAGGAAAATGTTGGGGAAATGGAAAAAGAGGAAGCCCAGACTGTTTTCCATGTTTTCTTTGCAATTGATTTATTTTTGGTTTTCAAAAATGCGTTTTCGAAAATAGGAATGTGAACGAGCTTTCACTGTTTTGGAAAATCGAAAATAAAAAATAGCTTGAAAACGACAAAGAGAACATGACCTTAGCTTTTGAGATCTGATTTGCCATAGCTCATCCACTACTTTTGCGGTACAACCTGATTCACAAATGTGCAACCGCTCTAAATTAGGTAATGTAACCTACAAAAAATTTACTCAACCGTGTTAGCTAAAATTGTGTAATCATAAAAATTCATAATTTTGAATATCACCTTTAATTTTGTAGAATTAATCAAGACTTGATGAATTAGCATATGCAAATAGAATAATTCTATTTGCAGTCGCTCACTATTGTAATCGTTTTACGTGACATACATGTGAGCGACTGCCAGTTGCATTACTAAAGCAAGTAATAGTGAACATAACTCTATATAGAAAATACAATTATCTGAAAACTTACACACGTAATCTAAAAATGCTAATATTCTATATTATTTAAAGTGTTGGCCATATCATCCGGCCTAATTTAATGCAGTCAAAATCAGTTTGTTAGTATAATTTAGTTATTCCCTAATTCAATATCCAGAAGTTTAGCTTCAGATTTATTTTACGGAAACTAAATAATTCTTTAGTTTATCCAGAAGTCTTGAATTTTTGTTTGCATTTAATGTGTAAGGTAAATAATAGAAAATTTAAGCTAAAACAATATGTAATGTCTTGAATAATTAACGAAATCATTAAAGGACAAAGAATCATTAGCTGACATAATGTTACCCTATAAAGTGCCAAATTACACCTCCATCTATTTCTCTTCAAATGACTTGAGATAAACCAAACAATTGTGTAGCAATCTTATGACGCGTTTAAAATGTGGGAGCGAAAAATATTATAAAGGAGGGAGGGGGGGGGGGGGGGGGGGGGGGGAAAACATATATATAATTACATAAATTTACTGTTCATAATTTCTGTAGTCAAACATAATGTCTTAAACAATTACGAAATTTGTATAAAGTTGCCTTAAGATACAGAATACAAGGTGATAATTTACACACTACATACGGGAAATAATAGTGAGTGTCATCTAAAACTTGTTAGTAAATATTCACGCCCTTTATAACAAATGAGAACCGAGGCACACACATAAAAGGAAAAATATTATTAAGGGCCCAGTGTGTGCAATTGCACCCACTGAGTCCTTAATTTTTGACATTTACAAAGTAGCCTCCATAATTTTAAGTTTTTAAGTCATAAATTTTATATAATTTTGTCTCGTTTCCACTGAATCATGTTCTTGGGTCTGTCCCGGTTGGAGCATCATCTTTGAATCGAATCTAAAGCTCTTAAAATTTCTTAAACTGTCAAGCTTGATTTTCTGTAGTTTTGGGAATTCAAGCATCTGGGTAACTTCATTTTGCTCTGTGTCCATTGAAACAATTTCCTCTAACATCACACGATCAGAAATACTTTTAACTTTAAAGACTCACCATGCAAAATGCAACTGCCTCCGAAAACAGGTTTATAACTGAAGGGCAATTTTTAATATTAAGAATCATAAGATTGTCGTGTGATGGAGGTTTGATAACACCCCTCCACAGATGTTTCCTTCTTGGTATGCCATATGGATGTGTCTCTTGTAATGTATTAAAGTCCCTTGTTTGATTATTTCCAATTCTTACCTCTATCGTATACTCGGAGCCATCAATATTATTCATGTCCATTTCTATAGAAAGATGGCCAGTTCTCCTCATGAATGAGTTAATCGCAGGTTGTGAAAGCATACTCGCGTCAGTGTGTGTTGCCACGTATATGCAATCTCCTTCTGAAATAATAATATCCAACGCTGTACTTACGAGCATACTCTAAGTCAGTTAATCAGATATGAAATCTTTCCAGCTTCTCAATGTACAACACATGTAACATTTGCAGCAAAAACTGAGGATCATGTGTGGAAATTTGAAGATATTAAGACCATCTCTCTAATAATGTACCCTTGTTGTTCCAGTTTATCATCTCTTATTTCAAAGACAGCCATGTGCGGTTTCTTCCAGTTTCTTCAATTGCAATAAGATACCAAGTGGAAGTGGACAATAGTTAGAGCTGTGCTTCAACCTCAAATCCGATGACCTTAGGTTGCTAAGTTCTGATATATCACTGGGGAAGTGATTGAGATCAGAGCCATAAAAACTGATAATTTCTAACTTTTGTAGATTCCCATTAGTTGAAAATTTCAATGTATAATGTACAATGGTTCAGGCATAAAGTTCAAAAATTGGTCAACAGTTGGATTGATGACGGAATTTGAATCCTCATACCAGTGAAATCAAGAACTCTGATTTCCTTCATATCTGCAAAAAATTCTTTGGATACGTCCAGAGTTTGTAGTTCGCACATCACTGCTAGAAACTTTAGATTTGGATATTTTAACCCATTAGGAAGCTGATTCAGCTCATTCGATGTCAAACCAATTGCTCTGTACAATTTATTGTTATCATGTTTTCGCCACTCCTTCAAACCAGTGTATTTCGACATATAAGCATGTTTGTCTTTAGATGTAATTTGTAAGCAAACATCTCTTACACCCAATCCTTATTCTCATCTGAGAGCAGTAAATAACAACTTTTCAGATCATTGACAATCGAGTTTTCCCTATTTCTGGTTGTAATCAATATCATCAAATTTTTAAACAACTCTAACCCACATGCATATCTAACCGAGTCTTCAATTCCAATACTATAATCCTCTGGATACACTGATCAGCGACAATTGAATTTACCCTATTCTCACGATTCTTTTTGAGATAAAACATTGACTTCGAATTTCATTTGAGCTCCCATGTTACTGCACACATCTTCAAAGCGCGATGTTAATAGAATTTTCAACCCTTTATTATCACCAGCTGAAGGAATTCCTATTGTTCCCAACTCATTTTATTCCCAAACATCATCCAATATTTTGAGAATTCTCTTACTCGTGTCACCTCCAAATCTTTCATGTAATTGTCTAGCTCTCACAATTTTATTAGTCTTCTCTTCAATTTTTAAACCGAGTATATCAACAAGTTGATCTTGAATTTTAGATATATCTAGATCTTGAGATACAACTATGATTGCAACCTCATCACATAATTTGTCAACTTTGACTTATTTAGCATTTCATTTGCCATTGTAGTCTTACCTATTCCAGGCATGCCACAGATCCCAATTATACTGACGTGTTTGTCCTTTAAAGCGTCCACAATTTTCATTTTAGTTGATATCCTTCAAAAGCCCCAAAGTCACTGGGGTTTTGATAAGGCGTCTGCATCAGTGGTTTAGGTTCGCTCACTTTTTGAAATGTACCTTCCACTTGGAGCATAGCAACCTCAACAGTCTTCTTTGTGGCTTTCCTGCCAAGTGAGTAACATGTCTTCAAATTTGGACATACAAGGAATAGGCACTGCATTTTCAGAATGTGTTGCACTTTTCAAAACTTCATATGCCTGTTTCTTTAAGTCATCAACCATTTGCAGCCAATGTTTAACACTTGGTTTAATAGCTTCCGCATTTCTCTCTGCTTCAACAACCAATTATCACACACGAATTTCCTTAATTTCCAAATCTTTCACCTTATCCCTCAAAGTTGGAATTTTACTGTTGTAGTAGAACATATACTTGAATTGGCACAAAATTGGATCAACTGTGTAGTCCACGAGCTTCCCAAAAACATAAAAAGCTATTTTTCTTTCCATAATTAATAATTTTACAGCTCAAACTTCGAGATTTTCCAGCAGTATCAAAGAAGCCTATCAGGATAAAACTGCAAACAGAATAAAGGTCTCAGAAAATGATCAATTATATATATGCTAATTTTGTTGATCTCGTTTTCGGTTAGGGCCACGCAGACAACAGCTACCGGATCCACTTGCGTCCACGTAGGCTTAGTCCAACACGCAAGGACCAAGGACGGTCCAAGGAATGGGGCGTGGGAGAAGCGCCTGTAGGACACAAGACGTTTGAGGTTCGGACATTGGTAAGGGGGGTGACGATCGTAAAATGAGAACCGATCGAGTATGAATCAATTAAGAATAAAGTGTTTAATTAGCCTTCAAGTATCTCTTTTTCAATAGTTTGTACAGAGTAAGCAATTTGTATTGCTCTTTTGGTATAAAATTCTAGCATCCCTTTCTAGTTGCTCAAAGCAATCTATTTATAGTAGCACATTCGAGATTGAGGCCGTTAGATTACATTACACGTGACCTCATCTCGTTAACTAACCAATCACATCTAACCACTTTCTATGAGACAATGGAAGGGCCTATTTAATGTTACATAAGTGGCAGCAACCCCATAACAAGACAACACATATTGAACTCACTATACAGGTCCCATCAGTCAATCCTTGGAGATCTTCACTTGAGTGCACATCCTCTTGAGACAGGTCAGCCTTAAGGGGCTTCATTTTACTTCTGCAGGCTTCCTTTAGTGTGAACTGCCTTGGCTGTGAAGTGCTTCGGATATGGAGGGGCCTCGGAACCGATTGCAACAACATGGAGGTGCTTCGGAAGTGTACCGCCTCGGTTTGGGCCGTGGTTCATGCTGTCTTGTTGAAGATAATGTAGGCTTCGATAATTTGGGCCTTTGGGCCTCTGTCCATGATCTGTGAGCTTTTGAGAAGTGAGATCCACGACTCTAGTAGGTCGTCCATGATAAGTGCCTGTTTCAGTGAGAAGCTAAGTGGAGCAGCACTTAATTATCCCACTTATGATAAAGAGTTGTATTCACTTGTACGAGCCTTGGAGACATGTCATCACTACTTATGGCCTAAATAGTTCGTGATTCATACAGACCATGAATCATTGAAGCATCTGCGATTTCAAGGCAAGTTAAACAAAAAGTATGCGAGATGGATGGAATTTGTAGAGATATTTCCTTATGTCATCCGGTACAAGTAAGGTAAGGAAAATGTGGTGGAGGATGTATTGTCTCGAAGGTATGTGCTACTAACTTCTCTTAGATCTAAATTGCTTGGCTTTGAATATATTAAGGGCATGTATGTTGGCGATCTAGAATTTTCAGAAATTTATGAATCATGTAATAAATGGACTATAGATAAGTTCTTTAAGCAGGATGGATATTTGTTTCGGGAAAATAGGTTATGTGATCCTAATTGTTCCATGAGGGAGTTGTTAGCGAGAAAAACACATAGTGGAAAAGACTTTAGAGATGTTGGGGGAACATTTCTATTGGCCTAAGATGAGAAGTGGTGTTGAAAGAGTATGTAGTCGATGCATAACTTGTAAATGGGCTAAATCTAAGGTTTTACCTCAAGTTGTATACATCTTTACCTACACCAAGTGAACCATGGGCTGATATTTCAATGGATTTTTTTTGGGTTTACCTAGGACTAAGAAGGGACGAGATTCGATATTTGTGGTGGTAGATAGGTTTAGCGAGATGGCACATTTCATACCCTGTTAGAAGATCGATGATGCCACTAATATTGCCGAGTTATTCTCTAAGGAGATATTGCGTTTACATGGGATACCTAAGAGCATAGTGTCTAATCGAGATGTCAAGTTTTTCAGTCATTTTTGGTAGTTTTGGTGGGGGTAAGTTAGGAACCAAATTATTTTTTTGACCACTTGTCATCCACAAACTGATGGGTAAGCCAAAGTAGTGAATAAGACTATGACACAATTGTTGCGCACTGTAGTCAATAAGAATTTGAAAAGTTGGTAGGAGTGTTTACTTTTTTGTATAGAGTTTGCATATAATAGGGTCGCACAGAGGGTTCCCGAGAGTTGAGAGGGGCTGATGGTCTGTGCCATGAGACCGCATAGAAGAGTACCATGCGGTCGCATGGTACGATTTCTGGACAAATATTTCCCTTTTTTGCGAGAATCCGAGTTTCCTTAGAATTTCACTCTAATTGATATTTTGTGATATTTTTCATATTATTTCCCTTTTTCTTAGGTTTTTATGAGGTATATAAATAGTTTTCATATTTCATTATATTAAAACATTTAACATATTATTGAATTAAAGAGAGGCAATTGCTTTTGAAATCATTGTTCTTTGTCAACCAATTTGAACTTATCAAGATCGTTCTCGTGGCGTTGAACATCGGGAAAGGATCACTGGTTGTGCAATCAAGAGGTCAATAATCCTAGTATTAATTGGCGGCTCGATTCATCGTTCTTGATTCAAATCCAAAATCGGATTATCTTTAAACTTTATTGGGATCGTCAATCTTGTTGTTGGGTTGCGTAGTCGACGTTGCTACGTGGTTCTCATCGGTAAATGAAACCATCAGATCTAAATTTAGTTATGAAATAGAAGTGGTTCGATTTTGTTTGGTTCAACTCGATCATTATTGGGTGTCATACCTCCCGATGAGTTCTACACGAGGACTCATACATGCTGGCTCAGCATATATGAGTTATATAGTCCTCAGAGACTCTGATGTCCTCGAGATATTCTCAAGGACAAATACCAAGCTTCCACAAGATTTGGGTGGAAACAATCTCGGAGGGTAGGTCCTCGGGATGACTTTTTACCACCCAGGACATGTGTGTCCTCGAGCACTTCCCATTAATTTCAAAGACCTTCTTGCTTAAACCTAAAAAAAGTTGTACTTTCTAAAGAATTTTATCGGACCCAAACATCTCAACCTAAGACTCCTACGTGTAGAATGACTCTATCTTAACTATATTACCATTACATTGTGATTGGTCTTGCAATTATTGTACAAGTCAAATATCCTTCTCAAGTAGGACTCCTTGAGGTAAGGATATTCAAATAGTTTAGTCCTATCAAAAGTGTACTAACTACCCACCTCTATAAATGAGTATCTATTCATTATTCATGTACGCTTTTACACAGTTTTTCTATTAATAGCCTCGCATATAATTTTTTTTTCTCTCTCTCTAACTTAAATATCCGATGGGCGACGAGGACACACCTCGTTTCCTTTGTTTCAAGTATTAGAAGATCTCGTTCGTGCTCATTCTCAGTCATCAAACTTCAAAATCAATATGTATGATTTTTGGTAGCATCATTGGTACCATCTGTGACCACTACCAAAAGCCATGGTCAATAGTCATTCGGGTTTTCTTCTAGGAAGCTCATCTATTCTAAACCCTTCTCCTCCTAAAGAGCTCCTTATTCCTCAAGAAGAATCATCAGAAATACTAGTGCCCTAACTAGTAGTTATTACTGTTGGAGCCTTTGAAGAGCCACGCCAACAAGTTGTCATGCTAACTCAACTACAGAGTAAAAGATATCTGTATCCATCACCTACACGGGCACCCAAAAAGGGTTTCATGGCCAATGCTCGAGCTCGGGTTCCAAACCCTGTTCTTGATGTTGGAGGAGTCGAGACCTCGGGTGTACCTCATATGGCCTCGACTTCATGATCAGTGACCATGGAGTCTAGTGAACTTGTCAGGATCATTTAAGATGGGATTATGATGGGCATGCTTTAGAACATTAAGAGGTCAACAAGTTTTACTCCTAACATTCCATTCACTCCTAAGATATTATCATACCCCTTACTAGACAGATTCAAATATCCTCATATAAAATAGTATAATTGGACTACCGACCATATCAGCTATCTCAACGTGTATATTGACATCATAAATTTACAAGTTGCACCAGACCAGGTGATGTGTAAGATTTTTTCGTAAACATTGACTAATGTTGCCAGGGATTGGTTCTCGACCTCAAAGCCCAATTTCCATAGCCTCATTCTCAGATTGGTCGACATATTCTCCGTCTTCTGTGTAAGTAGTAAGCACATCAGGAAAACATCAGCATTCCTCATACAACTTCGTCAAGGGAAAAATGAGACCCTACGTGATTTTATGACGAGGTTTAATAAAAAAAAAGGCTTCAAATTCTTGACTTACATATCACAACAGCGGTCTCTATATTTACATATGCTATAAGGTGTGAGACATTCAAGATGTCCTTATCAAAACTCCCCCAAAGTCAGTGGCCGAGCTTTTAACTCGATGTGAGAAATACGTTAATATAGGAAAAAAAATCAAATTCAAGGAAATTTGGCCCGACCTATGAAAGGATCGAGCATAAAAGGCAGCATGATTCGATTCTTCGGCAATAAATCCTTCAGAATAAGCAAAGGTAGGAGGTACCACTGGCTTCATTCACTCAATTAAACACTTCTAAGACCAACATCTTGATGGAGATCAAAGACATAAAGGAGCTCAAATGGCCTTCAAGAATGAAGTTCTCTCCTCATTCCCAGGATAGGAACAAGTATTGTGATTTTCATCGAGATCACGGGCATACCACGAAGAATTACAGGGCCTTGCAATAGGAGATTGATGCTATTGTTAAAAAAGGATTCCTAAGTTCTTATGTTCGTTATGATGAACACACGATGAATCATCATGACAAGGAAAAAGCCTATGAGGTCAGAGTCCATGGTAAACCTACACCATGAACCATTAATTTCATTGCAAACATTTTCTGAATTGAATCTCATTCCCTCTCTCTCTTATTCTGATACTATTATTCAAAGTATAAACACTTCTTTGAGTTCGTTGGAACTCCTACAAATTGTTGTGCCACTTTCTTAAGAGATGAAATTCGATCCCACGATATGTTTGCTGAACGCCTTTAGCACTATTGAAGTGAGCAAATTCAACTTGAGAACACATCGTGAAGAAGGTGGGCTCAAATTAATTTTTTATCATGTTGATCATCTCGTTACTCTGTTCAAAATTATTTAGTTAAATCTACAAGTGTAAAATCTTCAAATTGTTTGAATGAGGAAATTATATTCCAAAAATAGAAAGTCCGTCATGTTATCAATAAGTTCCATGATTGTTTTATCACTATATTGTAATATATCTTTCATGTTGATGTTGATGTTAATGTTATCTTGCATCAATTTTATCCCTAATTTATAAGTGTGTAATTTAGATTTTTTGTATAAAAGAGAGATGAAAGTTAGTTGTATGAATCGGATCGATATCATACTTGGCGTTAAGTAGTTTAAATGTTGGTTGCATCTTGTCCTTATTGAGGTAGATCATATGGCCATAGATAGTTCTGCAAAACTAAGATGGATTACAATGCCAAAAACTCGCTTCGACCGCACAACTGCTGCACACCTTCAACTTCAAGTTTTTTATGCAGTGAAAACATAATTATATGCAAGATACATGCACTAAGTTTCCAGAATTATTATGCAAAACAACCACCAAACAACATGCTTCTTCAACGATTATGAGAAGACCGAACCTAATTGCAAGTTAATCGAAATTTCACTATGATCTCCCAACTATTAATAATTAATAAATGCACATAAGAATATTAAAAAGATGCTAAAAGTTACTATCAAGTATAAATTGATTAAATGTGTCAAACCTGGAAACTTTCTAGGGAGACATCCTGTAGTCGTCTTCCTACAAAATATTTGTTTTCAAAATCTTTCTAGCCTTCTTTGATAATCTTGTCATTATTGTAAATATTAGACAACGTCAGTTGAAGAACTACTAGCAGTTCTTAAGGCACACATAGCAAGTTCTCAGACAACGTCAATTGAAGAACCAAGAAGTTTCACAAAAATTTCACTATTAGTGTGCTTAGATGTCCCAGAAGCGATATTTGTGAGTCCCAAGCTACCTCAATCTAAAGCTGTGGAAATCTTCCCTCATGACAAATGAAACAAAAGCGAAGAACAACACTTGAATTTTTTTTCTACATCTTCATTGCTTATGGCAGAAAGCCTAAGAAACAGAGCATAACAATTTTCAAATAATTCAATACAATTTATAATAATGTACTAGCAAATCTGCAATTATAGTATACATATTCAACTAGATGTTCGAAGCATATACCTGCATCCTCAACAATATTATAAGTCTCAACAAAATTTTCGTCATCTCATATCTGTGTTTAGACCGAAAAACACATAATGTTAATTTACAAATTATTCATACATTAAATTATTGTGCATATAGCATATACAACTGGGTAGATGTTGAAAATTTGGAATCAAGAAGACATGTATACCTTCAGAATCCAAGAAATTTGAGATATCAATGGTTCTCCATATTCTATCCATACTTTATCAAGCTTTGGTGCATTTAGTTATCTTGAACACATTTTTGTCGTCAAATGGAGATATTCAATTTTCAAATACTCTAGTGAAGGGAACACCAGTTCATAGTTATGAGAGGAAAGCAATCGGAATCTATCAAGATGATGAAGTCTTAGATCACTCAATTTAGGAAACAAAATTGAGCTTGTCATTTCTTCTTCCACAATATAAAAGTTTGAAGTGTCGTGTTCTTCTTGTCTTCTAATAATCTCTTCAATTGTTCTCATTTAATAACCTAAAGACTTTGTAGAACCACAAGTGACTTGGCCATTGAAGGTAAGAATAAGTACCTTAAGTTCTCACATGTTGAAACTTTGAAATGTGTCAAATTCTTAAAGATATAAATTCCTTTAGGAAACATCTAGTAGTGTGCACTAATTTGGGTAGAAATGTCACTCCCAATGAGGTTATTGACTAAGTATACTAATTTCTGCATCAACTTTTGTTTACTCAATGTTAAATAGAATGGACACATCACCCAAAAGTTCCACCTACAATTCTCTTAGTTTAGAGCCTTTGTTCATCCAATATTTTTATGCTACAACCTAATTCACCAATGTACAACAACTTCAAGTTAGGCAATGTAACCTACAAGATATTTGTTTAAAGGTGTCAGCTAAAATTCTGTAATCATAAAACTTCATAAGTTTGAATATCACCTATAATTTTGTAGAATTAATTAAGACCACCTTGAGATGAATTAGCTTAAGTCAATAATAGTAAAAAAAAATTTATATTGATAAAAAATTATGGAAAATGTGAAATATAGAGCCCATTAGAAAATGTAAAGATCAGCACAGGTCTGAACATGTATTTGAATTGTGTGGAAATTACAATGCCACATGTTTTGAAAGATTACAATTCAAAAAACATGTTTGAAGTTTTGTTATCCAAAAATCAGGTGATAATTCAACATTTTAATATTAACAGGTAATATTATAAATTAATTTATATACACATCCCTATCCCCACCTATCCACAACCTTAATTCGCTCTAGCAATGTTCGATGTGGTTTTGGGGATGGTTTTGGTGTGATTTCTTCTTTCTTCGATTTGTTGCTTAGCCAGTATTTGTTCTCTATTCTATGGGAATTTTAGATGTGGTAGTAGCTGGTTTGGGGTGGCGACGGTAGCGATGGCGGCAGCAACGATGGTGGTAGTGTTGGCAATGGTGTAGGTAGATTTGGTAGATATGGTACTGGTGTTAGTGGTACAGGTGGTGGTGGTGGTGGTGGTGGTGGTGGTGGTGGTGGTGGTAGTATTGTGGGGTGGGGTGGGGTGGGGTGGGGTGGGATGGGGTTGGGTTGGATTGGATTTGGGGTAGTATAAAGAGGGTTTGTGGCCCATTATTTAGATAATTGTGACCAATAACAATATGTAATCTAATAGATAATTTGTGATCAAGGAATAATACTTAATTTGATAAATTGTAACCAATAAAGAAATTGTAACTTATAAAATTTGTAATTTGTGACCAAAAAATAATACTTGACCAATTTGCATGTCATAAGTTTTCCTTGTCACAAGTTATAATTCAAGTGTTAAAGTTCAATGTGCACTTATTATCGGTCCTTGGTCAATTTCCGCAGGTCTCGGATCACTGATTTATGTTCGCAGGTCACAGGTCACTATTCACATGTCATAGTTCATATTGTATAGGTTGCGGATCAAAATTAACTGGTCACAGATTAAATGCCACATGTCTTTGTACAATGATAACATGTCACATATTCAAGTTCACATGTCATAGTTCATATATTACTAGTCACATGTAGTTCACAGGTAACATATTCAAAAGAATTAGCCACTGGCCATTGGATCCATATCCAAAGGTCATAGATCAAGATAATTGGTTATAGACCATTGGATCGACATTACAGGTAACTTGTACATGCAGTTTAAATCAGGCCACCAAGAATTTACAAATTTACATTGAAATTTATAATAAATCATACATCTAAATCAAATTTACACCCATCGACAGGCCATTTCTCTACGGTAGTTGAAATCATACCGCCAAAAATCTCATTCCTTCACTCATTCTAATGCCAGTCGATTGTCCAAATTGAAGTTCATTTAGATAATCCATCCATTTTTGTCGATTTTTTGCTAAATTAAATATCTAAACAAGTCGCTATCCTTGAAATGTTGTACTCATGGATCTCGAATCGGGGTGTCTTATCTAGATCGGTACTATCACTGTGGTGTGAGAGGGGATGGCGACAGGTGGATGCCGGTGTCTGTGGCTATGCGAGTATGTACAGAGAGAATGGAGAGAGACTAGAGAGAGATTGGAGAGGTTCGAGATATAAGGATACAAATTTGTTAGATAAATAATATATATTATTTATCATCCGAGTTTTATACTTTTAAACATTTTTCTGTTAGAATTGAATTGGGGTATACATTAGCGTGGGGTATACTTAATGCGTGACTTATATATTCTTCCCTTGAATTGTGGGTGCTGAAAACCCATCTGGATTTTTTGAAAATATTCATAGAAGGAAAAAAAAAATGTTGAGCTAGACCACCAGCTCGGCAAGGGCCAATTTATATTCGAAGAAATTATACGCACATAGCTACTTTTCAACTTCTCATTTCAACAATCAGGTACATTTTTTTTTTCAAAAATCAAGTGTATCCCACCTTACCCACCCACCCACAAACTCTAATTTATTTTTTTACCCATTCCCCTAGCCACAATTACATCCACACCACCACAACTGCCGCCCATGGCCGCCACCACTTCATTGTCGTCACCAGTCGCCACAACCCTTTCCCATGGTCACACATGTAAGTAGCCCAATAGCAGCAACGCATGATGCTGCTAAGCAACATCGGTACTACGGATCACAATAGTGCGTAAGCAACAATGCTGGCATTACCATTTGCAACAATACATGATGCTGCAGCAGCAGCAGTGCCTTAGTAGTGTCATTAGCAGTAGCGCCCAACATGTTTTTGAAAATTTGTCAAGTTTCTGAAAAAGATGCTCGAGGAGTGAGGTTAGCAGTCAGCAAGCGGTTGATGAACCTATGCAACTTTTTGTAAATAAGTTGATTTTTGGGTTGTGTCCTTTCAGTTGCAACCATGCAGGCTCTATAAATTGGACCCCTCCATGATGGTTTCATTTACTCCAATGCCATGCTATCATCGTATACATTAACATAAAATTCATAGCCAAAATCCTGTATCAAAATTGTTTTTTCATTTCATACAAAAGTAGTACAAAACTTAGTTCGGTTCGCTGTTTCTTGTGATTCGAAGTGCTACCAACACAAGAATTGATTATTGTATCTTAGGAGACAATTGCCAATCCACCGTTAGTACCTATGCAGGGCAAATTTGTTTTAAGGACAAAGAGTTCAATTCTTGCATCCATCTTTTTGTATTCCATTTTCTAAATTTGTGTTTTGTTCAAGTTTGTATCCAATTTCCAGGTAAGTTTGTGTTATCATCTATTTCCAACTATAAAGAAATCACTTCATCACTATTTTATTAACAAGCATTCCCCTCCTTAAGGCCGTGGACTTTTAATTACGATGGTAGATTAGAAATTTTTGGATGTTTATATCTGCTGATGAAACGCTGACAAGTGGAGTATTGGTGTGTTCATTTATATTCTTCTTAATGGAAAGCAAGGAAGGAATTATTAATCTTTCAATCCAGGATGATTCGAGCTTTAATGAAACCCCACAGCCTTCTTTGTCAGCAGATGCAGTAGATTTTGTGAAGAGATTATTGGACAAGGGATTATCTTAACATGGCTCAAGCTCTAAGCAAGAATTAAAGTATTTTTAATAACGAACTTTAACTAAAGATATTCTTGGTATTGATATTAGGCGTATCTCCTTATCTTCATCATTGTTAACTTTGATTTTTAAAACACAGATAAAATCTGCATAGTCAAATAGACCACTGTTTTTATTATTAAAAAAATCTATTTCTCATTCTTCCATGTTATACTGTTTCTTTAATTTGTCGTCTTCATAGAAAACGTTGACAAGCTTCTTTTCTAATATGGAACTATATTTATAATTTTAGTAGGGAAAGGGAAATAGAAGGCAGGGAAAAGAGGGACTGGAACGAAGTGGTTGGCGACATGCCGAAGCCAAACCCAACGCTAATGTTTTCTGGGCAAAGATGCTGGGACCATGGCATGTTTCGTGTGCTTGAGAGTTACTTTTTCCTTTTAATGAAATAACTTCATGTTTGGCAAAATAAGTCACTACGTCTTACTAGAGTTTACTACCGACATCAACCACTTTTACCTTTTTTTATTGCAGAAAGCACATTGTCCTAACCACACAAAAGAATGTGTTCATATTCCTACTTATGTAAAATTATTTTCTATGTTAATAGGTTTTCCATTTGTTGGGTAACACGTTATTTATTATTATTATTACTTTTTTTTTTTTTTTATCCTTTTTGAAAAGTTAGGTGGTTGGGAAGAATTTATGTGCCTCTGGGTTCCTAACATGTTTGAGACGTCGACATCGTTTTCATTTTCCCCATTCTTACGATTGTAAGTTTGAAGAAATGATCATTGATTAGGGAAAAAAAGTAAGAAAAGCAATCTCGATTCTTTCAAACTTAATTTCATGGATCATATAACAAGATTGAATCTCCTCCTCGTCTTTTCCGTAACTAAGATTTTTGCACGTAACCATGTCCCCAATAAGCAACATTAATTATTTGCGTGGATGTGACTGTGTGATGTGTTTTACATTTGCATCTCGTTTTTGACTTGGTTTCACCAATATATGACAAGATGTCTAGAGGAAAAATTGGCATTCGTCTCAATTCTTTGTACGTCACATATCTAAGTGCTAATTTCTCATCTACTTTTCAACATTTTATTCATTTAATTCTTTTTTTCACATTTGAATTGTGGTTGATATGATTTCCCTGTATATTAATGTTAGCCTGTACCATTATTTCATGTTATAATATATCTACACAAATTCAATGTTATTAGAAAAAACGCATTAAATATAGTCAAATATATCCACAAATGCTTTTTGGAGTATTTAACCTACCTGATTGTCGTGTTGTTTTGCATTGTATTGATTTTTACAACGTAACATAATGCACAAGTTTCTCTCCAATTTCTACATTGGTATTATGTTACAGAAAACTTATTCTGACATATGTGATCACTTATATTTTTTTTCAGATAATTAGACAAGAAAGGCATTCATAACCCCATGAAAAAAAAGGAAATAATGTGTCTGGTTTCACCATGAGAATGAGAATGACCTGGATAAATATATTTTTTTTAAATCAAATTACTCTTAACAGCTGACATAACATACATATTGGTACAAAATTCCCATCAAAGGATTTCAAAGTCACCAAGTCGCTTCAACTGCACGACTTTCACACATCTTCGTCTTCGAGTTTTTGATGTAGGGAAAACTCAATCAAATGCAAGATACAAATACCAAGCCATCAGAACTATTATCAAAAACAACCACCAAACAATAGGTTTTCAAAATCTTTATTGCCTTATTTGTTAATCTCGTCAATCGTCATTAGTGTGAGTTTGCAGTTTCTTGATTTTTTTCCAGCCCTTCTGCATATCCTCCATCTTCCCAGCAAAAAAGTTCAAAAACGTTCTCGAGTCCATTCAAACTCACTGACAATTATTGGATCAGGGCACTCGAGCAGATCACATAAAGGATTAGTACATTGTTGGCCGTCCCTCAGAGTTTGAGAGCCTTATGCCATCTTCAAATATAGGGCCCCTATAAATATTTAAAAAATATATATAACAATAGAAAACAAGATCGAAGATCCATCAAATTGTCCAAAGATTATCAAGGAAACCAAATCCCTTGCCCTTGTTCCCCTCCTATCTAAAAAACTTTCCCTCTATAGTAGCTGTTCTCTTTCCATAATTTTTATTTAATAAAAAAAATTCAAAGTTACAAAAATAATAATATAAAACTTTCAAATATCCAAATTAAATTTACTCTTGAACTTTTAATAGAAAATCAACAATTATACTATTACAATCAATCGATTTTAGAACATATTTTTTAATAGACAACATGGATAATTCATTCAACATTTCTTCTTGTTGATCCAAAGTAGGATTTTATCAACTTCAACTGTGAAAAGCTCAAATCGACAGATGCAACTGTAAATGATATAGTTAATATTATTTTATAGCAATCCACACACACACACACATGTATAACAACATTCTATCATTTTTATATAGTCCAACATTTCAATCGCCTTTTCATTATTTTCTAACAAATAATTTAAAATAATTTGCAACTCAAAAAATCACTACTGCTCCATCAATATCAGAATCATTGTAGTGCTTCAAAAATTCTTCAAACTTATCCCACGATTACTTTGAAAAATTATCATTTGCAATCTACAAACTTTTTTAAATCAAATAGAAACTCAAAATATTTCATATTTTTAAAATTGTTTAAGCCTTAAAATAAGTGGAAAAAGAGCTTGGCCAACTGTATATAAGAAATAATCAACTATAAAAGATATTTACCTTAATGTATTATCTCATTATCAACGATTTCATCAAAGTGCTTCTTTATGTGAATCATAAAGTTTTCATGAAAAGTAGGTTCAACTTCCATTTGAGAAGTAGCCCTGTTTTTCATCCATTAAGATAAAATTCTTTTTTCCAAACTTATTTACATCCACACATTTACACAATAAAATATTTTGCAAGTAAATCCAATTTTTTTTCTACTTTTTTAACTGTTTCCAATAGGTTTATTCACCTGACCTAGCAAAGGAGCAGAAGATCACAAGATTCAGGTGACAGCCCCATGATCAATTACCAACTTAGTGTGCTGAGATGTCCCAAAAGCAATCTTTGTTAGGGCCCAAGCTTCCTCAAACTGATTCTGTGGAAATCTTCCCTCATGAGAAATGCAACAAATAAAACAACGCCACCTGAATTTGTCTGCTACATCTTCATTGTTCATGGCTGAAAGGCAGGGGAACAGAGTTTATTAATTTTCCAATTATTCATACAAGCAGTTATAGCTTATATATTCAACTAGATGTTGGAAGCGTATACCTGCATCCTCAACAATATTTGAAGTATCAACAAATATGTTTTCCTCTCATATCTGCATTGAGCCTGAGAAGCAGAGGATGTTAATTTATCAATTATTCATATACTAATTAATATTGTGCATTATAGTGTATATAAAAGGGTAGATGTTCTAAATTGGGAATCAAGAAGACACTTCTATACCTTCAAAATCCAAAAAATTTGAAATATCAACGGATAATTCATAGCTTATCCATACTTTATCAAGCTTTGGTGCACTTAATTGTCTTGACCCCAATTTTGTCATCACAGGGCATTCTTCAATGTGCAAATACTCTAGTGAAGGGAACACAAGTTCGTAGTTTTGAGAGGAAAGCAATCTCAATCTATCAAGATGAGAAAGTGTTAGATGGCTCAACTTAGGAAACACAATTCTGTTTGCGATTCCTTCTTCCACAATTTCTATGTTCGAAGTGTCGTCTTCTTCTTGTCTTCCAATAATTTCTTCAACCGCTTTACATTCCGTAATCCACATTTTTCTAGAGCCACAAGTGAATTAGCCATTGAAGGTGAGAATAAGTACCTTAAACTGTCACATCCTAAAACTAGAAGAGATGTCAAATTCTCAAAGATATTAATTCCTTTAGGATGCATCCTCGTGAATTGCACTAATTTGGGTAGAAATGTCACAAACAATGATTTTAGTTGAGTAAGCATACTAATTTCTGCATCATCTTTTGGATACTCAAAGTCAAACAGAATGGACACATCATCTAAATATTCCACCATCAATTGTTTTAGTTGATCAGATCTGATTTGCCTTAGTTCATCCAATAATTTTACGGTACAATCCAATTGATGAAGGCGCAACTCCTCCAAGTTAGGCAATGTGACCTGCAAGAAATTTACTTAATGATATCAGCTATAATTATGCAATCATAAAACTTCATAAGTTTTAATATAATCTTTACCTTTGTAGAATTAATTGAGACCTTCTTGAGATGAATTAGCATACAGTGAACATAACTGTATTAATATAAAATAATTATGGAAACGTGAAATATAGAGCCCATTAGAAAATGTAAACATCAATTGAAGTCAGAACACGTGTTTGAATTGTGAGTGCTGAGAATATTTTGGAAAATACTCAGAGAAAAAAAAAAAAAAAAAAAAAAAGGATTGTTGGGATTGATCACCAACTCAGCCCGGCAAGGGGCATAATGGGTTTTATATTAGTTACCTGCTATAGATCAAGCCCACTGTTGATTGGAACCAAAAACACAATGAAGTCCTACAGAGGCTTTAATTAACTAGTTTTATAATTCATTTCTGTTGTCAAATATAATGCCTTAAATAGTTAGGAAATCAAAGAAGCATTAATTTTTAGAAAGTTGTCTTAAGATTACAGAATATGGTAATATTAGTGCGTGTCATTTAAAACTTGTTCATTAATATTTTCAAAGGTTGGACTCCAGGCTTCATAAAAGTTGTGTTATGAATTAATTAAAAACTGAGAAATGAGACTCGTAATTTTCTTATCTGTAATTGTTGTCCAGGTTAGAATTCATTAATATTCATGTGTTTTATAACAAATGAGGCCCCATGCATACACACTAAAGAAACAAATATTTACCTGTTCGAACAGTGGATTGAACACACCATCGATCTTGTTTGATCCAGATCTAAATCTCTTAAAATTTCTTAAATTCTGAAGGTCGACGATCCTTAGCTTTGGGAACTCAATCATTTGGGTAACTTCATTTTGTTCGATGTCCATTAAAACAATTTCCTCTAACATCTCACAGTTAGAAATACTTATACTTTGGAGATTCACCATGCATAATGCAACTGACTCCGAAAACAGGCTTGTAATTAAGGGGCAATTTCTCATATCAAGTCTCGTAAGATTGTGAAGTGATGGAGGTTTGATGACACCCCTCCACAAATATTTCATCCTTGGGATGCCATTTAGACATATCTCTTGTAATCCATCAAATACCCCTATTTGATGATTTCTATTCAGATACTCGAAGCCATCCTCATCTAACATATTATTCCTCTCCATGACTTGTAGAGAATGACCATCAAGATTGTTCAGGTCATTTTTCATAAGAAGATATTCAGTTCTCCTCATTAACGAGTTCATTGCAGGTTGTGAAAGCATACTCGAGTCAGTAATGCCTCGTATATTCAACATCCGTTTGAAATAATGACTTATAATCAACGTCCGTTCGAAATAATGACTGCCTGAGAAATTTAGATGAGCATCCTCCAAGTCAGTTAATTCTAATACGATATTAAATCTTTCCAGCTCCTCGATGCACAAAATATGTAATATTTGCAGCAAATACTGAGGATCATTTGTTGAAATTTGGAAAGTATTAAGACCAATCAATGAACTTATCTCCTCGATAATGTACCCTCGTTGTTCCAGTTCATCATCTCTTTTTTTAACAACGCCCATGTACAGTTCTTCCAGTTTCTTCAATTGCAATAAGGTACCAGGTGGAAGTGGACAATAGGTAGAGCTGTGGTTCAACCTCAAATCCAATGACCTTAGGTTGCTAAGTTCTGCTATATCATTGGGGAAGTTGTCGAGATCAGAGCCATAAAAACAGAGAACTTCTAACTTTTTTAGATTCCCAATAGATGCAATTTCAATGTTTAATCTACATTGGACCAAGCTCAAAGTTCGAAGATTGGTCAACAATTGGATTGATGATGGAATTTGAATTCTCGTGCAAGTCAAATCAAGAACTCTGAGTTCCTTTAAACCGGCAAAAAAATCTTTGGATATGTTCAGCGACTTTTGTTTGCACTTCATTGCTAGAAACTTCAGATTTGGATATTCTACCCCACTGGGAAGCTGATTCGGCTCATCAAATGTCAGAAACATCGCATTGTACGATTCATTGTTATCATGTTTTGGCCACTCTTTCAAACCAGTATGTTTTGACATATATGCATGCCTGTCTTTAGATGCGATTTGTAAGCAAACATCTCTTACAACATCATGTAATCTTACATGCTCCTCTAACCCAGTTGAAAGCAGTAAATAGCAACTTTTCAGCTCGTCGACAATCGAGTTTACCCTATCCCTGGTTGTTTTGAACGTCCTTGTATTTCTAAACAACTCTAGCCCCCATGCATGTCTAACCAAATCTTCAGTATTGATTGTATAATCTTCTGGAAACAAAGAGCATTGCAGAAGCAAGGACTTGGCTTCATCACTCTCTAGATTGTTGTAGCTAAACTCTATCCTCGAATACACCAACTTGTGCAGTCCTTTGATATTGGTCACACTAGAATGCCGTAGTTCTTCAAGTGCATTCTTCCATGCATGTTCTCCCCTTTTTCTGAGAGCTTTTCCGACCGTCACAAGTGCGAGAGGTAGTCCTCCACATTCTCTTGCAACTTTTTGTGCTGTACCCTTTATAACATCTGTTGCATCATCAGAAATCTCTGCGTTGCCCTTGAAAAGTTCCCATGATTCTTCTGGAGATAAAACATTGACATCGAATTTCCTTTGAGCTCCCATGTTACCACACACATCAAAGCGTGATGTTAATAGAATTTTCAACCCTTTATCATCACCCGATGAAGGAATTCCTATAGTTTCCAACTCAATACAGTCCCAAACATCATCCAAAATTACGAGGATGCTCTTACCTCTGTCACCTCCAAGTCTTTCACGAAGTCGTCCAGCTCTGACAATTTTATTATTCTTCGCTTCAATTGTCAAACCAAGCATCTCAGCAAGTTGATCCTGAATTTTGGTTACATCTGGATCATGAGATACAACCGAGATTGCAACCTCATCAAATAATTTGTCCACTTTGACTTCGTTAGCTATTTCATTTGCCATTGTTGTCTTACCTACTCCAGGCATCCCGCAGATACCAATTATGCTGACATCTTTGTCTTTTAGAGCTTCCATGATTTGCTTTTTAGTTGATATCCTTGTTTCGAAAGCCCCAAAGTCACCGAGATTTTGATAAGGTGTCTGCACTAGTGGTTTAGGTTCGCCCACCTTTTGAAATGTACCTTCCACCAGGAGCTTAGCAACCTCAGCAGTCTTCTCTGTGGCTTTCCCGCCAAACGAGCAACGGGTCTTCAAATTTGGACATGTAAGGAATAGGCACTGCATTTCAGAATTTGTTGCACTTTCCAAAACTTCATATGCCTGTTTCTTTAAGTCATCAACCTTTTGCAGCCAATCTTTAACACCAGGTTTAATAGCTTCTGCATTTCTTTCTGCTTCAACAACCAATTGTCGCACGTCAGTTTCCTTAATTTCAAGATCTCTCACCTTATCCCTCAAAGTTTCAATTTTGCTGTCGTAGGAGAATATATACTCGAAGTGGCACCAAATTGGATTCAATACGTACCCCGCGAGATTCCCGACAACAGAATTAACGACTGTATTTGCCGCCATTATCAATTTTCCAGCTCAAAAAACAGATATTCCAGCAGTATCAGAGAAGCTTATCTTTCATAATAAAAAACAAACAAAGGGTCTTAGAATTGCATTCCACCAGTAAGCATTAACAAATCCAGAGCAAAAGGATTTCCCAGTAAATGATAAATTATATACTTGCTGATTCTATGTGCAAAATTATATGCATATCCATTTCACTAATTATATATGTGCAAAAGAATTCCATGCGGATGCAGATGCAGTGATTTGTCATTGTCTTTGTTGATTTTAAATGGCTGGCTTGGTTTAGTGTATCATTTCGGCATGTAATTAAACCATAAAGCTTCTGTCTACGGAACAACGTTTGTACCCTTTTTGTGAATCTTTGAATATTAGACATATTTTCCCTCAATTCTACTCTTTCTTTTCTTTTACTATTTTTCTTGCAAGCAATGCATAATATATTCCATATACTTATGATAAAGAACAATACATATAACAACTAAAAATATGGTACAGACTTGAGTAGCTTTAGGGGGAAAACAAAAGGTATATTGCCAACAGCTTTTTCTCTATAAATAAGAATGAGATTGTCACGGGAAATCAGGATATTTTAAATTTCGACTTTTCAGTTTTATTGCCCTCAAAAGTTATCTGTTTTGATGGTAAAATGGACAAATACAAATAATTTATTTACAAAAGATAATTGAAAAAAAAAAAAGGATATAATAGTAGGAAACGGAAAAGGGAAAAATTAATTAATTTTTTTTAACTAAAAAAGAGTACAATCATTATATAAATTGACTTTTTAAAACACAATTGGACGAAACCACCATTTAGCCTACTAATGCAACAAAAGTCAAAGGTGAGTTAAAATTCAAATAGCCATTGAAATTTGCGCCACCTTTCTTATTAGCATTAAATTTTGAAAAAAAAAAAAAAAAAAAAAAAAAAAAATTCCAATAGACATCGAACTTATCATATCGTATCTTGCCCATTACTCAAAACTTGACGGACTCGTTGACGTGGCAAATAAAATTATTGACATGGCACATTATTGTTATTAGTTAATGACAAGGATAATGTCATTTGTACAATGATTTTTGAAACATTGTTAACAATGTTGTATGTGTCAAAAATGTGTTTGTCGAAAAGATAAATTATTTTTTAGACTGTCCAATGATAGCGCGCCACGTGGTAAGTTGTCAACAATATTGTAAAAGTGATTGTCCATCAATCATGATTGGAATGACACATTAGTCAAAAATAAGCTTATAAAAATGCGATTAACGGGAATAAGGAATTAAAAACTAATACTCAATGAAAATACAAATAAACAAAAGAAAGCATGCAAAGAAATTCAATCGCATTTTTATAAGCATTTTTAATATATTAAAGGTGTTTTTTTTCACTTATTTGTCATCAACTAATGGAAATAATGAGTCATATAAGAGTTTTTCATTTGTTACGTCAGTGAGTCCGTTAATTTTTCAATTATTAATTTATAGAATGATGGATAATAAGTTCGATGATCATCTCAAAAAAGTTTGAAGTTTAATGACCAATGAAAAATATTATGAAAAATTGAATGGCCATTTAAATTTTTAACCATCAAATTTTGATGCTCAAAATATCCATATTTAAAAGGTTGAGCACAAACCAGATACATAAAACATAGATTGGGACCAGTCATGCAAATTTGTAAAATCGTTTATTAATTGGCTGAATTTCATCATTTTTGTAAATCTACATGTAATATCCACTTATCCAACACTCCTATCATTTTTTAAATTAAATCGTTCATAAATTCTTCCCAAATGGATTCTAAAAAAATTAACAACACTATACCACTTTCTTGAGTATTTACCTGCTTTAGTATAAATTAAATGATTATAACAAATCAAGGATAAATCATGTCTTGATCATTTCCTAGTTTATGTTTTTTACTAAGGTTTCTATTGATACTCATGTAGAAAAATAATTGAAAACTTAGGTAGTAACATTATTAGCAGTAATAAATACTAAGTAGAGAAATATGGAAATGACAATTACAAATGTTAAAATGAAACAATCGTATTGAAGGTTACCTTTTAGTTTGATGATACCAATTTAAGTCTTTCGATGCTGTTAACAAGAAGTTTGGGAAATGTAAAAAATGAAGATGTGTGTGTGTGAGAGTGTGTGTGTGAGTGAGAGAGAGAGAGAGAGGCATGTAAATAATGGAGGATTTTGAAGATTTTGGTGAGTTATTTCTTGGTAATGTAGACTTTTGGCTGGTTCCATTTTGAATGTAACAATAGAATGAGAATGAGAATAGGGGAAGTTTTATCATAACCCAATGTTGGGCTAATGTTTATGATTTCCTTAAAAATTGTCAAATCACTTTTTATTACAAATATTATTCAGTTACTTATTACTTATTTGTATTTATTTAGAGTGTGTTTGATAGAAATTATTGGGGAAGAATGGATTTTGAAATAGTAATATATTGAAAAATGTGTGGTTGAAAATGAAAGAAAAGTTATTGATGTGATGTAAAATATTATTTTATTGAAAAATGTGTGGTTAAAAATGAGTAGAAAAATAAGAATGTGGGTCAAACGGACCTTAATAATTAAATTGCGCATTAAAACTCCCAAACATGGTGATGAATAATGTAGTAATTTCATTTTGTCTTAATCGCCAAGTTGCATTCAAGTTACCGTTGAATGTCAAAGAAAGAAGGAAACCACATTTTCCATTCACCTTCAGCCAAAATTAACTTGGGCAGAGAAATTAAATTCAAAAAAATAGAAATTAACTTACAGCCTCTTCACGTGGTGGGGCCCCTGCAGTAGACATGGTCCTTAACTTTATGAAAAATGCCCCTTAACTTTATCGATTATTTCACCATTCTACACCAGTATAATTATTATTTACTCACAAAACTTTAGTGGCAGTAGGTAACGTGGCACGCACATGCTTACCTTTCTAGCTGATATTGAAAGGAATTAATTATAAACCAAAAACTTTTGACTTTTGTCGTCATTTTAATCATTAAATTACATTTTATTTTTTCTTTTTTATTTTCAATCGCATAATTTTTCAAAAAATAATAGTATACATAAATTAAAAAAAATTTCCTTCTTTTTTAACTAATCATTTTTTAAAAAATACTATTTTATTCATTTTCATTTCAAAAAAAAAAAGACCAAACGGGAGCTTAATCAAGTTCCTAGAACTCTCTCAATTTCATAAGCTAGATAATAATGTACATACTCAAAGGAAAGAGAGGCTTGTAGAGAGAAAGAAATCATCTTATTTATAAAATAACTTTGCAAAATAGAATATAAGAAAATATGGTTTCATCCATGTAATTTTCTTCCTATCTCAATGAGAATCAAAAGACACGATTATCAAACAAATTTTACACGAGAAATTTCTTAAGAATAACCTAATTACTAGTAGGAGGAAATGAAAAGGCGACATTATTTCTTATAGGAAGATTAATTCTTTTTTAGTCTATTGTTTCTGTCAAATAACTATGTTGTCTAATGTGAGTTATGAAAGCCAAAATTGACATAATGATACAATTTTCGCCATAAATTGATGATAAATGTCTAAATTTTGTCGATCTTATTTGAGTTAGTTTTTCCCTCTACTAACCAAGATTTTACCAGAAAGCATATCGATCTATGTATTATTTTAATGTGCACATATTATCAAGCAAATACGGAAATTTTTTTACGAGTCCATGTTTGGCTAATATTTAAGTTTTTTTTTTTTTTTAAATAATAAACAGGTCAAATCACTTTTTATTCAAGGATTTTACTAAGGACCACGAGTATTATTCACTTATTCATCACTTATTTTTATTTATTTATGGCTAAGTTGCTTTGAGGTTATTGTCGACCTTCAAGGGAAGAATGAAACACAATTTGCCTTTCACCTTCGGCAAAAAATAAAATGGGCAGAGAAATTAAATTCAAAAAATTGAAAAATTGAAAACATTAGTAATAATGTAAAGCAAAGAAATATTGATCGGATAATAATTGAGAAAAGTAAAGATAAAGCATTGAGAGTACCTTGTGATGCCAACCCATTGCAGATAAAATTAAATGTACATAATATTTTGTACATAAGGGTGTCCACATCCTCACATGGGGGTGGGATCCACTTGAATAAAATATTGTGGATCCCACCCTTATGTGAGAGTGTGGACACCCCTATGTGCAAAATATTATGTACCTCTAGCACTTCCCACCTATTGCACTAATAGAAGATTTCCGTTCAAGTCGACCTGTTAAAAAATTGGAACAGTTCACCATTCTCATAAAGTTGAGAAAGATTGAACAAAACGTAATTAAGAAAAATTATTGGCTGATCCATCGTAATTAAATTTGTTACCTCTTTTAATAGTATTCCTTACTGTTAATACTAGTACAATTATATGAATTTTATGCACCGGCACGTTAATTCCAAAAATTACAAAAAATCTGTAAGGGTCCGTTTGATTGCAAATGTAAAATTTGGGTGGAAAAAAAACGAATTACAGGGAATTGAATGGCTGATAACTTGTGTTTTACCAAGAATTGTTAATTATTGTGTTTGATTGATATAATTTTTCAGTTGAAAAATGTTAAATTTACCATTTTTTGGTATACGTATGACATTGTTTTTCATAAAAATCTTCAATTAAATGGATAAAATTTGTTACAATCACGGATAGAATTTGTTTCAATTGTCAAAAAAATAAAAAATCGAATATCATTCGTTTGATTTTATTTTCTATGGAAATTATAAATTAAATGAATATATATTTTTACAATTGGGGATATAATTTATTTCAAATGATATTTAAATTGGTCAAAATATTGGTCAACTGATTTATTATGGCACTCATTCGAACAAAATTGGTCAAAAATATTAGTTTAACCTTACGTGCGAAATTAACACAATTAAAAGCAACAAGTCATTTTTTAATTGTTTCTAGATGGTTAATCAAACAGACCAATTATCCTAAGTTGAATTGTCGCAGTTTGTAATAACAAAGTAGTAAATAACACCAGATATGTTGACGAAAAAATCCAACTAGGTAAAGACTTGGGGACCAAACCAGTTACCTCCATTATAGTCAATTTGAATTTAGAGTTAGATGTTGCGTAACTAACTCTACTAAACTTCCAGATCTATTTCATGTAAACTCCAAGATCCCGTTGGAACCACTAGCTCCCGATCTCCAACAATTGTCTCTTCCAAGTGGATCACCAAAAATAACCAATTCTTGTACTCTTTCCTGCACTGGTATTCCAACACCTCTCAATCTCAGCAGCTTTTGAAGTTCAATTGAGAAAGTATCTTCCTAAATGTGTGTTAGGAAGTATGTCTTTTGAATTCAATGGATTTGATGTTTTTCCCCAACATGGTTGTGTGAATTCAAAAATGAATTGAATGATCCTACCAATAGATCGTGTTCTTGAATCTTCAACGAATAATGTGGAGAGGCAACAAAATGAACAACCAACCAAAAATCATGCAAGACATTGGGTTATTTATAGTTGAAGGACTTTAGGTAGTTTGGGCCGGATAAAACACTTCAAAAACGCGAAGTAGGGTTTTACACCTAATGCTGTCACTCGAGCGAGAAGCTAGCGACATGCGAGCGATGATCTGTCGCTCGAGCGAGAGACAGAAGATAGGCGAGCGATAGTGTTTCTGTTTTTGTCGCTTGAGCAAGGGCTTGGAGATGAGCTGGCGAAATTGCAGTGTCTCTTCTTTCCTTATTTTGAACTCAAACTCTAACCTGCCTAACTCAGCTATACAATTGTGCAACTAACTCATTGATTTTTTTACAACATATTTATTTTAGTCCGTTTGTTCACAAAATTGTCAATGACATAAAACCTAACAATATAGATCTATGTGTTATTTTGATGTGCACATATTATCAAGCAAATACAGAATTTTTTTTTTTTTTTTACGAGTCCATGTAGTTTGGCTAATACTTAAGTTTTTTTTTTTTTTTTTTTGTAAACAGATCAAATCACTTTTTATTTAAGGATTTTAATGAGGATCACAAGTATTATTCACTTATTCATCACTTATTTTTATTTATTTATAAATTTAAATGTGTACAAAAACTTCCAAACCTATAGATTAATCATGTAGTAATTTCTTCTCGTGCTAAGTTGCTTTGAGGTTATGTTGACCTTCAAGAAAAGAAAGAAACACATTTGCCTTTCACCTTCAGCCAAAAATAAACTTGGGGGGGGCAGAGAAATTAAATTCGAAAAATGAAAACTTGGACATGGAATTTGAATTAAAAAAATTACTTATTTTGATAGATGAGTAACTTTTCACCAAAGGCGTAAGTTACTTTTTTTAGCTTGCTTAAATGAAGTCTTGTGCACTTCTCCTCCATAGACAGCGGTGCTAAGCCGCTCTAGTCAAATATAAGAAGGAGAGACAGCGCATAAATGTTAAAATTACTTAGAAATGTCAAGAGTGTTTAAGGAAAATGTATATTTCTAATTACCTTGTTAGCTTGGCACGATGGTTGTTATGTAAGAACGCCTTATAACAAAAATGTCCTTTTGCAACATGCAAAAGGCAACATTCGTTAATTGCAATTTGTTAAAATGGATTTATCGTAACATATAATAAATGTATGTCACCGTTCATTAACTTAATTGAGATTGGACAACGGCATTTTAATTATAATTGTTATCACACCTATAATGCAAGGATAATATAAGAATTAGTGTTTCTAGACTCCATAGTCGTTTTCACACCTATAAGAGCATATTCTTAGTCGAGCTCGAAGACACTAATATTTGATCGATAATAAGCTAGTGATATGCCTTAGCTTCACGAATTGAGGACCTTAGCTTCACGGATTGAGGATGGGCCTCGATATCCTCCTTTGGGTAATAGGCTGAGTACTTTATTCCTTAGTCAGTACATGTTAGTGATTTAAAAATAATGCATTAACAATTTTTTTATGGTACGCTATGATTTGTATTAGTGTCGCACTAGTTTTAGTTCAAATTTAAAATGTATATTATTTATGGAACAGACTATATTTTTCTCACTTAGAATCTCCTTCCTCAAAGTATCCCTCTTTTGTAAATTTCAACTTTTTTTGAAAGGAATATCTTAACTAATAAAACCAACTTATTGACTAAAGAAAAACTTCTCTTAGAGACTGAAGAAAAACTATATGCAATTTTTTTTTTTTTTTTGTAAATTCTTTCATTGGTTTTATTAGTTACAAATTTATGTTGACTTTCCTTGACTTTAATTTTATGACCAATTAATTTTTTAAAAGATTGTTTGTGTACTAAATTCGGCTGGAAAATTTAGTCATGAAATAAGTAAGATAGGTGAGCAAATCTACATATGAGATACTCCCTCCATCCATTTGTATATGCAGATTTCCTTATTTTCTTGTCCCATTTATACAGTCTTTTTTATACATTGAGAAAGTATTTTTTGTTCGTGTACTAACATACTCTTATTTATTTTGCTTAGTTATAACCAATTTCTCCCACTTAATTTTGAAATTGTACAGATTTTAATTTATCTTCTTGAAATTATTCAAATATATATTTTCCCACTTCTTTTTTGAAACATGGACACAAACACATTTCCCACTTTATTTACTACTAGCTATAAATAAGGGGAAACTAGGAAAATTCTTTGCAAAAATTGCTTTTTCAATAATATTGAAATAAATTTCTTAATTTGTGTGGCAAAAAAAAAAAAAAACCTATATATATGGGGAGGAAGTACAAAGGGAAAAAAATGGTTTATTAAACCAGAAAATAATTGCTTATTAGCTTATCTAGAAAAAAAAATCTCTAATAATTGGTTGAAATCCCTAGGTTTAAAATCGATCATTTAGGGTCCGTTTGATTGTAAAGGTGAAATTTGGTGGAAAAAAATGAATTACAGGGAATTGAATTGTCTAGAACTTGTTTTATTGGGAATTGTCGATTAATTGTATTTGATTGGTATAATTTTTCATCCAAATTTTTTTTTAAAATTTTGAATCTTTTGGTATTCGTTTGGCTTTGTTTTTATAAAAAAATTGTCCATTAAAGTGATAAATTTTTTTTACCATTGGGTCTAGAATTTGTTACAATTGCCTAAAAAAATAAAAATTATCATATTGAATATCATTCGTTTGGCTTTATTTTACATGAAAATTGTCAATAAAAGTTGTAATTTTTTTACCATTAGATCTAGAATTTGTTCCAATTATCAAAAAAAAAAAAAAAAAACCCCCGCTGGAATTGCTTTTCCCATTAGGGAAAATGTTTTGCCAAGAATAATTGTGAAATCAAACATGCTATTTTTTTTTTTTTTTGGGGAAATCGAAAATGAATTCCATTTTTCATATAAAAATCAAGATATCAAACAAGCCCTTAGATATCTTAAGGACCATGCTAGAGGTACAAAATTTTGTATAAAATAGATGTCAAACTCGTTAAGTGGCACTCCCCTATTGGAGGATTCAAGCGACTTTGCGGTTCTCTTGATGACTTTTTTCCATCTTCGAGCAATATTCAATGCATGCACTGGAAATGCTTATCCCTTTCATATTGGCTATTGTCCAATCAATAGCTATTTTGTTCTCCTTGAGCACACGTATAAGCTTATCTTCTTGAAGTGTTGGGAGAAGATGTTTAAGTTTTAAAGTAGGGGTCTGCATCATCGAAGGTAAAAGTTTCTCTTTAGATATCGGAAGAATAATAAAGGAGAGATTATATCTTAGTAGAATACTCATTAGTGACTCAAGTCATGCCATGGTTTCTACAATATCCTCACACAATTGTAGAATCTTGCTCAACCTGGTGAGATTGTTAACATCGATGTTTTTTTTATCAAAGTGGTATCCAATGCATCTTCATTTGATAATTCGAATTTTTTTTGTACTGATGAATCAATTATATCAATTGAAAAACAAGTGTGCACATCACTAGGATACATCATCGCTTCAAAGATATTGAAGCGAATAATCTCACCATCAAACTCCATTGTCAAAGTACCATCATGTACATCTGTGTTTGTATGCGCAGTCTTTATAAATGGTCTTCCCAAGAGCAATGGTGGCGACAAAGATGTTTATTCATCTTGTATGTAAAGAACATAGAAATCTGCTGGAAAAATTAATTGATTTACCTGTACCAAAATATCCTCCAACACACCCTTTGGAAATGCATTAGATCTATCAGCAAGTTGAATAATACCACCAGTTTCTTTAAGTGATCCTAAATTTAAAGAAGCATAAATAGAATATGATATGACATTAATAGATGCTCCGAAATCTAGCATTGCCTTTTCAAACTTAGTGTTACCAATAATGTAAGGGATGGTAAAACTTCCTGGATCCTTACATTTTGGTGGAAATTTCTTTAGCAAAACTACCGAGACATTTTTTTCCTACACTTACCACTTCATTACCTTTTAATTTAAGTTTGTTAGTGCATAATTTCTTGAGGAACTTTGCATAACAGGGCACTTTATAAATGGCATCCAAAAGTTATATGTTCCTTGAACTTTGCGAAAAGTCTCCAATATTTCCTTCTCATGTTCATCCCTTTTGGACTTTGCAAACGAAAATGGAGGGGAGGGAACATTAGTAGGAATAGAACTTTTAGAATTTACCTTAGATCCCGAGGTTGGAGCTGTAGTTTCATCTTTCTCACACGCTAAGTTCTTCTCTTGCATTGACTCCTCAACACGATCTTTCATCTTCCTTGACATCTCTTCTAAAAGCTTTCCAATTCTTAGTGTCACAATACTAGCATTTTATCTCTGGTTAATTGCTTAAGAATGAAGTTTTCCCGATCCTCGAGCCTTCATTTTATCCACAGTGTTGGCCAATTGACTCATTTGTGCCTCCAAATTCTTAATTGAGATTTTTGTCTCTTGTTGAAATTGCATTGTACCAGAAGTTAAGAACTTAACCTTATCTTCAAGAGACATATATGAACTTTGAGACGACGTTTGTTGATAAGGTTGAAAGTGTTGTGGTTGCCTTTGTTGATTGAAATCCGGTGGATGATTAATCTGTGATTGTGGAGTTATGAAATGATTTCCTCCATAACTAAGATTAAGATGATCTCTCAATCCAGGACTATATATGTTAGAGTATGAATCATATCTATGTCTCTGTTGCATTGGAAATTTCCCAATGGCATTCGCTTACTCTGAGGCTCCTTCTTATAGTGTCGGGTATGCATCGATAGGATGTCCCATAATAGAACAAATCCCACACACTTTTGCTTGTTGAATTGTCCTAAGTGCCATTTGTTGTACAAGCAATGTAAGACCGACCAATTGTCTTCAATTTGAGAGGTTACTCCTATCTCACTTACTTGTTTAAGTGGTGCATCTTCTCTGCTACCAAATCGTTGTGAGTTGTCAGTCATGTTGGCTATCAAGTTCTTAGCAACTGCTGATGTTTTATCCATTAAAGCTCCTCAACTAGCCATATCAATCATACTTCTCTCCATCGAGAGTAATCGTTCATAGAAGTATTGTAGAAGTAATTGCTCACTAATTTGGTGGTTTGGGCAACTAGCTCAAAGTCTTTTAAATCTCTCACAATATTTATAGAGATTTTTCCCTTGAAATTATCGAATGCTACATATTTCTTTCCTGATATTTGTAGCCTTTGAAGCTGGGAAATACCTCTTCAAAAAGAGTTTTTGCATTTCATTCCACGCAATAAGACTGGAAGGCAAATAATAAAGTCAGTCATTAGCAGTATTTGCAAGAGAGAAATGGAATGCCCACAATTTCACTTGCTCTTTCGATATACTCGTCGGTTTCATGTTTGAGCAAACCATATGGAATTCCTTCAAATGTCTATAGGGATCTTCTCCGAAAAATCCATGAAATGTGAAAAGTAGATGAATCATTTGGGACTTTAGTTCAAATCCCACCTCTAATTGAGGATATTGAATGCATAGATGTTGCTGAACAAAATTTGGAGTTGCAAGTTCCTTTAATGTTCGCTTTGCATCCACCACTTTGGACTCTATGTGTTCAGACTCACTTGAGGATTCAATGCTCAATCGCCTTAGAAGTTTAGTTGGAGAAATGTCTTCTCCACTTTCCGATGTGTTGACTTCTTTTCTTGATCTTAGGTTTTAGTGTGTTGTAGACTTTTTGCTCATTCACAACCTATACGACAAAGAAAATAACAAAAATAAAGAGAACAACAACAAAAAAATATTGCAATTAACAAATTGATAGAACAATCCCCGACGACACGACACCAAAATTGATACGTTCCAAATGACGTACCAATTAAAACGTGTCATTTTAATTAGTAATATGACAAGTAATGGTCATTTCCCGCAGAGGATTGGTTCAATTTAATCAATTGCACACTAGAAAGTGAAATTAAAGTTATATACGAAATTGATTAAATGGGGGAGGTTTGATTCGTTGAACTAAGGAAAGCAATAAATTCAAAATAAAAATGATATGAAATTTGAAATAAACAAAGTAGTTTTTGATTAAATATGTGAAAATGTGATTAAGGGATATTTCGTTACCACGTGAATGATTTTCCTATCAATTACCACAATGAATTTTCGTTCTCTAGATTAAGAATAATTCGAGAATAATTATAAGCTCAATTATCTCAATCTCTTCTTATATTTTAGTTGAATAAAACAAACTCTTTACTCAACTATATTCATTAAACAACCTAGAACAAGCTCTCTAGATTTAATTTAACAAAAGCATCACGACAAAAGAGATGAATTGAATTAGGGATAAACCCACAAGCTCGGTTTACTCACTTAAGTGTTAATCCACATACGATCAATTGAAAATTCCTCATAATCTATTGAAATGTAATTGTTATAAGATTTTAGAATAAATAGCTATTACGTATTAGATTCCAAAATAGCATTCATTGAAACAACTCAATCATTTAGTTGTACACCTAAACAATCAAGAAGAACGAAATCAACATTTCAAACAATGGATTAAACACATCAATCAAGAAAACTATAAAACACAAATTATTTGAAAATCATAGCTCAGATTTGAAATCACCCCTAATCACAAATATGTTTAGTCATCCATGAAATACTCAAAAATTACGAACAAATTTATACAACACAATAATGGAAAATAGATTAAATAAAAGAAAAGTTATTGATAAAGAGAGAAATGGTTGAGAGTTCATCAATAATACAAAGGAAAAAGAAAAGAAGAAAAAATATTTAAAAGAAAAGAGAAGAGGAAGCGGCCACGCCCAACAAGAAGTAGACCAGCATTCCCTCCAGCTGCACGATTTTACATATTTAAAACTTAATTGAAATTGCAACTCAAGTCCTCGAGTTTTGGAAGAAAATACAAAATGGTCCCCGAGCTATCTTTAATTTTAAAGATGGTGTTGCAGTGCCGAGTCTCTGCCCAGCAAGAAAATAAATGGATATTATAATATTTGCAGCTTAGTACCTGAACTTTCAAAAAGTGAAAATCTTTTGTGTCTTTGGTTCTTTTTGCTCATTTCTTGCGTAAATTTCCTCTAATCATCATTCAAACTCGAGCTTTCACCTACACAACAAAAATAATTAAATTAAGTAGTAAATTGCTAATGAAAACTCACAAATATCTAAATTTAATTGTCCGAATAAGTGTAAAAATCTTCGCTTATCACACCCCCAAAAGAATATGGTATATTTGTTATTTACAACTTTTTATTGAAAAATTAATGAAAATGATGATTTTCGAAATAAAATGAGAAAATAAGGATGACAATGTCAAAAAAGGAAAGGTATGGACGTTTTGCACAATAATATTGAAAAGTAGAGACGTTTTGTGCTAATTACCATTTTAATAACTTATTTGGACTCATTTGCACATTTTTTAAAAAAAGTTTGGGAGTATGATTGTAAATTGTTCTTTAATTTTTTATTTTATTTAAATATGAGGGTATATTTGTCATTTTACATAATAAATTGGATGAAAATGATTATTCCCGCAATAAAAGGTGAAGGTAGGGGTAAAAATGCTAAAAAATGAAAGGTAAGAACGTTTTGCACAATAATGGCGTTTTGTGCTAATTACTCAATGGAGAAAGAACATAATGAACAACCACACCAAAATTCGTGTGTGGGTTGTGTATATATAGTAGGAGGTAATTAGATAGCATGGGTCAGATAAAACTCTTAAAAAATGCGAACTAATATTTTACTTATAACACCGTCACTTGAGCGAGAGCTGAGTGATAGGCGGGGATAGCGTAGCTGTTTTTTTCGCTCGAACATCAGATGGACGATAGGCTAGCATAAATTCGATGACTTTTTCTTTCTTGTTCCAAACTCGAACCTTAAGATATCTAGTTCATCTATACAACATTTTCCTTGACTTCTTGACTTTTACAACTTGTTATATTCGTCTTTTTGTGTAAAGAATTATCAACACAATAAAAACCTAACAAAAGGCATGGAAGGAATTGGAAATCTTTCAAGCCAAGATGATTCGAGCTTTGATGAAACCCCATGGCATTCTTTGTCAGCGGATGCTGTAGACTTTGTGAAGAGATTATAGGACAAGGATTATATTAAAATGGCTCAAGCTTGAAGTAAGAATTAAAGTATTTTATTAACAAACTTTAAGTTTAACTAAAGATATTCTTGCTATTGACATTAGGCATATCTGCTCATCTTCATCGTTTTTAACTTTGATGTTTAAAACACAGACAAAATCTGCATAAAAAGTTAAAAATAGAGCATAACAGCAACTACAGAGAGCCATGCAACTTTTTATGAGAGAAGTAATGTTCTTTCTCTTTTTTTACCTTAAAAAGGTTGCAGGCTCTTGCGAAAACATTGACAGCACCGCAGTTGGCCTGCACGGCATGCACATGTGCTTTTGTGATATTTCTCTTCTGAACTACTCAATAAATTTCAAATTAGTCTAATCTCAATCCCTAGCCATTATAAATTGAATTAAATAGACCACTGTTTTTATTAACAAAACTAATTTTTTAGTAATTTTGTCATTCTTCCGTGTTCTATTGTTTCTTTAATTCGTCTTCTTCATTAAAAAAAGTAGACAAGCTTCTTTTCTAATATGGAACTAGCGTGGAAAGGGGAACAGAAAGCAAGGAAAATAGGGACTGGAACGAAGTGTCGGGGACATGCCAAAGCCAAACATAACACTAATGTTTGCTTGGGCAAAGATGATGGCACCATAGTATGTTTTGCATGCTTGAGATTCACTTTTCTTTTGTTAATGAAATAACTTCATGTTTGGCAAAATAAGTCACTACATCTGACTTGCATTGTATAGATTTTTATGACACGACATAATTTATATATATATATATATTCAGATAATTAGACAAGAAAGGCTTTCATAACACCATTAAAAAAAGGAAGTAATTGGTCTGGTTTCACCATGAGAATGAGAATGACCTAGTTAAATAAATATTTTTTAGGATATAAATTACTATAACAACTGACAAAACATACATATTGGTACAAAATTCCCATCAAATGATTACAAAGCCAACAAGTTGCTTCAACTACACGACTTTCACACACCTGCGGGTAGGGAAAACTCGATTATATGCTAGATACAAGCACCAAGCTGTCAGAACTATTAAAGAAAACAACCACCAAACAATAAGTCTTCAAAATCTTCATTGCCTGCTTTGTTAATCTCGTCAATAGTCATTATTGTGAGTTTGCAGGTTCTTGATCTTCCAGCCCTTTTGCATCCTCAATCATCCCAGCAAAAAAGTTTGTATCTCCTCTGTCCCAAATTCTTCTCAGCTTCCCCCCTACCTTCAAAAATGTTCTCGAGTCCATTCAAAAATGTTGCATTCGATATTGCCTAGGCACAAAACCAAGCTTCTTCACGACAAATTCTGCATTTAGAATAAATGAACTAGAGGACCAGTAATGTTGGCCTCAATCATAGACTGGATATGCTCCTGTTTCTAGATGCGATAATTGATTTAGGTTCTGTTGACACACAAAATCAGGCCCAATTAAGAAAGTCCAATTAAATGGCCCAAACAATAGAGCTTAATTCGAGAAGAGAGCAAAGCCCAATTCGAAAGGTAGGCCCAAGCGAGACTACCCAAAAAGGAGTCGTACTACAACAGCCCATAATCGCTCAAGCCTGCTAGACGTCGCTCAGCTGCGCGAGACGCCTCTAACCTGAGCGATCATTACAGCGATGTCGCTCAGTTGCGCGAGATGCTCCAGAATTGAACGAAACATTACAGCTACTCCCATTCAAAATCAACAGTTATTAAAACGGTTAAGGGAAAACCTTATCACATCCTTCCATTCAAGAATAGCGGTTGCAATCATGGAGAAAGTTGGAGGTTTCTGGATAGGATACTTATCATGGAGAAAGTGGGTGGTTGTGGAATAACTTGCGGTTTTCAGGCAGTTATACGAAGGAAACTACTCAAGAGTATAAAAGAACGAAGAAAACACAGAAAGAAGGACCGAACAAATCACTCTCAAATAGAAAATATGTAATTTTATTTCCTTTAAGTCTTTCATAGTCAAATCTTAGTTAACTTTGTATGCTTGTGCCCCTTAAAGGCGTTTGTATCTTGCAAATTGTAATCTTCGCAAATAAACACCCCTCGTTGGGACTTTGTCTCGAGAGGTCATTGTTCCTTACACAATCGTCTGATCCTCCTTTTTAATTGTTAGCGTTTTTCACGCGAAACAATTTGGCACGCCCAGTGGGACACGTTTGGTATTTGAAAATACAACAAGCAAATCAATATGCCTCCTAAAAATTCTAACAAGGAGCCAGCAAACCAACGGCTAATCTAATCTGTAATCGAACAATTCGAGGAACAGCGAAGTACTCCGAAAATAGATGGACAGAATCAAATTCGTTACGAATCAATGACAGAATTGAGTCCTCGAACCATGCGTGCATTGCTTGGTGAGCTCACTCAAGACGTCATCGAATAGGTAAACTTGCAAAACGTTCATGTTATAGAAAGGTTTACTCAAGATGGAAATGTACACTACGAAAACATAGCTAAACAACTTAATACATTGAATGAAATCATGAATAAGCTAGTCAGCCAAATTTGTCAACCAATTATGCCAAGCATAGGAAATCATTTCCAATCTAGGACGATTATGGGACATAGTTCCCCGATACCAAACCCGAATCACGGGATAGACCTACCTTTTGGCCCATCTACTTCAAATCAAGGGAGTGGTGGAATAGCCAACTTGAATGGTGGTAATGGAATAACAAACCTGGGGGATAACCCGAATGTCAGAGACAATGTCCAAATCAATGGACAGAGCGCCACACGTGTTAATGATGGTGGAAACGCTCAGTTTAATGGCAACAATGGTCTGAATAACGGCGCTTACGTCGCGAACCAAGGACCAAGGACCAAATGCTAGGCCTCAAGCCATTCCACCAATAAACCAACATGTAGGAGTCCCATATGATCCCAACCTTCTGTTGAGGAATCAAATTATAGAAATAGTGCAGGACTAAATGGCTTTGGGACACATCCTTTCATTAGGCTGACTTACACAAAGCCATACCCTGATTGGGTAGACCAAGCATATCCGTGGCCTAGAGGATATAAAATGCCTGAGTTCTCGTTATTTATTGGCCTGGGAGATGTTTCCACTCTAGAACATGTATGGCGATTCACATTACAATGTGGAGAAGTAACTAACTACCACAAAGTAAGACTATTCCCTAGTTCATTAACAGGAGTAGCCTTTTCATGGTTCATTAATTTGCCAGCAAATTCTGTCCAAACATAGCAAGAACTAGAACAATTGTTCCACACTCAGTTTTGCAAAACTGAATCTGAAGTCACTCTGGCCGATTTGGCAAATTTGCGTCAAATGCCAAACGAATGAGTAGAAAGTTTCCTTCAAAGGTTTAAAACAGCCAGGAGCAAATGTTTTGTACCTTTGCCCGAGAAGGAGTTTGTCAAAATCGCTCAAAGCTGCTTAAGCTTTGATCTAAAAAAGAAATTCCAGGACAGGAAATTCTCTGATCTTTTCCAGTTGAGCACTAATGTGATTAGGTATGAGCGTCTAATAAGGGAAGAAGAACAAATGAAAAACTCTAGTAAAGGGACTTATTACAAAGACCCAAACTTTGACGTTCATGCTGTAGATGACGAATATTACGATCAGACAGAAATATGCTTGGCCGAACTAGTTAAGGGAAATACTTATGCTTGTCCTGTAATGGCCAGGTTTAGAGCGTCAAACAAAAATGAGCCTGTCAAAAGCGAAAACAAAAAGGCTAGGACGTTCTCCTTTGATGTGAGCAAAGCTGACCTTATATTTGATAAATTATATAAGGATAAGCAGATAAGGTGGAGCGACAAGTATGAATTGCCAGACCCTGAACAAATCAAGAGTAAAAAATATTGCAAATGGCATAATGCATGGTCATATATAACTAACAACTGCTTGGTTTTCCGTCATGTGTTACAGGATGTCATTGAGTCAGGACGAATCACATTTGATGATAAGAAGAAAATGGCAGTGGATGAAAATCCTTTCCCACAGCCACTGGGTGTGAATATGATGGCAGCTGGCTTAAAAAATAAGTTGCCAAAGTTCAAGTTGGTCCTAGAGGATGGGGAAGAGGAATCTGAATTGCACACCAGTGTCTTTGAAATGATCAAGCAGGGAGAAACTGGAATAAATGAAGACATCCTGTGTTCCAGATGCAAAAGAGAAATAGCTGAAAATATGGAAGAGCCACGAATATGGCATCACCAAATTGCCATCATCGTCCTGCCATCAATCCTGGTTCTCGGCCCAAAGGAGGACGAGGTATGTCGAGCTATGAGAGGCCGCATTATGAGAGGCAGTTCAGGCCGAATAGCAATGGAAGGACATTCAGACCACAACCTCGTCGACCAAATGTATGGCATTCCTTCCAGTACAATGCAGGCAGAGTCATGCCCTTTGATGAGATGACTAGAACTCAACAAAGATGCTTTCAACGGAACTATGGACGAATGATGAGACAACAACAAGGGTCATCACGTCCCAAAGCACCTAAACTGTTCGAAATGGCCAACAAAAATATTCTCAATATCTTTAAGGGTAATGAAGAAATAGGTACTGGCGAGTCACTGGGAAAATTGCCAGAAAGTTCTTCTGGAAGGTCAAAATTTGAGCGTGAAAAGAAAGATGAGGATGGAGAAGATCCAGATCAACCTCTCACCATTCAGTTTGGCACATTACCTCATGTGATGGTTAATAATTACATAATAGCCAATGAATTTAAAGATAAAGAAATAGCAGGGGAGGAGAATGAAAGTAATGAGGAAGAAGCATGCTTGTTAGAATGCGAAGAAGGCCAGACTTCCTAGGGAGTAGGTGATGAGGAAGAAAGCGATGGCATGACCAACATTGAGGAGGAAATCGATTTAGAAGAAGAAAGGAAGAAAAGAGGAGTGTCGCGCAACAAATTATTGAAACAACTCCATCAAGAAGGTGTTCATGAGGTAGACTTACTGGGCGAACCATCTGGGTGTTCTTTTGACTTCTACGTGATATACGAAACGCCTAAGAGAAGGGCGAGAGTGCCTCGCTCCGAGAAATACGGGTCACCTCTAAGAATATTGCCTCCTCCTACCGGTTGGATAACCGAAGAAGAAGTATCAGAGGAAAAGGACAATCCAAGAAGCAGTAGCTCAGTGTGAAGTGTTACACATGGACTTATCGCAAGGAAATAGCTCAATCAAGGAAATAGCTCAATCAAGAGGTAGAGATAGGTGCAACTGAGAATGTCATCTTTAAGAGGCCCAATATGAAGTTGACCAAACACTTGAGGCCATTGTATGTAAAAGCCTTAGTGAATGGAGTTCCTGTGGTAAAGGTGCTCATTGACAACGAAGCAGTTATAAATACCATTCCATCAAGGATGATGAGGAAGTTTGCAAAAACAGAAAGCGACATGATCCCAACAGAAGTTATCCTTACCAGTTTCAATGGAGGAGCAACTTCAGCTAAGGGTGTGATGCAACTGGATATAACTGTTGGAAGGACTACTAGGACCATAGTCTTCTTTGTGATAGATGGTCCTACTAGCTACAATATGTTGCTTGGAAGAGATTGGATTCATGGGAGTCGTTGCATACCGTCCTCGCTCCACCAGTGTCTCGTCTTTTGGAACGACAAAGGTGAAGCAGAAGTGGTCCAAGCAGACCACAGGCCTTTTGTTGGAGAATCAAACTCGGTGGAAATGTTCATGTACGAAGGGAACTATGGACCTGTCAAGATAGTCCTGAGGGTGAAGAATCTCAGATCATCACGCAGAGTGAAGAACCATTTTCAGTAGGCACACTTACTGAGATGTTTAACCAAATGAGGCCAAACATAGTGGCCCTTGAGAAGTCAGCAATTGGCAGAAGAATAACCCAATAACTTTAATAAAATGCCGACCAGAGAAAATGGCCGAAATTCAGGCCTTCAAAGCCAGAGGAATGGCTTTCAATAAAGAATGGAAAGAAAAGATGAAAGAAGAAACAGCATTTGAGACGTTGAGAAACAAGCTGGCAGTGTTCGAATTGGAGCAGAATATTGGCCGAGAAGTCAACAAAGTAGATTGTTTAGAAGAGGAAGCACTGGCAGAAAACTTGGATGATGAAGCAACGAAGATTGAAAAACCTGGGCACGCTCAAGCACAAGACCCTTTGAGGAAGGTGAACATTGGCGATGAAGGGAAATATCGCCCAACATTTGTCAGCCAGATGCTTAATCAAGAGGTAAGTGATGATTTAATCGCTTTGTTAAAAGAGTACAAGGATTGTTTTGCTTAGGAATATAAACATATGCCTGGTTTAGATAAATGTTTAGTAGAGCATAGATTGCCAGCTAAACCGAATTTTAAGCCACATAAACAACCTCCTAGGCGCTTTGCTCCTAATGTGTTACCTCAAGTAAAGAAAAAAATAGAGCGATTGTTAAAAGCAGGCTTTATTAGAACGGCCAGATATGTTGAATGGTTGTCTAATATCGTGCTAGTGATGAAAAATAATGGTAGTATTAGGGTGTGCATAGACTTTAGGAACTTAAATCTAGCAACGGCCAAAGATGAATATCCCATGCCAACGGTCGATTCTTTAGTAGATTCAACCGCCAGACATGTAATGTACTCTTCTATGGACGGATATTCAGGATATAATCAAATCTACATAGCTGAAGAATTGAAACATGTGGTCAAATCTGTTAGAGAAAAAGACCATTTTGAACAATTAAAACGTTCATTCGAGCGGATGAGGTAATATAAACTAAAGTTGAATCCTTTAAAATGTGCATTCAGTGTCAATGCAGGGAATTTTCTTGGGTTTTTAGTATACAAGAGGGGATTGAACTTGATAAGAATAAAGCAAAAGCCATTTTAGAGGCCAAACCACCTGGTAACGAGAAAGAATTGCAAAGGTTCGTAGGCCAAATAAACTTTTTGAGACGCTTTATCTCTAATTGTGCAGGACGAACGAAAGCTTTTTCGTCTCTTCTAAAGCTGAAAAATCAAGATGAGTTCGTCTGGAAAGAAGAACATCAAAAGGCTTTTGATAGCCTGAAAACATATTTGTCAAGCCCACTAGTGTTGGTGTCACCTATCCAAGGGCGGCCAATGAAAGTGAACATATCGGCTGAGCAAGAATCAATAGCCGGAATTGTCGCGCAAGAAGGTCAATTGGGGAAGAAAGGGCGATTTACTATTTGAGTAGACGTTTAACAAAATGTGAATGTAATTATTCTGCTATTGAAAAGTTATGTCTTGCTTTATATTTCACATGTACAAAACTAAGGGCTTATTTGCGGCCTGTAACTGTCTACTTGATTTCTAATATAAATTTAGTTAAGTATATGTTTTCTCGCTCTGTTTTACACCAAAGGATAGGTCTATGGACTTTGGCATTTTCAAAATTCGAAATACTATATGTACCCTAGCAAGCAGTAAAAAATCAGGCATTGACTAATTTTCTGGCTGATCATCCGTGCCTCGATATGCCTAAAGAAATTGAACTGGAAGTTGATTCCTTTGAAATAAAACCTTGGGTTTTATGCTTTGATGGATCAAAGACTTCTGGAGGTGTAGGGGTAGGGATAGTATTGATAAACCTCGTTAGGAGTTCATTATAAATATGCCTTCACATTAAATAGATTATGTACTAATAATCAAGTTGAATACGAGGAATTGATTGTGGGGTTGGAACTGTTAACAGAGTTGGGAATAAAGAATGTAATCGTTAAGGGCGACTCCCAACTGGTAATCTACCAATTGACTGACGATTTTAAATGCTAGAGTGAGTCAGTCATAAACCAATACGAAATCGCCCAAGAATTATTGGAAGAATTTGTCAAGTAGAGCTTCAATATGTTAACAGGACATATAGAGTCCAAATGGCATCGGGCTATTCAAAGTTGCTAAATATAGAGTCCACTTGTGAATATGGAACAATATTGCCCATGGTGCAATGAAGGGCAAAAAATATTGATATTCATTGCATACAAAATTGGGATGCAATAGATTGGAGGGCAGAAATCAAAAACTTCTTAAGAAAACCCAAGAAAGGGGGCGATAGGAGATTGAAGTTGCAATATGCGAACTACGCATTGATAGAAGAAGAGCTGTTCAAGAAATGCTCAGATGGGCTCCTATTGAAGTGTGTAAGTTTACGAGAAGCCAAGACGATCATGGTTGAAGTACATGAAGGAATATGTGGGGCTCATCTGGCTGGCCAGAAAATGAGATGGCTAATTATAAGAAGCGGATACTTTTGGCCCAAAATGGGAGAATTGTGTGTACAATATGCAAAGAGCCGTTTGGCCTATTAAAGGCATGGTCCAATACAAAGGATGGATCATATACAAGTTTGGGATACCACAAACACTAACGATGGATCACGGTACGTCCTTGAATGGAGATCAAGTGAAAGAGTTTTTGAGCGATTTTGGAATTAAGCTAGTAAACTCCATGCCTTATTACGCTCAATCCAACGGTCAGGCAGAATCTTCTGATAAAGTTCTAAAAAATATCATAAGGAAAATGATAAGTGAAAATACTAGAAATTGGCACGAATACTTGAGTAAAGCTTTATGGGCTTACAGAACGTCACCACGTTCGAGTACCAAGGTGACTCCTTTTCAATTCACTTACGGCCAAGAAGTCGTGTTGCCCATGGAAATTAACTTGCAATCAATTAGAGTGGGCTCGCAGAATAATTGGGATGATGATGAGCATGCTGAATCATTAATCCAAAGCTTACTAGAGTTGGGCGATTTAAAATTGGACGTCCTAGATAGATTGTAGGTCCAAAAACAAAAAAATGGCCAAGTTTTACAACAAAAAAGTCATAGACAAGTCTTTTAACTTGGGCGAATTGGTTTGGAAGACAATACTTCCTTTGGATAGCAATGATCCAAAGTATGGAGAATGGTCGCCCAATTGGAAGAGACCTTATAAAGTGAATAGCGTATTGCCTAACGAGGCTTACCATCTAGAAGATTTGGACGGTACGAGGCATGTAAGATCCATCAATGGTAAATACTTGATGAAATATGTTCCTTCTATATGGGAAGAATAACACATAGACTGGACGATTGTGTTTAAACAGAATACAAATAAAGTACGTCCAAACAAAATATATCTTTATTCATCACAAATAAAATAATGTAATTACAAGTATAGGCCGCAAACAAGAAGTAGGCTCTTAGAACATTCTACCTATCAACTATTACACAAGAAGGAAAGATTGGCCGCCATCACCTTTCTAGATGCATAGCTGCAATGACGGCTAGAGAAGCATGCTCAACAAGTGATTAAGTCACAACTTCCCCTGGATCGTGGGGGAAAGAGTGCTGAGAAGACATTTATTTGGCCAGAAAACCATCGTCTTCCCAAATGCATAGCTGCAAGGACAGGCTAATGGCTAAAGGAGCACTCTCAGCAAGCTATTGGCCCACTTCCTGCAATCTCTCTGAAGGTCACGCATGGAAGAGATGCTGAGAAGACATTTATTGGCCAAAGAAATTTTTCTATATCTCTCATACCAAAGAGGACATCAAGACAATTGACAAACTTGGAGAAAGATTGCGTGCTTCATGTCTGGTGGAAAGGAGACTAATCGATCTTCTGGGTTGATCATTTGGGTGTTAAGCAGCAATTACAATTTAAAGGTATGAAGAACAAGAATGGGAATGGCGAATGTACAATAGGTTCGCAATTTTTATAGCAACCCGAAGACGAAGAGACAAAAGGCGAAAGGCCATATACATGCACAATGACTAAAATTAGAGGTTCAAATCTTGAAGGAGGAAAGTCGGAATGCTAAAAGTTCTATTCCATGTGAAAGCAATCTATGCAATGAATATGACACAATAAATGCCAAGCAATATCAACAATTAAGATAGGTGTCAAGTAAAAAGTTCCGTCATGAAGACAATTCGGGAACAAAATAAGGACTTCATTAATTGGCTGTAGATTACATAATCGGCCAACAATGGCTATCGTCCTAAGGTACAAAGTAAAAAATAGCCTGTAGCCTATCCCAAACAGAACGCATTTATTCCCTGAGCCTCTCCCACTCATAGCGATGTTCGTCAGCAGCATTGGATAGCTCAGTCACAACCCCCTCATCAACTACTAGCGACGTGTAACGCTCGACCAAAAAAGCACTTCGCTCAACTTCTTGAGATACATTACGCTTTTTAGCAGTCAATCTAGCCTTACAGTCGTCCATCTTAGCTTGGAGTATCTTCATCTCCTCGGTCAGGCTCATCATTAGAGAATCCTCAACCATGACCTCAGAAGAAACCTCACTCAAATGGCTCTTAACCTTCTCCAGCTCTTGGAACAAAGATGTCTTTTCACTTATAGCATGGAGGTACTGGGTTTGCTTGGTCTTCAACTCTGCATTCTTAGCCAGTAAAAAGCCGATTTCCGAGTGAATGACCTTCAGTGTCAGCTTGATATCAGACGAAATTTTGAGCGAAGGAAGCTCAAGTGCTTGAGCTATTTGTGCACCTAGACGCTCAAATGTTTCTTTCTGGCTAGAAGCGCTAGCCTGATTAACGTTCATGTCCATGAAAGAAACATAGTCAAACACTGATTGTTTGAGGTTCCTTAGATTCTCCTCCGAAGATGCAACAGATGGACGACTAGATTAAGAATAGCGAGAAACCTCGCTGGCCTTCGCTCATTCCCAAGAAGAGAGTAAGCCCTGAATAGAGCACAAGATGGCATCAGCGTCCTGTAAAAGAAAGAACACAAGCATTTAGCATTTTTTCATTACAACAGCCGAAGTAAAAAAAAAAGACAAAGCAGGAGTTACCTCATCAGCAGCTTTGGGAAGTTGGGGGGCATCGCCAGTGGATCTAATTGCTTGTGACGATTTCTCCTTATCTGGGCAGGAAGGCCCATCCATGACAGACAAGTCCACAGGTACTTCTGCAAACCAAGCGATAATGGGTTGAGGTTCAGTATGCAAATGAGGAAGCAAACTATAAGTCATACTACCATCCACTCCGGCACTTGGGGGGTCATTGCTTTGATGAGATGGAAGCCCCTCAGTTGGCTGTACGATCACATGCTCTCGACCTGTGGATTTCCCAGGGTTAACCCCCTCATCGGATGGCCTAGCCAAGGAAGCTTCGACGGTATGCGACGGTGCAAGGGCCTATGACGGCAAGACCTTCGAAGAGGAATCAGAGCCCTCTGAGAAATTCAAGTAACATGTTAGCACGTAAAAGATTACTTGTAGTGAATAAAAATAGGTATCTATCTCAATTACCTTCTTCTTGATGATGAGAGGAGCATCTTCACCATCATCATCATCATCACCTTCATTTAGCAAAATCGGCCGAATGGGAGTTGATCGTTTTCGACTGGAAGTACCCGTAGTTGTCCTCACTTGAGTTGATGAAAGACTGGATGAAACAGGAGTTTGACTCGAGTTGGTGAAGAAGTAGGATTCCTGACTGACATGGGAAGGGCAGGAATGGGAGATGTAGAAGAGGTTCTTGGTCTTTCCAAAAGATGGAAAATATTATTAATGTCAGCGGCAAACAACCTTTGCTTCACAGATGGCCAAAATTGGTGAAAAATAGGATGAGTTGCAAAAGTAGGATTAAAAGGAGCTACAGAAAAGTCGGTTGTTAAAACGGCGTTACGAGCCTCAATGGCTAACGCATCAGACTTACTAATAGTGTAAAAATGCTCAATCAAATTCCTAGAAAAACAGGGAGGCACAGGCCAGGTTTGGCCGAAACCCAGCTAACGAACAAAAAACTGGGGGACATACACCTCAACCCCCGCCTTGGTGTTTGTTCCAGTCAAGATGTCATGGAACAATTCCTTGCCAACCAAAAATTGGGCCCAAACAGAGGCAACGACACTCAAATCGTTCATGGTAGGCGGAGGCTGTACAAACATGAGAATTTGATGAACGGAAAAAGGAAAAAAGGAAGGGATAGAATTCAAATTGTAAAAGAATGAAAAAATGTCCCTAGCGGACAATGTCACAGGGCTCAATCGATTGATGAGAAGCCCGTAACAACTAACAGACTTGGGAGGAATTGGTGGAGTACTAAGCTATGGGAAATAACTTCTCAATCACAATTGAGTGAGCCTAAGAGGCTCGCTGCTAGTGGGAGATGCACCACCCCTCAATTGGACTTGAAGGGAAGCCATGCCTCGATAAAAGACGGCAAAAAAGAATGAACAAAGATTCAAAGACCTACCACGAGCTAACTCATTAGCTATAGGTAGTTAGGTAGAGGAAGGTTTGCGGCTAGACACACAAAGAACATATTTACAAAGCCAAACCAAAAGGAAGGCCACACGCTGAGCATGAGTGGGCTCATTAGTACTGGAATTATCGTACATGCTTAGCATGGCAGAGTAAGAATCGGTCAGTTTCTTGTCAAATTTCAGGGCCACACCAGTAATTAGAATGCCTGGAAAAATGGTGTCACCCAGAGGTGGCAAATTAACTAAGGCGCCAATATCTCTCGAGGTAATGGACAATGGGCCAAGAGGGAAGACAAAAGTATTATACTCAGAGGACCAGAAACTTAAAGCAATAGGGAAAAACACTGAGTCATAAACCAGGGGGTGAAGGGTAATTTCTAGCAAATCCAAAATCCCAGCACGATCAAAAATTGCCCTGGTAGGGCCGTGTTTCATCAAACGTGCATGCCAAAAATAGAAAGTAGCGCCAGTTTTGGGCCAAGTACGAATACCTCTCTTGCGGATTGGCTTCAATGGGAAGAGATTCAAGAAAGGAAGATCTTGAGTGTAAGGGAATAGCTGGGCTGCCGCCACCTGCCCTACAGAATCAGCATCTCTGAAAGATGGGCCTAAGTAGAACTCGTAGAAATCAGGATTGGCCTGTGAAAGGAAAGCAGAGTTGACATATGAGCGAGAGAGGAGCTATTGGAACTCCTCAAAACTAAGAACATTATCAGAAGAGCTCGTCGATGTTGGCATTTGCGTGAGAATCTTTGAAAACGAAAGGGTTTGAATGTTCGAATAGAGAGGCAAGAGAAGATGAACAGTAGCCTTTATAGGTGGACGTGACGATGCAAACGTGGGCAAAGTGGCGTGTCTTTTAGTTTATAGAGGTTGTGGGATGTTACGTTTTGCCAAAAATGGTCACCGCCAAAAGAGGTAATGATCAAAGTGTCCTGCCCTTCTATAATCTCAAACGTTATAAGCAATGCAAAACTATGAATATAGCATAAGATTGATAATGGATATCAATTTTTCCATATTGGGGGGTAATTGTTGACACACAAAATCAGGCCCAATTAAGAAAGCCCAATTAAATGGCCCAAACAATAGAGCTTAATTCGAGAAGAGAGCAACGTCCAATTCGAAAGGCAGGCCCAAGCGAGACTACCCAAAAAGGAGTCGTACTACAGCTGCGCGAGACGCCTCTAACTTGAGCGAGCATTGCAGCGATGTGTCTCAGCTGTGCGAGATGCTCCAGAATTGAACGAAACATTACAGCTACTCCAATTCAAAAGCAACAGTTATTAAAACGGTTAAGGAGAAACCTTATCACATCCTACCATTCAAGAATAGCGGTTGCAATCATGAAGAAAGTTGGAGGTTTCTGGATAGGATACTTATCATGGAGAAAGTGGGTGGTTGTGGAATAACCTGTGATTTTCAGGCAGTTATACGAAGGAAACTACCCAGGAGTATAAAAAAAATGAAGAAAACACAGAAAGAAGGACTGAACAAATCACTCTCAAACAGAGAATATGTAATTTTATTTCCTTTAAGTCTTTCATAGTCACATCTTAGTTAACTTTGTGTGGTTGTGCCCCTTAGAGGCGTTTGTATCTTGTGAATTGTAATCTTTGCAAATAAACACCCATCGTTGGAACTTTGTCTCGAGAGGTCGTTGTTCCTTACACAATCGTCTGATCCTCATTTTTAATTGTAGCGTTTACCGCGTGAAATAGGTTCATTCACTGGAGATAGCAAAGAAGCACAAGATCTCGAGATTTTGGTGACAGCTCCATGATCAATTACCACCATTTGCTGAGATGTCCAAGCTTCCTCAAACTGAAGCTATGGAAATCTTCCCTCATGAGAAACACAACAAAGCGAGCAACAACACCTGAATTTGTCTGCTACGTCTTCATTATTCATGGCTGAAAGTCTACGGAACAGGGTATATTAAATTTCCAATTATTCATACAAGCTATTACCTGCATCTTCAACAATATTGGAAGTATCAAAAAATTTGTTGTCCTCTCATATTTGTATTGAGCTAGAGAAATAGAGGATGTTAATTTACAAGTATTCATACAATAATTAATATTGTGCATTATAGGGTATATAACTGGGTATATTTTGTAAATTGGGAATCAAGAAGACGTATATACCTTCCGAATCCAAGAAATTTGAAATATCGACAAAATGTCCACCTTCTATCCATACTTTATCAAGCTTTGGTGCACTTAGTTGTCTTGTACACAATTTAGTCATCACAGGGCAATTGTCAATTATCAAATTCTCTAGTGCACGGAAGACAAGTTCATAGTTTTGAGAAGAAAGTATTCTGAATCTGTCCAGATAAAAAAGTGTTAGATGGTTCAATTTAGGAAACAAAATTCTGCTTATCATTCCTACTTCCACAATTTCGATGTTCGAAGTGTCGTCTTCATCTTGTCTTCCAATAATCTCTTCAATTGCTTCACATTTGTAAACACACAAAGTTCGTAGAGCCAAAAGTTAATCTGCCATTGAAGGTGAGATAAGTACCTCAAGTTTTCACAAATTGAAACTAGAATATATGTCAAATTCTCAAAGATATAAATTCCATTAGGAAACATCCTTGTAATGTGCACTAATTTGGGTAGAAATGTCAGTCTCAATAATTTTAGCTGACCAAGTATACTAATTTTTGCATTATCTTTTGTATACTTAAAGTCAAACAGAATGGACACATTATCCAAAGGTGTCATAGTAAAAATCTTAGGCCCCGTTCTCTTTTCCGTTTTCAAGAATTTTTCTGTTTTCGATTTTTCAAAACAGTGAAAACGAGTTCTCTTTCTTAGTTTTGAAAACGTATTTTCGAAAACAAAAAGAAAAACTTCACAGAAAACTCACGTTTTGAGTGTTTTAAAGCCAAAGCACCATATTTTTCCAAAACACGGGAAACATTATTTCTCTCCACTCTCTCTTTCTCACGGATCATCTCTTACACTCATTCCCAACGGTTCTGGACGATAGTTGCTGGGCAAGGTGCAGCAGAGGCAAACGATGTCGACCCATGGGGTCTGCCACCATGGGTCGACATGACGACGTCGAAACTTGAAGAAATCAAACCGGAAAGTTATTTCTCTCTCCAGGATATTATTTCTGCACTACTAGTTAATTTTGGATAGAAAGTTATTGGTTTTTTTAGTTATTGAAATTTTGATATTGGATTGGTAAGAGTACTTAATCCCTGTTGGAATTTTCTAGTGGGTGGGGTTTTTAGAGATCGGGTTTGTTTATACTTGCTGTGATTAACTGATTTGCATGCCCTTGCAGTTCAATTATATGGGACTTATGCTGCCTTGTATTTAGTTTATTTGAATTTCTACTCTTACTGAACTTGGGTGTTCATTTTAGTCGTGCAGATCAGTATGATTTAATGATAAAAATCAAATTTTTTTATACATAAAAGTACTTGATAATTAGTTTTCCTATGTGATATAAAACCACGTGGGGTTAGGCGGTGAAATTTTTCGGGCTTTTATATATTGTGTAATTCACCATTCTTTTAGATGATAATAATGATTTGATGACAATGTGCATTATTGTTATTTTGAGGTAAATTTGTTAGCATGTCACCGAAACAGAGGAGTTTGCATTGGTTCAAGATTTGTAACTAACTGGCAGTGCAAATATCGAAGTTGTTATGCTTTTGCAAAATGAAATCTTTTATGAACGATTAGCTGAAGTAAATTTGAGGCGCTTTATGATCATATGATTATTTCAATTCAAGTTCGATGAATAATTTACCTTGCTTATAGAATTAGCATTTTATATCATTTTCTGTCTAGGATGAAAGTTGATACAAGCTTGGTGTTTCTGTCACTTTAGTGTATCCAAATCTTAAATTTGAAATAATTTATTAGGATAAAACTGTGCCGAAACACCAAAAAGTAGCCATTCGTTTAGTAAATTTGGACCTAATGGAAAATAATCAAATTTCATCCCTGATAATTGAACCAGTAAACTTGTATTTTAGATCAGTGGATAGTGATAGAATTTGAGCTTAATCGAAGTAGGGAAATTTGCCTTTTCCTCTTGGCAGGTTCATCATTTGCCATAACAATGATACATCAAAAAATGAATGATGTAATAATATAATTACTGCAAATGATATTCATAATTTTCCAATGCAAACAAACGTGTCACTCGAAATAGATAAATGACAAAACAAACGACTGTGACGTCTCTCCATCTCTGCAACTATAGATTGAGAAATCCAGATTTTATAGAGATAATCAGCAACCTGTTTTAGATCCTTTTTGTTTTCCTTTTAGTTTATGAATACTTCTTCAAAGGAGAGAAATTTAAACGAAGCTTTTGTTTCCAAGTTGAATTTTGAGGTTGGCTAGGGCTAAACATCACAGCAAGGAAAAAGAGGTATAATTATTGAAAGTTTCAGTTCAGGAATTTGATTTGGAGAGGCATTAAACTTTTTTCCTGGGTTCGAAGTTGTTCTTTGTTTACTTGGTAGGTGGATATGTGGCTGATATTGATTTGACCCCACCGTGGGGATTTCTATTCCAGCTGTTTGATTTAATATCAATCATTTCTGCCTTGGTTTTTAGGCGTTCTTTTTACAGGTAGATTTACCTTTTGGTTTCCCAGAAGTGAATTAAGTTTTTAGTTCGGACTGTCGAGTTCTTTATATTTGAAACTTTGGGATTGGTCTTCTGTGTGTATATACTCGGACTTGAATTAATTGTAGGCTTGAAGTAATTGTAGATTTGAAAAGAGAAATGGATTTGGAATTGGAATCTGGGGTGGGATTTAATGGAGGAGATGAAACTAAGGGGAGCTTGTGGGTTTTGGAGCAGAAGCTTGATCAGCCTATGGATGAGGAGGCTGGAAGACTCAGAAATATGTATAGAGAAAAGGTAAACCCGAATTCTCTCTCATTCTCTCATACATACAAACTATATAAGTACTTATGTGTTGATGAACAAGATTCTACAATTGCTTAATTTGCCTTTGTTCAGATGTTCTTTAAATCTAGATTAAAATAAAAAGGATTTTTACGTGGTTGCAACAGACCACACGATGCAAGCTGCACTATAAAGTTCGTAAATCGTTTAATTTATATGACCATTCTTCGAGTTCTTAAACTTGAATTCTAACTATAGGAAGCAATTGTTTTGCATAGTGTTTCTGGCATTTTTATTGTATTATTGAATATTAAGTTGTATTATTCGCTGCTCTAATGTCATTTTTATTGCGACAGAAATTCTCGGCAATATTGCTCTTTTGACTTGCCATCCAGAGTCCGGTATGTGTTCTATAATACCTTTCCCCATGGAATAGAAGATACAAAGGATATTATTGGTGCTCTTTCGTTGATTATATACTCCCTTACACTGATACCTCTACTCAAGTATGTTTTCATAGTGTAGAGCAAATGACAATGGTCATTACTCATTTGTAAAAATATTTTATATATTTTCTGTCTAGGATGAAAGTTGATATGAACTTGGTGTTTCTGTCAAATATGTAAAAATATTTTATAATTTTTTGTTAATTCGTTGAATTAATTGTAATGATCATTACTTGTTTGTAAAATACTCTATTTTGCATATTATGTTACTATTTTTTAGTTTAAGTTGCACATAAGAGTGAAAAATGATTTCTTTGTCTGAAATCAAATAGTTCCGAAAATTTGTTATCTTTATATGAAAAATGTGATGAGGATAATATATGCATTTTTTTTTTGGTTCTGGACCCAGAAATAGTACAAAACATTTGAATTAGATGAGACGATTTTAGCAATGCTACTTCATTAATTTTTTTTCTTCAATTGATTAACTAACTATTAAAATTAATTGAATAATATGATTTCTTGAATAAAATATTATAAAAAAAATTCTCAAAATTGCAAATTAAATGCGTTTTTTAGTTTTATGTTTTGAGAATAGTTTTTCAAAACGACAAAAAGAACGCATTTTCAGTAATTTCAAAATAGACACTCAAAATACAAAACACAAAACACAAAATTGAAACATGAAGAGAATGACCCCTTAGCTTTAGAGATCTGATTTGCCTTAGCTCATCCACTACTTTTATGGTCAAAACTAATTCACGAACGTGCAACCACTCTAAGTTAGGCAATGTAACCTACAAGAAATTTACGCAACGGTTTCAACTAAAATTGTGTAATCATAAAATCATAATTTTGAATATCACCTTTAACTTTGTAGAATTAATCAAGACTTGATCAATTAGCATATGCAAAATAGATTAATATTATTTGTAGTCGCTCTACGTCATATACATGTGATGGTTTGGTAGTGAGTGACTACAAATAGCATTACTCATGCAAATAATAATGAAAATAACACTTTATAGAAAATACAATTATTTGAAAATTTATAGTTTCAGGAGACTAAGAACATTGTCTAAAAAGCTAATATTCTATATTATTTTAAGTGTTGGCCATATCATCCGGCCTAATCTAATTCGATCAAAATCAGTATAATTTAGTTATTACCTAATTCAATATCCAGAAGTTTAGCTTCAGATTTATTTTACAGAAACTAAATAATTCTTTAGTACATCCACAAGTCTGACTTTTTGTTTGCATTTAATGTGTAAGTAAATAATTGAAAATTTCCCAAAATTCTTTTGGTATTAGTTAAGACCACAATTCCATAAAAATGTATTTAGCAACATTTTTCGAACGTTGCAAAAAGATTTTGTTGTTGTAGTGAACCACTCTAAGTTAGGCTTACAACCTATAAGAAATTTACTCAACGGTGTCGGCTAAAATTGTGTAATCATAAAACTTCATAATTTTGAATATCACCTTTAACTTTGTAGAATTAATCAAAGACTTGATGAATTAGCAATATGCAAATAGCATTATTCATGCAAATAATAGTGAAAATAACTCTATATTGAAAAAGTTACAGTTTCAGGAGACTAAGAACTTAGTCTAAAAATGCTAATATTCTATATTATTTTAAGTGTTGGCCATATCATCCGGCCTACTTTAATTCGGTCAAAATCAAATTTTTAGTATAATTTAGTTATTACCTAATTCAATATCCAGAAGTTTAGCTTCAGATTTATTTTACGGAAACTAAATGATTCTTTAGTTTATCCAGAAGTGTTGACTTTTTGTTTGTATTTAATGTGTAAGGTAAATAATAGAAAATTTCCCAAAAATCTTTAGGTATTAGTTAAGACCACATTGCCTAAAGATACAGAATACAAGGTGATAAAATACACTATATACGGGAAATAATAGTGAGTGTCATCTAAAACTTATTGGTAAATATTTGCTGAGGTTGGACTCCAGACTTCATAAAAGTTGTGTTATGAATTAATGAGAAGTGAAGAAAACCAATTGCTCTGTCAGCTCATTCGATGTCAAACCAATTGCTCTGTACAATTCATTGTTGTCATGTTTTCGCCACTCCTTCAAACTAGTGTATTTCGACATATAAGCATGTTTGTCTTTAGATGTAATTTGTAAGCAAACATCTCTTACACCCAATCCTTATTCTCATCTAAGAGCAGTAAATAGCAACTTTTCAGATCGTTGACAATCGAGTTTTCCCTATTTCTGGTTTTAATCAATGTCGTCAAATTTTTAAACAACTCTAACCCACAAGCATATCTAACCAAGTCTTCAATTCCAATACTATAATCTTCTGGATATACGAATCATCGACAATTGAATTTACCCTATTCTTACGATTCTTTTTGAGATAAAACATTGACTTCGAATTTCCTTTGAGCTCCCATGTTACTGCTGTAAGTATTATGCCCTAAGTCCAATCAACTTTGGACATAAGTACTTTTGATATATGTTTAATGCATTTATTATGGCAAGATCTATTATATTAAATAATAGAGTCCGTAGATTCAAATCTCGGTAATTTGTTAATCACAAAGAGTTGTGATTGTGAGATACAAATTACATATGAATGAATCTTAAATTATCCGTGGTCGTAAGTAATAACGAGGTACGGATATCGTTATTATGGATAGACCACCATGTGTGACATTCCTTACTTGTAAAGTAAGTAGCTGATCTCACAAGTTAAAGTGTAGTGATACTTAAATGAACACGTGAATGTTTTGTTATAGAACAAAACATTGGAGACCCGCTGAGAGATTCCACATGGATAACTATCTGAGTGTCAGTGGTTAATCTCTAACGTTCGGTAGTGGAATTGATCCTTCGACTTGAGATCATCATAGTACCTTATGTGGGGACAATCATGCTTTAGTGATACTGGAAGTTGCTCTGTCAAGGACCGCTAATACGGCATCGTTCGGGTATGTCAAGAATCATATGAAGGTTGTGAATGATCAATAGAGGATTCGTCGCTCTTAAATAGTAAGAGTTTATGATCTACATTTCATCCAATTAAGTTGATAACAAAATCCTTGGCCAAGGTGTACCTATAAGTCGAAAAGAAGTTCTCGACTTACATTGACTTAATAAGTGGAATGAAAGATATGATCGATAATCGAGATTGACACAATCCATATCTCGTAATTGATAGGATCATATTGACGAAGGGATTATAGTTTCACGATAAACGAACGAGTTTGGTTTTGTCATAACAGATGACATTTCCCGTCACATGTATTGCCCTAACATATTGCTAGATGTCAATCTGGGACAACGAATGTAAATGAGTGATAAATCAAAAGGGTGTTTTGATTTATCGATTTTGATTAGATCGAAATAATTATTCACGTCGTTAGGTATCGTGATTGAGAACCTAATGGGTCACACACAAAAGGAGAACTAGAAGATTGAGATCCGCCTATTAATTAATTGACAAGAGTTTGATAATTAATTAATTGGATTGCTTATTAATAGACCCGAATTAATTAATTGGATTAATTAATTCATGGACCGGATTTTATTAATTGAATTAATTAAATATTGGACCGGGTTAAGTTGTAGGACGGGCCAAGCCATTTTGGGCATATATAAATAAGCTGCTAGGGTTTGTAAACAGCAGATGGATTTTCATTATTCTTGTTAGCACAAGAAAAGTAAAACCCTAATTCTCTCAATCTTGTTCCCTATGTGGATTCCATTGGAGGCTGGACAATTGGACAACTGTGAGAGGCAGATCGGGATTGCTGGAACTACAGGAATAGCAAAGGAGTTTGCATATCTGAATTTAGGTATAGTTTCTATCACGGTTTCTATCTAAACACAAAGCAGATCCTTGGATGGGAATTGAAATTTATTTAATTTTCCGCTGTGCATGATAAGTAAATTCCCAACACATCAGAACCTACTTTGTGTTTGTTAGAAATTATTTTACATGTTTGAATTGCCAAAAGTTGATTATTCAATTTTTCGTGAATCTAGCAATTTGGAAAATTAATTTTCATCTTCAAAAATCGTTTTTGAAAAGAAAATAAATTTTTGGATAAAAAAAGGGTGAAACTCGGCCTGAAAAGCAGCGGACACTGTTGCTACAGTAGCAGCAGTCAGACGCTGCTGTTGCAGCTGTTGGGGCAGCAGCGCACGGGGCGCTGCCGGCTGGGGATTGCAGCAGTGCCCGGCGCTGCTGTAATCCCATCGCCGCCCCTCAACGGCGACATCCAGCAGCGTTTTCACGCTGCTGGGTGGCAGGGGTGCCGCCTGAGAGCGGCAGCCCCCTGCCACAGGTTGTCGACCGACGCCGCCAACACAAAAACGAGAGGAGGAAGATTTTCTAGGGTTTTCAAAATGGGTGGAGGCGGGGGCTTCCTCTGCAATTTGTGAAATTTTGGGGCTGCCTGCAATTTTTATAAAGGGGGGTCGTTTTGCAAATGTTAAAAGAAGGACCTGTTGTGGGAATTTCAGATATGCTGAGCCCCCGTGTGCAATTTCAATTACGGGTTAATTTGTAATTTTGAAATAAAGGCCTTTTCTGCAATTTGGGAATTTAGAAGGGTCTATGTATAATTTTAAAATGGGTCAAAATGTAAATTTTGAAAGTTGGTTTGAATTTAAATTTTGAAAGGATTTTAAAATTGATTTTAAAAGGTTTGACCTATATTATCCATTTTGACCCAATTAAAATTTTATTTGAAATTGCCGACTTTCATATTTTCATTAAAATTAGATTTTAACTTAAATATTAAACTTTGACCCTAAATTGAATTTTATTTTATTTAGGAGTCTTATCCTAAATTAAAATATTAATTCAATTATAATTAGAGTTGGACTTTAATTTAATATTTAATTAAAATATGATTTTAATTAAATTATTCACCCTAATATATTATTGAAATTAGAATTGGATTCTAATTTGACATTTGATTAGAATTTGATTTTAATTAAATTGTTCTGCCCTAAATTTCTTTTTGGAATTATAGTTGGACTCTAATTTGATATTTAATTAAAAATTGATTTTAATTAAATACGTTCGCCATAAATCGTGGAATTAGAGTTGGACTCTAATTTTGTTATTTAATTAAAATTTGATTTTAATTAAATGTTTACACCCTATATAATGATATTAGAGTTGGACTCTATTTCGGTATTTAATTAAAATTTGATTTTAATTAAATAAACTCGCTAATTAAACTAATTGATTAATATGATTAATTAATTATTTAATTGTTTTCGATCCATTTGTCTAAATAGTTTAGATGACCTTTAATTGCTAGATTCTTGAAACATACTTGCATATAATATTAGATATTATATATGAAATATTTATATGATGAATGCTTATTAGTGGATGATTATGGACTCGACCATGTGGATGTGTTGAATGAATAGTTTAATTCCTATTGTTTTATAGGCCTGCGAGCTTTTAATTGTTTAGGGCCTGCAAGCCCGTTACTATTGTTATTATTATAGGGCCTGCGAGCTCTCAATTGTTTTGGACCTGCGAGTTCGTTATTATTATTATGGGCCTGCGAGTCCAATTTTCATTTAGGCCTGCGTGCCAACCAGTATAGGATACAAGTTGTAGCTGATCTGATTGAAGACACAGGAAGAGGAGGAAACCATGGAGATGGCGCATTAATAGTGATTCAATGCAATACCCCGTAGGAATTGACCAACTAGTTTTCCTTTTGGCTCAGGAAGACTAGATAGAATTAATCCATAATCATCCACACTATTATATATATGTCTATTTTCATGATTGATGCTTGTATATATATATATAATTATTATGAGACCTTTGCATGATAAATCTCTCACTAAAATATTAAGTCGATTTTATTATTCGCCTTCCATCATTATAGTGAAAAATGAGAGTCCTAAATCGTCTCAACTTGTTGAGTACACTCAAGGCTGGTCCATTAGGAATATGTTTGACACTATGAAATATTCGATATTTCTGAATGATGGGTTCGACTTAACTAAAATTATCTTTTGTTGAGTACACTCAAGCAGATAAATTTTAGAGGCATGTTAAGCTAACACATAAGATGTGTGAAGACAAGGAGTTGTCAGCTTAATGATCTGGGAGTTGTATGGAGATACAATTGATAACAGTATCTACTCAAATGTTTTATTAAGGCTTGTTGAGTACACTCAAGGTCTTAATATAACAAATGAGATCCCAGCCCACTGGGAGTCAAGTATGGATTCCATGAATTTATACGAGAGGGTCATAAATTTGAGTTAAACAGTGGGAGTACAATTAATTTGATAAAAGACCATATTAAATTAATTGATGCATTTTATATATCATTCTTTTACTTTTCATCATTTATATCGAATCATGAGTAAAAATGCGTATTTGAAAGGCATAAAGTATGCCAACAACCAAACCAAGTCTTCTTGATTGACACCGCAGTCTGAGAATTGTTCTCAAGCATGAGATAGTTGGTTATGTCCTTGAGTAGCCCTTTCTAGAAACATTTGTTGATGACTCGACTAAAGAAGAGGAGGCTGCTATAATAAACACAGAGATGATGATAGTACTGCAACATGTGTGATGCTTGCAACTATGTCACCTGAGTTTCAAAAGCAACATAAGAGTATAGATGCTAACACATGATTTTTCATTTCAAAGAGTTGTATGATAATAATCATGTGTGGAAGGATATGAGACTTCCAAACAACTATACCAGTGCAAAATGACAGAGGAATCTTCAGTCGGTGCTCAAGTACTGAAGATTATTGCAATTGAGAAATTGTCTCGATTGGGTTCATTCATGAACCATGAACCAAGTGTTGACTTAGTTCTATAATTTCTGTCAGAGAGTTATTTATACCGAATTATGAATTTTGATATTAATAAACTCAAGTGCACACTTATTGAGTTGCTAAATATGCTTAAGACTGTTAAGCCCAATATCAAAGTTATGATTGGACAAGCCATTGATTCCTCAAAGAATATTAAGAGGAAGTCTAAAGGGGCTTTGGGAAAGCATCTAAGATGGCTAAGACAGTCAAAGTAAATAAGGACATTATCAAATCCACTTGGGTAAGGCCTATATCTACTTCACTAGTCTCTTGGGTATTAGATACCAGATATGGATCTCATATTTGTATAAGTATGCAGAAACTAAATGGAAGTAGATCACTGCACAAAGAAGAAGTTGGCCTACACATTGAAAATGAGCAAATGTTGCTGCATTGTCTGTAGAAGCATACTTCCTACCGTTGCCTTTAAACTAAGTATTTGAATTTGAGAAATGTTAGTTTGGACTCACCAATACCAGAACATTATTTGAATTTCATGTTTGGACATGAACGATATTAATGTTAAGAACAATTGTTGTTCTCTTTTATCTTAATGATTATGGTGAATTACAAAATAATATTTATATTCTAAATACTGAGTACTCTATAGTAAGTATAGAAATTTAGAGGCATAAAAAGTCATAATCTGAATAACGCCTTAATCTAGCATTGTATACTCGGTCAACTAATTACATATAGATATATATTTGTGGTCAATTGATTTTGAATCATTTGACAAATATGAATTGTGCCTATTAGGCACAGTGGCCAAATCTCCTTTTACTTAAAAGGTGAAAAGTCTGCTGGATCTAATACATAGTGATGTATGTGGATCCATGCTGATTAATGCTAGATGAGTTTATCTTATTTCATCACACTTACTAGTAACTGTTTCAGAAATGGTCATGTATGTTTGATAAAGCTTAAGCATGAAACTCTTGAAATGTCAAGGGATTCAAGTTAGAAGTAGAGAAATAATTAGTAAAGATATTCTCACACTAAGATCCGATCGAGGTGGAGATATCTTAAAGATAAAATTTAGATTATCTAAAAGAGAATGTGATTCTCTTGCAGTGAACTCCTTACATACACTACAACATAATGTTGTGTCTAAAAGGAGGAATCGCAAACTATTAGATATAGTGCGATTAATTAATAGGTCGTGCAAACCTTCCAAAAGGTTTTGGGGCCATGCATTGATTGCAATGTTCTACACACTAAATCGTGTCTCATCTATGTCGGTCGACAAAACTCAATACGAGTTATGGAAAACCAAAATGCCTAACTTGTCAAATATGAGAGTCTGGGGCTGTGACGCTTATGAAGCGCACTGATTCGGATAAACTTGAGGCTAAATTCGATAAATAAATATTTGTGGGATATCCAAAAGATAAAATTGGATATCAATTCTATAATCTCATTGAGAAGAAGATGTTCGTCTCAAAACATGTTAAACTCCTAGAGAAAGAGTTTGTTCTAGGAGAGGACAGTGAGAGTAGAATGGATCTTGAAGGTCTTCAAGAATCTACATATATGGTTGAACAAGTAGATAAATCTGAGTGTGATCTCACACCTGATGAGGGATATACTTCTGATTTGGAAGTAGAGACTTCTGAGGACAGATCAGCTCTATGTAAATCTTATAGGATCATTCAACCTCTTAGAAGGTATGAGTCCATGATTACTAATCAAGTATTATTAATCGAGAATGTTGAACCTATTGGTTACACAAAATAAAGTCAAGTGTTGACTCAAGGAAATGGCAAAAGGCCATGAAATCCGAGATGGACTCGATGTATGTGAACAAGGTTTAAACCTTGATCGACCGCCTGATGGGATAGAACCCATAGGTTGTAAATGAGTTTATGTAAAAGGGGTCAACATGGATGTAAACGTCCATACATATAAAGCGAAGCTAATAGCAAAATATTACAGCAAAGACAAAGAGTTTACTTTGATGAATCTTTCTTGTCTATAGCCATGCTAAGGTCCATTTGGATTTTCCTTGCGATAGCTACATACCATGACTATGAGTTACGGCAAAAGGATGTCAAAACTATATTCTTTAACAGGAACCTACAAGAGAAAGTGTGCATGACACGACTCGAAAGTTTTGAATCCAAATATGCTTATAAAGCATGTTAGCTTAATCAATTCTTGTATAGATTGAAGCAGACCTCTTGGAGCTGAAATCTTCGATTTGATAGAAAAATCAAAATGTTTGATTTTATCAAAAGTGAAGAGTTGTGTGTTTACAAGAAAATAGTGGGAGCGTTGTCGCATTCCTAATATTATTAATAGGAACGACATTCCTATGTTTCAATCGTTGAAGTTGTGGTTGTTAAAAGATTTCTTCATAAAGATATATGAGAAGCAACTTGATCTATAGAGATAGATCTAGAAGATTGCTTATAATTCATCGCAATCTACAAAAATAAAATCTTGAGAAGATTTTATATGGAGAAAATGAGCTGAGAGTTCATGAATACACTGATGCTAACTTCTAGTCGACTAGAAAGATAGCAAACATCAATCAGGATATTGATTTACTCTTAAACGGTGTATTGGAAAGGTTCCAAACAGGAAACCACCGTTGATTCAATAGCGAGAGCCTTATATATTATTGCTTTAGAAGCAACAAAGGTTGTAGTATGGGTCAAGAAGTTCATTAATGAACTTGGAATAGTTCTTAGCATTGTTGGAACTAAGATCTCATCGATGATCCAAATAAGTGTTGAGGCGGTACCATCCCATCAAAGAGATAGTACAAAGAAATGACGTAAAGAAAGAACGAATTCTCACAACTGATAATATTGCAGATTCACTGGCAAGGAGTTGTCACAGTATAAACATGATCGTCATGTGTACTCTTATGATATTAGATACATAAGTGATTGGACCTAGTGCAAGTGGGAGTTTGTAAGTATTATGCCCTAGGTCCAATCAACTTTGGACATAAGTACTTTTGATATATGTTTAATGCATTTATTATGGCAAGATCTATTATATTAAATAATAGAGTCCGTAGATTCAAATCTCGGTAATTTGTTAATCACAAAGAGTTGTGATTGTGAGATACAAATTACATATGATTGAATCTTAAATTATCCGTGGTCGTAAGTAATAACGAGGTACGGATATCGTTATTACGGATAGACCACCATGTGTGGCATTCCTTACTTGTGAAGTAAGTAGCTGATCTCACAAGCTAAAGTGTAGTGACACTTAAATGAACACGTGAATGTTTTGTTATAGAACAAAACATTGGAGACCCGCTGAAAGATTCCACATGGATAACTATCTGAGTGTCGGTGGTTAATCTCTAACGTTCGGTAGTGGAATTGATCCTTCGACTTGAGATCATCATAGTACCTTATGTGGGGACAGTCATGCTTTCGTGATACTGGAAGTTGCTCTGTCAAGGGCCGCTAATACGACATCCTTCGGGTATGTCAAGAATCATATGAAGGTTGTGAATGATCAATAGAGGATTCGTCGCTCTTAGATAGTAAGAGTTTATGATCTACATTTCATCCAGTTAAGTTGATAACAAAATCCTTGGCCAAGGTATACCTATAAGTCGAAAAGGAGTTTTCGACTTACATTGACTTAATAAGCGGAATGAAAGATATGATCGATAATCGAGATTGACACAATCCATATCTCGTAATTGATTGGATCATATTGACGAAGGGATTATAGTTTCACGATAAACGAACGAGTTTGGTTTTGTCATACCACATGACATTTCCCGTCACATGTATTGCCTTGACATATTACTAGATGTCAATCTGGGACGACGAATGTGAATGAGTGATAAATCAAAAGGGTGTTTTGATTTATCGATTTTGATTAGATCGAAATAATTATTCACGTTGTTAGGCATCGTGATTGGGAACCTAATGGGTCACACACAAAAGGAGAACTAGAAGATTGAGATCCGACAATTAATTAATTGACAAGAGTTGGATAATTAATTAATTGGATTGCTTATTAGTAGGACCGAATTAATTAATTGGATTAATTAATTCATGGACCGGATTTTATTAATTGAATTAATTAAATATTGGACCGGGTTAAGTTGTAGGACAGGCCAAGCCATTTTGAGCTTATATAAATAAGCTGCTAGGGTTTGTAAACAGCAGATGGATTTTCATTATTCTTACTAGCACAAGAAAAGTAAAACCCTAATTCTCTCATTCTTGTTCCCTGTGTGGATTCCATTGGAGGCTGGACAATTGGACAGCTGTGGGAGGCAGATCGGGATTGTTGGAACTACAGGAATAACAAAGGAGTTTGCAGATCTGAATTAAGGTATAATTTCTATCACAGTTGCTATCTAAACACAAAGCAGATCCTTGGATGGGAATTGAAATTTATTTAATTTTTTGCTGTGCATGATAAGTAAATTCTCAACAACTGCACACATCTTCAAAGAGCGATGTTAATAGAATTTTCAACCTTTATTCGTGTCACCTACAAGTCTTTCATGCAATCGTCCAGCTCTCACAATTTTATTAGTCTTCTCTTCAATTTTTAAACCGAGTATATTAGCAAGTTGATCTTGAATTTTAGATACATCTAGATCTTGAGATACAACTACGATTGCAACCTGATCACATAATTCGTCAACTTTGACTTCATTAGCATTTCATTTGCCATTGTAGTCTTACCTATTCCAGGCATGGCATAGATCCCAATTATACTGACGTGTTTGTCCTTCAGAGCTTCCACAATTTTCTTTTTAGTTGATATCCTTGTTTCAAAAGCCCCAAAGTCACTGGGGTTTTGATAAGGCGTCAGCATCAGTGGTTCAGGTTCACCGACTTTTTGAAATGTACCTTCCACTTGGAGCTTAGCAACGTCAACAGTATTCTTTGTGGCTTTCCTCAGTTCCTGCCAAGTGAGTAACATGTCTTTAAATTTGGACATACAGGGAATAGGCACTGCATTTTTAGAACGTGTTGCACTTTTCAAAACTTCATATGCCTGTTTCTTTAAGTCATCAACCTTTTGCGGCCAATCTTTAACGCTTGGTTTAATAGCTTCCGCATTTCTCTCTGCGTCAACAACCAATTATCACACACGAATTTCCTTAATTTCCAGATCTTTCACCTTATCCCTCAAAGTTGGAATTTTGCTGTTGTAGTAGAACATATACTTGAATTGGCACAAAATTGGATCAACTGTTTAGTCCACGAGCTTCCCAACAACATAAAAAGCTATTTTTTTTCCATAATTATCAATTTTCCAGCTCAAACAACAGATTTTCCAGCAGTATCAAAGAAGCCTATCAGCATAAACTGCAAACCGAATAAGGGTCTAAGAATTACATTCCACCGGTAAATGATCAATTATATATATGCTAATTCTATATGCCAATTGAAGGATAAAAACGTATGAAGCATCCATTTAATTGTCATATTTTGTATTGCATTTTATTTTAATCTATTTGGATGCAACTTGCATTAGTTTACTGTTGTCTATATGCCACTTTTTCTATTTTAATATTGTATTGAAATCTTTCAATCATCACCATATAAACTTGTGTATGGGGTGAAGTATGAGAGTAGTGTTATTGTGTATCAGAAGAGAAAGATTTCTCTCCTCAATTTCAGCATTGTTCCTTCTCTCCTTTCTTCTACTCCTCAGCTCGTATTCATTAGTTTCTTCACAAAAACAAAATGATCGTTTTTTGATCCATTTCATCTTGCGAATGATATTGCAAGTCTTGTATGAAACTCATTGATAAGTGCGGGCTTTTGCACTTATTTTATCCTTTAAACTTTGATGTTTGTTTGGCTTTCTATTACATTTCGTTGCTTAATGTTTTTATTTTCAATTTTTAGGCGAAAACTCGAGTTGAGTATTGATGTGAAGAATTTGAGCAAGAAAAAAGTAAAAAAATTGTGATGCAAGAATGCTAAAGTTCGGCGAACAAAACCATCAGTTTTCCTATGAAGAAATGTGGCTTGAGGGGTAAAATCGAGTGCAAAATCAGGAAGAAAATGAAGTTGGCACATAATTGAACTGTGCGTACGCATAGGCCTGCAGGTTGTGCATACGCACGCTTGGAAAAACTAGCGACTGAAGGTAATTTCATTGCACTATGCGTACGCACATACAAAGCCATGTGTACGAATGGTATAATTCTGGAACAAAACCCGGGGAAAAAATGCGAACTCTAATTTTAAATTTTCTCGACTCATTTCTACCCGACCCGTCTCCCAACTCCTCTACAATATAAATACCACCTTGGAGACTTCTTCTAGGGCACGTTTTTGGGGAAGAACTCGACCAAAAGAGGGGAAAAACTTGGGGCAAAACTTGGTGCGAAATCTTCCACATTTGGGGAACTTGAAGAAGAAGGAGGAAACTCTTGGCATTGAAGATTTCAACCATAAATCTCTTTATCAATAAGCTTTCTTTTGCCTTTAATCTCATTTTCTTCAATGTATTTTATGGTTTTGTTGGATATTTGTAATTACATTATGAATACCTAAACCTAGATGTGATTATGGGTGATTTTAACCCGAGTAATGATTTTCTACTCGCCGATTTGTGCTTGATAGTTCTTGTGGTTAATGTGCTTAATCCATTGTATTTATTTTTCATATTGTTTTTCTTGATTATTTAGCGGCACAACTAGATGATTGGATTATTTCAATATTTGCTAATTTGGGAAATTTAGTACGTAATCACTATTTTTACCGAACCCTAGCGGCGACTACATTTTGATGGATTATGAGGAATTTTCTATTAAATGTAGATGGATTATCACTTAAGTTAACAAACTGAGCTTGTGTGTTTGTGCTTAATTCAATTCGACTCTCTTGTGTGAATGCTTTCGTTAAATTAATTCTAGAGATCTTATCCTAGGTTATTTGATGATTAGAGTTGGGTAAAGAGCTTATTGTATTCAACTAAAATCTAAAGGGAGTTTGAGGTAGTCGAGCTTGTGATTATTCTCGAATTGTTGTTAACCATTTGAACGAAAATCTTTTGTAAAATTGGATTAGAAAATCATTCTCGCGGTAAAGAATTATCCCCCGATCACACTCTCTCTTTTGTTGACTTATCACCTTCGTTATTTAATTTTATTGCATTTCAAGTGTTGCGTTATTTCCGTTTTTAATTTGTTGTGTTCTTTAGTTTAGCGAATGAATCAAAACCCCCCCATTTATATGTTTTCGCCGTTTATTTTCTTTTGCGCAATTAACGTAATTGAACCAATCATATGCGGGTAATAACCCTTGCTTGCATTATACTATTTGAACGACATTTATTTTTAGCCAAGTAAGGAATTATATTTGGACGCCCCTTTGGTGAGGACCAAATTTTGGCGCCGTGTCGCCAGGGATTGTTTATCAATTAGTTAATTGCATTCATTTTTTTTTTGTGCTTTTATCTTATTTTATCTTTCCTTGATCTCTTATGTTGTGAATGAGCAAAAAGTAAACATCACACTACAATCTAAGATCAAGAAAAGAGGTTGACACGTCGGAAAGTGAGGAAGATGATTCTCTAACCGAACTTTTAAGGAACTTGAGTATTGATTCTTCGAGTGATTCCGAACGAATAGAACTCGAGATGACGGATGCAAACCGAACATTAAAGGAACTTACCGCTCCAACGGTAGTTCAACAACCTTTGTGCATCCAATATCCTCCAATAGAAGGGAGATTTGAGCTTAAATTCGGGATGATCCCTCTTCTCCCCACCTTCCACGGATTTGCCGGCGAAGATCCCAATAAGCACTTAAAAGAATTTCATGTGGTTTGCTCAAGCATGAAACCAACGGGAGTATTGGAAGAGCAAGTGAAATTGTGAGCATTCCCATTCTCTCTAGCGGACACCGCTAAGGAATGGCTCTACTATCTCCCTTCCGGACTTATCACCACATGAAATGAGATACAAAAGCTCTTCTTGGAGAGGTATTTTCTGGATTCAAAGGCTACAAATATTAGAAAGGAGATATGTAGCATTCGACAATCACAAGGGGAAAATCTATTTGAATTTTGGGAAAGGTTTAAAAGACTTTGTGCTAGTTACCCAAACCACCAAATAAATGAGCAACTTCTTTTGTAATACTTCTACGAAGGGTTGCTTCCAATGGAAAGAAGCATGATAGATACGATGAGTGGTGGAGCTATAATGGATAAGATGTCGGTGGTTGCTAGAGAATTGATAGCCAACATGGCCACTAACTCTCAACAATTCGGGAGTAGAGGGGATGTGCCGGTTAAACAAGTGAATGAAGTGGGTTCTACTTCTCAAATTGAAAGGCAATTATCCGATCTTACATCCCTTGTGCAACAAACGGCACGTGGGTCAATGCAACAAGCTAATGTGTGCGGGATTGGTTCTAGTTCGGGTCACCACACCGATACATGCCCGACAATACAAGAGGGGACCGCGGAACAAGTAAATGCCATTGGGGGATTCCCAATGCAACAAAGGCAAAGATATGACCCCTATTCTAACACATATAATCCCGGGTTGAGAGATCATCCCAATCTTAGTTATGGAAGAAATCACTTCATAGCTCCACAAGCTCAATTTAATCCTCCCCCAGGATTCAATCAACAAAGGCCACCACAACAATTTCAACCTCGCCAACAAGCCTCGCCTCCGTTCTAGTATGTCTCTAGAAGACATGGTTAAGTCTCTAGCCTCAAGCTCTATGCAATTCCAAGAAGAGACTAAAACCTCAATAAAAAACTTGGAGACACAAATGAGTCAATTGGCTAGTTCTATGAGCAAGATGGATGCTCAAGGATCGAGAAAGCTTCCTTCTCAAGCTATCAACCCGAGAGAAAATTCCAACGTTGTGACACTTAGAAATGGAAAAATTTTAAAGGAGGCACCGAGGGAAATGAATGTTCATGTTGAGGAGCAAAAGCAAAATGAGGACTCATCAAGCGAGAAAGTGGAAAATGCTCTTCCAACCTCGGAATCCAAGGTAAATCCTAAAGAACCCATTTCTACTTATGTTCCCTTCTCTCCATTTCCTAGTAGATTTGCTAAATCTAAAAAAGAGGAACATGAGAAAGAAATTTTAGAGACTTTTCGCAAGGTTCAATTAACATACCACTTTTAGATGCCATTGATCAAGTGCCACGTTATGCTAAATTTCTTAAAGAATTATGCACTAATAAACGCAAGTTAAAAGGAAATGAAGTGGTAAGTGTAGGAGAAAATGTCTCGGCCGTTTTGCAAAGAAAACACCCACCGAAATTTAAAGACTCGGGAAATTTCACCATCCCATGCATAATTGGTAACACTAGGGTTGAGAAAGCTATGTTAGATTTAGGAGCATCCATTAATGTCATGCCACACTCCATTTATGCTTCACTAAATCTAGGAACTCTTAAAGAAACTGGTGTTATCATTCAACTTGCAGATAGATCTAATGCCTTTCCAAAGGGCGTTTTGGAAGATGTTTTGGTGCAGGTTAATCAATTGATTTTTCCGGTGGATTTCTATGTGCTTGACATGCAAGATGAATCTACATCATTATCGCCGCCTTTGCTTTTGGGAAGGCCATTTATGAGAACGACGAAGACAAAGATTGATGTACATGACGGTACTTTAACAATGGAGTTTGATGGTGAGATTATCCGCTTCAATATCTTTGAAGCAATGAGGTATCCTAGTGATGTTCATTCTTGCTTTTCAATTGATATTGTGGATTCCTTAGTGTAATTTTTTTTCGATTTATCAAGTGAAGATGCATTGAATACCACTTTGATTAAAAACATTGATGTTAATGATCTCACTAAATTGAGTAAGAATTTACAAGTATGTGAGAACATTGTTGAGATAGTGGCATCACTTGAAACTCTTTTGAGTGTCCCACCGAGGTATGATCTTTCTTATATCACTCTTCCGATTTCTAAAGAAAAAATTCTACCTTCGGTGATGCAGGCCGCCGCTTTGGAACTCAAGCCTCTCCCCGAACATTTAAAATATGTATACTTGGGAGAAAGGGAAACCTTGCCGGTAATCATTGTGAAGAACCTCAAATGCTCCAAGAAGAAAAACACATCCGGATACTCAAAGAGCATAAGTTGGCTATTGGTTGGACAATAGCCGACATCAAGTGGATAAGCCCGTCCATGTGCATGCATCGAATATTGCTTGAGGATGGAGCAAAGATATCAAGGGAACCTCAATGCCGCATGAATCCCCCTATGATGGAAGTGGTAAAGAAGGAAATCTTGAAATTGCTAGATGTTGGTATATTTTTTCCTATCTCTGATAGCAAGTGGGTAAGCCCGGTTCAAGTAGTCCCAAAGAAGTCCAGAATCACGGTGGTACCTAATGAGGAGCATAAGCTTGTACCAACCCGGGTCCAAACGGGTTGGAGGGTTTGTATTGACTATAGAAAACTTAATTGTGCAACCCGAAAAGACCACTTTCCTTTACCCTTTATTGATCAAATGTTGGAAAGGTTGGCGGGCCATTCTCATTATTGTTTTCTTGCTGGTTATTCAAGTTATAACCAGATTGTGATTGCTCCGGAGAACCAAAAGAAAACAACATTTACTTGCCCATTTGGTACATTCGCCTATCGATGCATGCCTTTCGGTCTTTGCAATGCTCCGACGATATTTCAACGATGCATGATAAGTATATTTTCTGATTACATTGAGAGCATCATTGAAGTGTTTATGGATGATTTTAGCGTTTACGGTAATACTTTTGATAAGTGCTTGCAAAATCTCACACTTGTACTTAAGCGATGCATGGACACTAACCAGTACTTAATTGGAAAAAATGTCATTTTATGGTCGATCAAGGGCTAGTACTAGGTCATGTCATTTCATCTAAGGGGATAAAAGTCGATAAATCTAAAATTGATTTAATTCGTTTTCTAACCCCTCCAACTAGTGTGAGGGAGATTCGATCCTTTCTTGGTCATGCAGGATTTTATCGAAGGTTTATCAAGGACTTCTCAAAGTGTGCTTGACCACTGTGTAGGCTATTACAAAAAGAGGTGCCATTTCACTTTGATGAAGATTGTAAGACGACATTTGAAAATCTAAAGGAACTCTTGACGTCGGCACCTATCATCCAACCACCAAATTGGAGTAAGCCATTCGAGTTGATGTGCGACGCAAGTGATTTCGCATTGGAGGCAGTTTTAGGGCAACGAGATGGGAAGACACCACATGTTGTCTATTATGCATCGAGAACTTTGAATGATGCCCAACTCAATTACTCCACCACCGAAAAAGAGCTTTTAGAAGTTATTTTTGTCTTAGAAAAATTTCTCTCATATCTTATTGACACTAAAGTAACTATCTTTTCTGATCATGCAGCTCTTAGGAACTTGCTCAATGATAAGTGCGGATTTTTCACTTATTTATACCATTAAACTTAAGTTTTTGTGAGTTTTCTTGTGCATTATTTTTTAATATAGCTAAAATCCCTAAATTGGAGGAAAAACGGAAGAAAGAAGGAAGAAATGATTAATGGTGCAAAAAAGAGGACTTAGGGAAGTGTTTCTATATATAAAAAAAAAATTAAAAATTTACTGTGGCGCCGTGGCGCCCAAGCTTCAGTCATAGGCGCCGTAGCGCCACTTACGCGGCGCCGTGGCGCCCGGGTAGCGAGAAACCCGATTTTGACCCCTTTTTGGCTTATTTTCTACCCAACTTATCTCATTTCCTTCCTACAATATAAATACTACTTGAAGACCACTTCTAGGGAAAGAAATCAAGGGAGAAGCTGCCCCAAAACAAGAGCAAAAATCTGGGGAACTCCATTGCCAAACCATGAAGAAAATGGGAAAGATGAAGAAGAAGCTCCAATGCCATTGATCTCAACCTTCCATATCTTCATCCATAAGCTTTTCTCTTCTCTTTAATCTCATTTTCTATCAATAGGTTGTATTATTTTGTTAGCTATTATTGAATATCTTATGCATAGCTAAAACCTATTGTGATTGGGGGTTATTTTGGAACCCTATAATGATAATTTAATCAATTTGTGCTTCAAAGTTCTTGAGATTGATGTGGTTAATTCATTGTGCTTAATGTGTTTATCATTCTTCTCGATTATTTAGCGGGCCAACTAGATGATTGAGTTGTTTACAATATATGCTATTTTGGGAATTTTAGTACGTAATCGCTAATTTAACCAAAATCTAGTAGCAACTACACTTTGATGGATTATGAGGAATTTTCTATTAAATTTAGGTGGATTATCACTTAAGCTAACAAACCGAGCTTGTGTGTTTGCGCTTAATTCAATTCAACTCTCTTGTCGTAATGCTTTTGTTAAATTAAATCTAGCGAGCTTATCCTAGATTGTTTAATGAATAGGGTTGGGTAAATAGCTTGTTTTATTCAAGTAAAATATAAGGAGAGTTTGAGGTAATCGAGCTTGTGATTATTCTCGAATTGTTGTTGATCTTTTGAATGAAAATCCTTTGCGAATATCGATTAGAAATTCATTCTAGCGGCGAAAAAATATCCCTCGATCACATTTTCGTTTTCTTGTATTCTTTGTCATTTTTATCTTTTATATTTTCAGTTTATCGCTTCATTAGTTAAGTAACCAAACTCCCCCCCCAATTTACTTATTTGCACATTTTTACTTTCTTATTGAAATTGGCGTAATTGAAAACAATCCTCTGCGGGAATGACCCTTGCTTGCCACATTACTATTTCAACGACACATTTTTAGAAAAGTAAGGAATATTATTTTGACCCCCTTTCGGGCGTGTCACTCACCAAGAAAGATGCAAAGCCGAGGTTCATTCGATAGATACTCCTCTTGCAAGAGTTTGACCTTGAAATCAAAGACAAGAAGGAGAGCAAAAATTCTGTAGCCGACCATCTCAGTCGCCTTATTCATGAGAAAGAGACCCTTCCATTGAAAGAAAGCTTCCCTGATGAACAATTGCTCCAAGTCTCAGACACACATCCTTGGTTTGCCGACATCGTCAATTACTTGGTCACCAAGATTATCCAAAATGACTTGACCGATGCTCAGAGATAAAAGCTCAAGACAAATGCCAAGCATTTTGTGTGGGACGAGCCGTATTTGTGGAAACATTGCCCGGATCAATTGATAAGAAGGTGTGTACCTGAAAATGAATTTCATTCTATTCTTTCATTTTGTCATTCCTATGCATGTGGTGGGCATTTTGGTGCCAAGAGGACGGCTCTCAAAGTGCTTGAGAGTGGGTTATATTGGCTCACCCTTTCTAAGGATGCCTTCCTTTTTTTGTAAACACATGCGATAAGTGTCAAAGGGTTGGTACGTTGGGTGCCCGAAATCAAATGCCACAAACCCATATACTTGTTGAAATTTTTGATGTTTGGGGTATTGATTTTATGGGACCTTTCCCTTCATTATATGATAATCTTTTCATTATTCTTGTCGTCGATTATGTGTCGAAATGGGTGCAAGCAAGGGTCACTAGAACTAATGATTCTAAAGTGGTTGTAGATTTTGTCAAGTCTAACATTTTTGCAAGGTTTGGAACACCTCGAGTTATTATTAGTGATGGAGGGCATCACTTCTGCAACCGCTCTTTTTGGGCCCTGCTTAAGAAATACAACATCACGCATAAGGTATCCACGCCCTACCATCCGCAAACAAGTGGGCAAGTTGAAGTATCAAATCGGGAGATCAAATCCATTCTCGAAAAAATCGTGAATCCAAATAGAAAAGATTGGAGTCTCTGCCTCAATGATGCATTGTAGGCTTATAGAATAACATACAAAACACTGATCGGCATGTCTCATTTTCGGTTGGTTTATGGAAAGTCTTGCCATCTACCCGTTGAACTTGAGCACAAGGCATTTTGGGCGATCAAGCAAGTTAACATCGATCTTGGAGGTGCGGGGGATCAACGAAAACTTCAATTCAATGAACTCGAGGAAATCTGGAACGATGCTTATGAGAGTTCGAGGATTTACAAGAGAAAGCCCAAGGTATACCATGATAAAACGATCTCAAGGAAGAACTTTGCTGTTGGGCAAAAAATTCTTCTCTTCCACTCACGCCTTAAGCTTTTTCTAGGTAAACTACGTTCTAGAACCCCTTTGTTGTTACTAATATATTTCCTCATGGCGCAGTTGAAATCAAAAGCCTCCAAACTGAGAAAGAGTTTAAGGTGAATGGGCATCGGTTGAAGCCATATTTTGAACCATTCATACCACAAGACAGGGAAGAAATGCAACTAGAAGATTCGATTGAAAAACTTTGAAGAGGAAAAGTCTAGCTAAAGACTATAAAGAAGCCCTGGATAGGAGGCAACCCATTGTTATTCTTTTTGACATTCTTTTGTGATCATATCTTTTTATTTTTGATTATTTTTGTTTCCTATGTGACAGTTCCTCATGGCGCCGGATCAAAGCTTTGAGCTCCAATGAATGAAAATGAGCTGCAAGCACTCGCACAACCATCGCCGTAAAAACCAAATTTAGGGGAGTACTTGAACCTCTTGCTCTTTATATTTCCTACTTTCACATTGAGGACAATGTACAGTTTAAGTATGGGGGTGGTGTGGTATTGTACTTATGCTTGTGCTCGTGCTCGTGCTCGTGCTTGTTCTACTATGTGCTAAAATTGTGCTAAATTTTTTCTTTTCTCCAATACTCACTTTTCGGGTTTTATATTTGTGTTTTTATGCTTGTTTGTGGAGTTGGATTGCTTTGTTAGTTCGCTTTCGAGTCGTTGCATTACACAGATTTATGAAGTGTGAACATAAATGCTACTTGTTGTTTAGTTTCATCCACTCATTCCATGTTGGACTTATTATTGAGCACTTGTGTCATGAGATTCATTGTATGCACTTGATGGTGGCACTTGAGGTTGATTTGAACTTAAATGACCATGTTGATGAAAAATTCTTCAATCACTACCTATGAAAGTATAAGTTTGGGGGTGGTTGAATAGGTGAAGGAGATTGTTTAGAAGTGTATTAATTCCCTACTCAATTGATGGTTTTGTGGAGTGATGTCGAACTTCACTGGATGTTGGTTGTTGTTGTTCTTTGTGATAATATATATATAGAGGAAAAAGTTGCTACTTTAAGGAGTGTGAGTCCCCATTGAGTAATCCGGCCCTATGCATCACAATGTGTAGGAGATGATCTACCAATGAAGAAGGCTACCCTTAGGGACTAGAGCGTGAACTACCTACATTGGAAAAATGAAGAAAAATGTTATGGAATAAAATCTAGGGGTTGTTGTTGAAAGATTGGTGTTTGATGAAAATTTGTGTAATTTGAGCAATTTGAATCTTGGGGAATTATTGCATGACTAGATGGTTAATTTTACTGGTTCAACCCAATCAAGCTTGAGCGGAAAAATTTGTGTGATCCGAGAACAACCTTAAGTTTAGCACCTTGGGCTAGAGAGAAAATATCGAGTTGGGAGAGTGCTTCCCATGAGCGATAAAGGAAAATTTGACATTTTGAGGGTCGGGATTCTACCAACTTGTGCAAGGCGATGAATTGGTTGACAACACACACCCACAAGTCTTACATGGTTTGAGTTTAAAAATATGTTGTGGTAGCATTTTTGTAAACATTTCATAAGTTGTGTGTAATGTGATGTTTGAAGCAAAGTGGCAAGTTATCTAGCTAATAGAGTGTTTGTTACTATTACATTGTAGTTTGGTTTTAATTTGTGTGGTTGCATGCTTGTTTGTTTAGCTTTGTTCGAGGACTAACGAAGATTTAAGTTTGGGGTTGTGATAAGTGCGGGTTTTTGCACTTATTTTATCCTTTCAACTTTGATGTTTGTTTGAATTTCTATTATTTTTCGTTGCTTAATGTTTTTATTTTCAATTTTTAGGTGAAAACCCGAGTCGAGTATTGATGTGAAGAATTTGAGCGAGAAAAGAGTCAAAAGAATTGTGATGCAAGAATGCCAAAGTTCGGCGAACAAAACCATCAGTTTTCCTATGAAGAAATGTGGCTTGAGGGGTGAAATCGAGTGCAAAACCAGGAAGAAAATGAAGTTGACACAGAATTGAACCGTACGTACGCATAGGCCTGCAGGTTGTACGTACGCACGCTTGGCAAAACCAGTGACTGAAGGTAATTTCATTGCACTATGCGTACGCACATACAAAGCCATGCGTACGCATGGTATAATTCTGGAGCAAAACCCAAGAAAAAAATGAGAACTCTAATTTTAAGTTTTCTCGACCTATTTCTATCCGACCCGTCTCCCAACTCCTCTACAATATAAATACCACCTTGGAGACTTCTTCTAGGGCACGTTTTAGGGGAAGAACACGACCAAAAGAGGGAAAAAACTTGGGGTAAAACCTGGTACGAAATCTTCCACATTTGGGGAACTTGAAGAAGAAGGAGGAAACTCTCGGCATTGAAGATTTCAACCATAAATCTCTTTATCAATAAGCTTTCTCTTGCCTTTAATCTCATTTTCTTCAATGTATTTTATGGTTTTGTTGGATATTTGTAATTACATTATGAATACCTAAACCTAGATGTGATTGGGAGTGATTTTAACCCGAGTAATGATTTTCTAATCACCGATTTGTGCTTGATAGTTCTTGTGGTTAATGTGCTTAATCCATTGAATTTATTGTTCATAGTGTTCTTCTCGATTATTTAGCGGCGCAACTAGATGTTTGGGTTTTTTCAATATTTGCTAATTTGGGAAATTGAGTATGTAATCGCTATTTTTACTGGACCCTAGCGACGACTACATTTTGATGGATTATGAGGAATTTTCTATTAAATGTAGGTGGATTATCACTTAAGTTAACAAATCGAGCTTGTGTGTTTGTGCTTAATTCAATTCGACTCTCTTGTGTGAATGCTTTCGTTAAATTAATTCTAGCGATCTTATCCTAGGTTATTTGATGATTAGGGTTGGGTAAAGAGCTTATTTTATTCAACTAAAATCTAAGGAGAGTTTGAGGTAGTCGAGCTTGTGATTATTCTCGAATTGTTGTTAACCATTTGAAAGAAAATCTTTTGTAAAATTGGATTAGAAAATCATTCTCGCGGTAAAGAATTATCCCCCGATCACACTCTCTCTTTTGTTGACTTATCGCCTTCGTTATTTAATTTTATTGCATTTCAAGTAATGCACTATTTCCATTTTTAATTTGTTGTGTTCTTTAGTTTAGCGAATGAATCAAAACCCCCCTATTTATATGCTTTCACTATTTATTTTCTTTTGCACGATTAACATAATTGAACCAATCCTCTGCAGGTAATGACCCTTGCTTGCATTATACTATTTGAACGACATTTATTTTTAGCCAAGTAAGGAATTATATTTGGACGCCCCTTTGGTGGCGACCACTCATCATCATCTTTTGATTGAGCTAACAAGTGATATCAGAGCTGTAGATCATTGGAAAAGGGACTAGGAAGTCTGAGGAAGAAGAAGGAATCAAAACCAGTAAGTTTCAGGAGAAGGTTGATGTACTATGAGTAAAAGAATCTATTAAGCCAAATACCGGTAAGTTAAAAGATCCTTTTCTATATCCAGTATTTTCAATATACACTAGGCCAAAAATCTGGTATTTTCTTTGCCAAATTCGGTAAGTTCTCAACATCCGGTATTTCCAAATCCGTTAATCTCAAATCCAATATCCAAAAATCCGGTAACCACATACCGTATCTCTAAATCCGGTATTTTCTGTCTCACCAAATTCAGTAAATTTCTGTGAAATCTGGTAAATTTCTTGAATACAGTATTATAAAATCCAGTATTTTCTGAGGTAAAAATGTCTGGTTCAAGCTCATCCTCATTGCCTTTACCTGCTATTTTTAATGGTGAAAGCTATGACTATTGGTCAGTTAAAATGAAAGCATTTTTAATAGCACACGATTTATGAGATATTATTGATCAAGGATATGATCAACCTGAACCAGAGGGAAACTATACAGCTGCTCAGCAGAAACAACACAAGGAACAATCTATAAAAAACATGTAAGCATTGTCTTTCTTATTTACTGCCGTTTCAGAAGAGATCTTTCCCAGAATAGTGACTGCAACTACAGCCAAGGAGGCCCGGGATAAACTTGATGAGGAGTTTAAAGGCTCAGAGAAAGTCGGGGCAGTAAGATTGCAAGCTTTGAGTAGGGAGTTTGAAAATCTCAGGATGAAGGAGACTGAAAAAATCAAAGATTATACCTCAAGAGTTGTTGATGTTGTGAAACAAATCAAGTTGAATGGTTGCAGTTAAGAAAGTTGTTCAAAAAGTGCTGATTACTCTACCCGAAAAATATGATGTTGTGACAACAGCCATTGAACATACTAAAGACCTGGCAAGTCTCACTTTAACTGAGCTTACAGGTGCTTTACTGGCTTATGAACAAAGGATAGCATCGAGGAATGAAAAATCAGCTGAAAGTGCTTTTACTGCACGCATAAGCAGCAGTATACCAGAGGGGATTTTGCTGGGAAGAAACAATATGATAAAAAAAAAAAAAAAGAAGATAGTGGCAGCAAATAATCAGTATCTTATCCTCTATGTGGTGTTTGTGGTAAATCAGGACATGGAGATAAATTTTGTTGGAAAGCACACAAATGCAAAGTATGTAATAAGGTTGGACATCCTGAAAAGCATTGCTTTAGAAATCGATCAAATCAAACTCCAGTACATCATCAACCCAGAAATCACTATCAACAAGCTTCAATGGCAAGTCAAAAGAAGCCAGAAGATCATCTTTTCTTGGCATTTCATATGTCAAACACAGTGGAAGCAGATTCTTGGTTTATTGATAGTGCTTGCACAAATTACATGACAAGCAAAGAGGAGATTTTCTGTGATTTGAATCCAAATTGTAAAGCCCAAATCAAGATCGGAAATGGTGAAGTGGTATCTGCCAAGGGAATTTGAACTATTGCTGTTCAAACTAAGAAAGGTATGAGATACATTGATAATGTTTGACTTGTACCTGGTTTGAGTTCAAATTTACTAAGTGTTGGTCAAATGGTTCAAAATGGTTATTCATTGCACTTTAAAGATAACTTGTGTAAGATACATGATTCCAACAATGTGGAAATTGCTTGTGTACCTATGAGGAACAAAAGCTTTAGTATTTACTGGGAAAACGTGATTGCAAATGCTGTTGTGGTGAATGTTGATGACTCAAATCTGTAGCATAAGAGATATGGGCATTATAACTTTAAGTCCTTAGCTTACCTACACTCTAAAATTTTGGTAAGAGACTTTCTTGAAATTCGAGAGCTAGGAGGAGTGTGTAAAGGCTGCAGTTATGGAAAGTGCATAGAGATGCATTTCCAACTAATGGAGTTTGGAGAGCAACACAGAAGCTGGAATTGGTACATACTGATATATGTGGACCTATGAGGACACCCTCATTGAGCCAAAATCTATACTTTGTACTGTTTATTGATGATTGTACAAGGATGTGCTGGGTATACTTCATGGAAAACAAGTCTGATGTTTTTTAAATTTTCAAGAAGTTTAAAGCCTTAGTTGAAGGGCAGTTAGGGTGTAAAATTCAGATGCTAAGATCTGATAATGGCAAAGAGTATACTTTGAAAATGTTTGATTAGATTTGTGAAGAGCATGGAGTTCATCATCAACTTTTAGTACCATACACTCCACAGAAAAATGGAGTGGCTGAAAGGAAGAACAGATCAGTCATGGAAATGGCCAGAAGCATGATGGGTGAGAAGAAGTCACCAAAGAAATTTTGGGCAGAAGCTGTGTATACTTCAGTATATTTGCAGAACAGATTGTCAACCAAAGCTGTAAATGGTAAGACTCCTATTGAGGCTTGGACTGGTGTAAAGCCTACTGCAAAACACCTCAAGGTGTTTGGATTTCTGTGCTATATACATGTTCCAGATCATAAGAGGGGTAAACTGGACAACAAGGCTGTGAGAGGTATTTTGCTATAGAGTGTATAATCTAGAGATTGAAAACATTGTAGTCTCAAGAGATATCAAAGTTGATGAGAATACTAAGTGGAAGTGGGAAGAAGCTGAATCTCAGCAGCCTTAGTTTTCAATACCTATAGTGCATCAAAATGCTCCAGTGCCAGAACCTGAAGACCAACAGCCTGTGATGGAGTCCAGTGCTTCAAACGATGGACCATCAGAATCCATTTCAAGTTCTAGTCCACCTCCTAGAGGTACTAGACCATTAAATGAAGTGTATGAAAGATGTAATATGACTATTGTTGAGCCAAATAGCTAAGATGAAGATGCAAAACATCATGAGTGGATAAATGCAATGGAGGAGGAGATAAAAATGATTCAAAAGAATGAAACTTGGGTGTTGGTGCCAAGACCATCGATAAGAAAGTGATAGGAGTAAAGTGGATTTACAAAGGTAAGATGAATCCTGATGGTTCAATCTACAAGTATAAAACAAGACTGGTAGCTAAAGGTTTTGCACAAGAATGTGGGGTTGATTACTTTGAACTTTTGCTTCAATTGCAAGACATGATACAATTAGGCTGTTGATTGCATTAGCTGCTCAAAAGAGATGGAAAATTCATCAGCTTGATATCAAGTCAGCTTTTCTTAATGGTGAACTGCAGGAAGATGTTTTTGTAGAACAACATGATGGTTTTATTTCAAAGTCAGTACCTGATCATGTGTGTAAATTAAGAAAAGCTTTGTATAGCTTAAAGCAAGCTCCAAGAGCTTGGTATAGCAGAATTGATGGCTATTTGTGTGGCAACGGATTTCAAAAGAGTGAAAGTGAACATACTCTATATGTGAAATTAGACTCTTATGGAAATATTTTGATCATCTCTTTGTACATGGATGACTTGTTGATCACTGGGAACTATGTTGAACTGATTCAATCATTCACAGTTGAGCTTGAGAAGGAGTTTGAGATGACAAACCTGGGAAAAATGAAGTATTTTCGTAGGATTGAAATTGAACAGAGGTCTGATGGGATTTTTATGTCACAACACAAATATAGTACTGATATTTTGAAGAGGTTTAAAATGATGGAGTGCAAACCAGTGGATACGCCTATAGCATTGAATACAAAGTTATCAAAAGATGATGGAGATCAACGAGCAAATGAAAGAAATTTCAGAAGTCTTGTTGGGAGTTTGTTGTATTTAACTTCAACAAGACCCGATTTAATGTATGCGGGAAGTCTGTGTCCAGATTTATGTCAAATCCTTCACAAACTCACTTTGCCACTGCCAAAAGAGTCCTAAGATATATCAGAGGCACTCTCAAGCATGGTATGTACTATGAAGGAGGAGTTGGATCAGTTTTGATTGGCTATTCAGATAGTGATTAGGCTGGTTCAGTGGATGATATGAAGAGCACGTCTGGGTACCTATTTTCTCTAGGATCTGGTGCATTCTGTTGGAACTCAAAGAAGCAGGATATAAGAGCTCAATCAACAGCAGAAGCAGAATATGTGGCTGCATCATCTGCTGTAAATCAGACGGTTTGGTTAAGGAAAATTCTAGGTGATTTGCATCAAAACCAATCTGATCCTACTTCAATTTTAGTTGATAATCAATCAGCTATTACTTTGGCCAAAAATTCAGTCAACCATGGAAGAACAAAGCACATCAAAGTCAGATTTCATACAATCAGGGAAGCAGAGAAAAAAGGTGAAGTTCATCTGCAATATTGTCCTTCTCAAATCCAGTTAGCTGATTTATTTACTAAGCCTCTTGCAAAAGCTCGATTTGAAGATTTGAAGCATCAAATTGGAGTACTAAATGGAAGCTTCAAACAGGAGATTGAAGGATAAAAACGTATGAAGCATCCATTTAATTGTCATATTTTGTATTGCATTTTATTTTAATGTATTTGGATGCAACTTGCATTAGTTTACTGTTGTCTATGTCAGTTTTTCTATTTTAATATTGTATTGAAATCTTTCAATCATTACCATATAAACTTGTGTATGGGGTGAAGTATGTGAGTAATGTTATTGTGTATCAGAAGAGAAAGATTTCTCTCCTCAATTTCAGCATTGTTCCTTCTCTCCTTCCTTCCACTCCTCAGCTCGTATTCATTAGTTTCTTCACAAAAACAAAAGGATCGTTTTTTGATCCATTTCATCTTGCAAAGGATATTGCAAGTCTTGTATGGAGCTCATCATCATCTTTTGATTGAGCTAACACCAAATTACATGAGTTTTTTGAATTGGAATGAAATATGCTTGATAGGCTTGAATATTCCCATTTTACAATTTGCATCTTATCTGCAGATATTGATTTAACTGGGTGGGTGTTTAGTGTATCATTTTGGCATGTAATCAAACCATAAAGCTTCTGCCTACGGAACTACAATTTTACCTTCAACTCTACTCTATAATTAAACCATAAAGCTTCTTCCTCCGTACTTACCCTTTGGGACTATTAGAACATTAAACACATTTTCCCCCTAATCTACTCTTTCTTTTATTTTTACTATTTTTATTGCAAGCAAGTGAATTCAGGGCTCAAAAACCATAGTTTCATAACAATTTATATAGTCCAAAGTTTCTTTCATATGATAATATACTCAATACTCCATAAACTTAAGATACAAAAATTCATGTTATACGAGTTCAAATAATTTATAATTAAATGAGTCATTAAGTAAATTGCTAACAGCCCTCTATAAATAAGAATGCGGTTGTGAGGGGGTAATCAAGATTTTTTGATTTTTGACCTTTCAATTATATTGCACCAATAGCCTAAAAAATTATGTGCTTAGATGATAAAATGAACAATACATATATTTTGTTTAAAAATAATAATTTAAAAAGATATAATAGAAAAAAAAATTGTTTAACTGAAAAAGAAGTACAATTGTTTTCTTATATAAATTTGAATTTCTAAAACTCAAAATTGGACAAAACCATCCACCAAGAGTAATGATGCAACAAAAGTCGAAGGTTGATGATCAAAATGTCCCTATGTAAAGGTTGAGTACAATCTGATACATAGAATATAGATTGGGACCAATCATGCAATTTTCCCAATAAATAATGGCACATAAAAAGTACCAACTACCAACCAAATGATCTGAAGTGATAACGCAAAACGACTTTCGAGTTATCTACCATTTATTTCTATCTATTTATAAATTCTTCCCATACTAGGCCTAAAATTTTTAATATCACTATACTACTGTTCTTGACTATTTACAAACAAGACTGATGTTGTATACTTGATGTTTGGTTAATACATCTTATTTGGAAAATCATGTTTCTTTAAATTCATTTTCAACGTTACATTTTCCCAAAAAAATCATTTTGCACTGATTCGATAATTTTTCTTGACTTACATATTAAAAAAATTGGGTTTTCACTTCAGATTAAGCTTGAGCATTTTAACCAAAATCAAATCTCCCAAACCAGAATCAAAAGTTTGATCCGATTCCAAAAAAAAATAAAAAATTAGGAACCGAATCGACTGGATCCGAGTTGATTCTTGGTTCCTGAACCAGAAACTGGGTAACTAAATGGAATCGATTTTTTTAAATATAATCTTTTATTTATAATTTATAGATTGAGTAGAAAAATATAAAATAAAAAAAACCCTAATTGGGATATTAATTTATCTAAAACTATAGACTCTAATTACCCTAAGAAATAAATACTATTTCCTACTTTGTTGCCTCTCGTCTCACATCACATTCTTGCATCTCAGAGGTAAGTACATATTAGTATTTGCAATTTGAATTTTCTATGAATCAAAGTGAATAAAATTAGGTTGTAGTATAAGTTGATGAATCAAAGCATTTATTCTTTACATTTTGAGATTTTTACTTTCTTGCATTATTTACAAACTTATGTGGTTTTTAATTTTTTATAATGTGTGTCAAATGAACTTGATAAATTCATAGCTTGGACTGTGGTGTGCCTCTTTACTTATCTCGAGTTCGTGATTTTTTTTTTGAAATATAATTTTTTTTTTTAAATTCAAACATGGCGAGTTCAATATATGTATTGTAATTTCTTGATACTATATAATGTATCTAATTAGTATTATTTGTGTCAATTCATTTTAAAAGTTGAAGAATTTAAGCATTGTCCATAATTAAATTATAGACTCTAGTATGACTCACTTATGGATTGAATAAGATTTATTAAGAAAAGAAATAATTTCTTCTCCAACTATAATTTAATTTTCTCCACTTTTTGTGATTTTTAGTCTCTACCATTTGGCTTCTTGAAGATTTTTTAGTTGAATTTTCTCCCTTACACAAATGATGTTGAGTACTAATGCATTAAGTATATGCATTGAAAGATTTTATATGAAAATATTTATTAAATGTATAAAAACTAAATGTTATGGTAAAACTGAAGTGGAACTCAAACCGATAATTTGGATTTGATTTCAATAATTACAAGGACCCTAATAATTCCATTTACTAAATATAACCGATGCACCCTAATCTCTTCTAAACAATTACTATTTATCCATACCACTTCACATGCACGTACACAAACTAGCTTTGCACAAAGAGTTGACTGATATATACATATATACCCAAATTTTTGTTGGGTAATATTGTTTATAGTGACGCCAAAAGACCATAATATATTTTTGAGAATTCTTGCCGACAATTGGATAGAGTAATGGCAAGAAAAACAAGAAAAGAAAATGAGATGGAAATGATCAATATGCAAGAAATCTGAAAGAGCAAAGTCGGGGTTAGTGTTGAACACCTTGTCCTTAAGTCGAATTTACCCTGCAACGGTGCCTACGGTTTATGGCAATCAACTTCCAAGATACAACGACTATCACTTGTGTTTGTAGCACTTCAAACACAAGCACGCCGAACCAGAATAACGACCTTTGTACTTCAAAATGAAAAGAATATGAAAACAGAATTTACACAACAAGAATGCAAGAAATTTGTTGAAGAGAAGAAGAGAGAATGATATTTATGTTTGCATATAACTGGTGTAAGGAATAGGACGTCCCTAGGGTCCTTTTTATAGAGGATGAAGAGTTGGGAATGGAGTGGTATTGAACCAAATCGTGCAACACTTCAAAAGGACGCGACATTGTTCTGTGGCTCGCTTTCCGTCAACCTCTCGCTTGAGCGAAGGTTGACACCTGTCGCTCGAGCGATAGTATTATCTAGCTTCCTCTAAATTTTAGTCAAATCTTGGACCGCAATTTCTCATTCACCCAAAATTGGTTTCGACATGCCAAATATACACGAAAATCAAATATACCGTTTCGGAGCGGCGGAGCGGCGAAGCGGCAAACCATTTGCATAAACAAATTAGGTCTAAATATTTGGCCAAAGCTAATGTTAAGTCACACTTTCCAATGTTTGGTTTTTTAACACTTAACCAATGTTCTCGAATTGTTAAACTAATTTCCAACAATTTTTACAAAAGTCATAGAATTGTATAAATCTAAAATAATAAATATTATTACACAACTATAGCTCAGTTGGTACTTTGATACCATACCTGCAGAAGAAATTTTCTGCCTTTGCTGGCTTTTTTACTTTGTTTCATAATTGGTCGAGGAGAGTAGGGAAGTACAGGAGAGGGATGGGCATGCCAAATCTAAGTGCTAGGATTTTGGCATTATGATTATGGGATAAGAATGGACGGTTCAGATTGTTGGTGTTTGAGATATGCGTGATGGCACGTATGGATCATATTCGGCTAATGGGTTTTGCTGTTATCTCTCATTTCCAGTTCTTTAAAGTCGGATTATGCATATACGCAATGGGGTAATGCCAGAAATCAAGTATATTTTCTTAGTAGTTTATATTTGGGAGAATGGTAGCTGAGATGCCAAAAATTTCTTTTTACTCATAAACTTTATTCAAATAATTAATTTGTGACATCAAGGGCGAATCCAGGATGAGAGTTCAGCTAGGGCGGATCGCTGATCATTGACCGTTGACCATTGACCGTCAACAATCAACGATAGTAATAGCGATGTCTATTAATATTTGTCTTGTTATCTCTTATATTTGGATTAAAATTGATTCTAATATTTGCCTTCTTATTTCTTTCCCCTTCTTATTCAACTGCATTCTCTCTTTCCTCTTCTTAATTATTATTCTTCTATGTTCTTGTCTCATAGACAGGCCACAGTCCACATTCGTTAAGAATCTGGTGAGAACCACATAGCAACGATCACTATGCAACCATACAAAAGATTGAGATCCCAAGAAAGTCCAAAGAATAACTTGATTTAGAATTTGAACCAAGAACGTTGAACCAAGCAACCAAATAAAAATGAAGTTTGAATGACCTCTTGATTACATAACCCGTGATCCACACCCAATATTGAACGCTACAAGAAAATCTTGATAAGTTCACGATGTTTAATGAAGAACGAAGAATAAAGCACAATTGCCTCTCAAATTACTTATCAAATTGTCAAAAGTTCTTACAATAATGAATAAGTAAAGTATTTATACTAAGATTAGAAAACCTAGGAAAATTGCAAATAATATCCCAAATATGGTAAAATATCATCCAATATAGAATTATAAGGAAATAAGGAATTTCGCGCGAAAAAGGAAAATCTTGGCCTCCGTTTGTACCATGCGACCGCATGGTACATCTTCGTGGTTGGATAGTGTATCTTCGTACGGTCGTAATGAAGGAAATATTGGTGCCCTTCACTCACGGCTTCTTGTTGTGCGACCGCATGGCACTTAATGTTTTGCGGTTGCATGGTTATGCATTTTGACTTCGTCTTCGATCACTTGTATCGTGTTGATCCAAGTTGATTCTGACTTTGACCCCAATATGAAACTTGTTTATTTACTTGTGTGGATCATGACGTCGTCCACCGTTGCTTGCGCAAGTAGTCTCATTGCTTGATTTATCTATTTCTCCCCTAATCGCCTCATCGGTCCTCCTTCGATAATCAACGGGTCTCGTTCTGGGCTCGTCTTCATCAAGCTCGACTCCTGGATCATATAATTCCCTCTCTCTTCAAAAGGATTCGACCTTGAATCTGTGCCTTTATCAAAGAGAGAGAGAGATCAGAAACATTATACTTACCTGGAAGATCTAATTTGTATGCGTTGTCATTGATCTTCTCCACAACTTGAAATGGACCATCCCCTCGTGGTTGCAACTTTGATTTCCTCTGCTCTGGAAAGCGTTCCTTTCTGAAATGAATCCAAACCCAATCTCCAGGTTCAAATGTCACGCTCCTCCGTCCATTGTTTGCTTGTATGCAAAGTTTTTTTTTTTTTAATTCTCAATTTGCAACCTTACCTTTTCATAGAGTGACTTCACCAATTCGGCCTTTCTTTTACCATCTAAGCTACCTCGTTCATTCACAGATAAATGTATTAAATCCAAAGGTGTTAGTGGATTAAAATCATAAACAATTTCAAATGATGAAAATGAAGTAGTAGAATGCGTGGCCCTATAGTTTTCATGGTCCTATTCATTACCTCGGTCTGACCATCGATCTGTGGATAACAAGTTGTTGAAAACAAAAGTTTAGTGCCTAACTTACCCCCACAAAACCTACCAAAAATGACTCAAAAATTTCACATCCCGATCAGAAACTATGCTCTTAGGTACCCATGTAAAGGCACTGTTTCCTTAAAGAATAACTCCGCAATGTTGGTGGCATCATCAGTCTTATGACATACTATGAAATGTGTCATCTTGGTAAACCTATCTACCACCACGAATATCGAATCTCATTCTTTCTTAGTCCTAGGTAAATCCAAAACAAAATCCATAGAAATATCAATCCATGGTTCACTAGGTGTAGGTAATGGTGTATACAAACCTTGAGATAAAACCTTAGACTTAGCTCTTTTACAATTTATGCATCGACTACATACTCTCTCAACATCACTTTTCATCATAAGCCAATAAAAATACTTGACCAACATATCTAAAGTCTTTTTAACTCCAAAATGTCCCATCAATCCACCTCTATGTACTTCCCTCACTAACAACTCTCGCATTAATTAATTTTTAATACACAACCTGTTTTCCTTAAACAAATATCCATCCTGCTTAAAATTTTTATCTCTAGCCCCTTTGTTACATGATGAATAAATATCAGAAAAATCTAGATCACTAGCATACATGTCCTTAATATATTTAAAACCAAGAAATTTAGAACTAAGAGAAGTCAATAGTGCAAACTTTCGAGACAATGCATCCTCCACCATATTTTCCTTACTTTGTGTAGAGGCCTGAATCTTTTCTATAAAGTTAGGCCCATAATTGTGTGATTAACTTCACATTAGGCCCAATAAAGGAAAAATAAGCCCAAAAGATAGTCCAATACATGTTTAAAGGTAAAACGATGTTTATAAAGTATTTTCTTAAAAATGATTTGATGAAGATTGGACGGAATGCAAAGTATTTCATTTTATGGCTAAAAGTACACTTCAAATATTTTTAGTCTCCTTTGAGACCCATTTTCGACATAGAAAAATTCGAATTTGAAAATGATATCTAATAAAAGTTGTAGCTCTTTGAGTTAGATTTCCAACGCATTTTGAATCACCTCAATCGGATATCGGAAGAAAAGGTTATGATAAAAATACTGTAAGCTGTGCAGTGTCGACCCGAAAACCCGAAACTTGCGAATTTTTTGAATTAATGGCCACTACTTGCACTACTTAATTACCCTATTTAATATGACCTTTCACCCACCCCAAATCTCACCTATAAATACCCTCTTCACTCATTTGATTTTTCACACCAAAAGCACTTTCAATTTGCTTTCAAAGTTGAGAGAAAAATAGAGAGTTTGAGAGAGAAAAGGAAGGAGGTTTTCAAAGTATTTTTCAGAAGTTTTAGGTGTGGGCAAAAATATTTTGCAAGAAGATTTTTGTGATTTCAAAAGGCGTTTTCAAACAACAAAGGAAGGTCCAAACGTCCAAGCTTCGTCAAAGTTTTGAAGTTCATCCAAAATTTTTCAAAGTTCTTTTCAAAGTTCATCAAGCATCAAATCGAGGTGGATAGAGGTGCATAAAGTTGTTATACGTGTTTAAGTTATAATTTCTAGCAAGTAATGTTTTATGTTAAAGGCTAATGTTGTGTGTCAAATGGTATCGTCGGTTCGGCATGTGCCTTTCATGTCAAATGGTTCCGTCGGTGCAGCATACATTTAAAGGTTAATGTTGTGTGTCAAATGGTATCTTCGGTTCGGCATGCACCTTTCATGTCAAATGGTTCCGTTGCTACGGCATACATTTTCATGTCAAATGGTACCTCCGGGTACGGAATGTTTTATGGAAGTTCTAATGTTAATTGTTATGAAATGCTTAGCTTAATCACGATTGCACCTATGACGCCTATTGAGTTTTCAACTCACGGGTTTCTACCCTATATCTACAGATTAAATGTTGATGCACCGGGTTGGATGATGGAAGAGATGGAAGGAGATGCAATAAGCTTATGGGAACCCGGTGAACAAGTGATTTAGATTTAAAGTCTTTAACGTTTCAAATGTTACTTCCAACGTTATTTCTTTTGAGTATCTTGACCAAGTCATGGTTTCATCAAATAAATTATATTTCGTTATTTTGGAAAGTTATAAAGTGTTTTATTTCAATATCCTTCAAAAAGAATGTTTGTTAAGATTTAAACTTCCGCTAAGATATGCACACTTGTTACTAAACCACCGGTTAAGTTAAGTAAAGTAAGTAGCGTCCCGGTCCACTAGGGGTTGGGGCGTTACAGCGTGGTATCAGAGCAAGGTTTTTAAACCGGTTCTGTAGACCAAGTATGTTTTCAAAACAAAAAAACAAAAATTGAAAGTTTAAGGTATTCCATGGCATATTACATTCATCCATCGAATCTCATCCTACAGCCCAGGTATGTGCAAAGTTTAAAGTTATGGAAGTTATGTTTATGGAAGTTATGATTTGATGCTTTGATAAGTTATGGCACATTTTCAAGTATATGTTTATGTTAAAATTAAATGTGCTGTTTCAAAGATATGTATTGGACTTGGGCTAAAACTTAAATTTATGGGCATAAAGAAAATGTATGTTATGATGTTATGTGATAAAAGGCATAATTGGGCATTTATGTGACAGAATGGTTAGATATTTACAAACAGCAAGGAAGACTACAGCTAGGGCTTATAGGGCAGATTTAAACCGTAGAATTGCTATCCATGCTTATGAGAACTATGTAACGGATCCTAATCGACCGCTTAGCGATCATGTGCATGACATCTATGAGAGATGCATGACGGTGGTTAATGCCAGTATGGAGATCACGCATATTGAAGCCATAAATAACCTCATACACTCCCTCCCACCTCAATGGGGAGATATGGGAGTCACAGTTAGAGATGAAATGTTAGAAGGCAATCCAAACATGTTCGAGTTCGAGAGATATTGCCATGCCCTGATAGATTTATGGGATGATGTAATCCATGAGGATCCTGAGGAAGAACCTATGGCTGAGGAAGAAGACCCTGAAGAGGAACCCGAGGAGGAGCAGGAGCCTGAACTAGAACCACAAGTGATGATAGATATAGAGTCCGGGCCTGAGGCAGAAGATTCTTCCGAAGATGAAACTCCACCAAGGAAGCTTCATAAAACTCATAGGGATTAGAGATCTAGATATTCCCATTTCCTTATGATGTCTTCTTTCATGCTAAGTTTATCAAACTATTATGTAATCCTGATTTCAAGAAGTATGAGAAATAAAGATCTTATCTTTCTTCCTTACAAAAAAAAAGAAGTTAATAAGAAACCTTACATCTTATCCGTAGGAAAATGTCGCGAACCAACCAGAACAACCTGATAAGAGATCTCCTCCAAGCAGTTCAAGACCTAGGCAGACAGAACCCGAACCAGGCTCAACCCCTAGCACCAGCTCCTAATGCTCTTCAAACCCATGCTTCAGTGGTCGAGCAATTTCGAAGGCACAAGCCCCCTACTTTCAATGGAGCAACTGATCCACTTGCAGCCGAGGAGTGGCTTCGCAAGTTGGAGAGAATATTCCGATTGATAGGGTGCACGAACTCTCAAAAAGTCCAGTGTGCTGAGTTTATGTTCTCCGGTGATGCAAGTCACTGGTGGGAATCAATGTCTCGAACTAGGACTCCGGAGCAACAATTGACGCTAACATGGGAATAGTTCAAGGAGGAAGTGATGGATAAGTACTTTCCCCAATCTCTAAGGGATTTCAAGGAGGGCGAATTTCTTCAACTCAAACAGGGAACCATGACCCTGACGGAGTATGAATGGAAGTTTGACCAACTCTCAAGGTATGCTACACATTTGGTAGACATGGAGGCCAAGAAAATACGAAGGTTCGAGCAAGGCCTGAACTCGGACATGAGTATGATCCTTATGTCCCACGATTTCACGTCTTACAGTGGAATGTTGGAACGAGCTCATGCAATCTGGTATCAGAAGGCTAATGCGGAGAAATCGGTTCAATTAGACAACTGACAGGATAAAGGGCAGTTTAGGAAACGAAGGTGGAACGACCAAGATAAAGGAAAAAGCAAGTGTCAGAACAAGAGGGCTAATGGCTGAGCCAATGCCAATAAGAGCATAGTGCCAGTCATTGCGCCATGTGCTAAGTGTGGAAGGACACATCGTGGCGAATGTCTGCAAGGGAAGAATGTTTGTTACCGATGCGGGAAGCCAGGACATATCATCAGGGATTGTCCCTTGTCTGCACCGAAAAATGATGACAGCAAGGATCAAGATCAGAAGGGAAAAACACGAGTTTTTGCACTGACTCAGAAGGAGGCAGAGGAGAACTTGAACGTCATAGCAGGTACTCTATTGATAGCTAATATGCCTGCTTATGTACTATTTGATTCAGGAGCTACGCACTCCTTTGCATCGACGATTTTTATGGCTAAGTCTAGTATTACCTGTGATAAATCGGAAGGCATATTAGAAGTTAGTATCCCTACAGGTAACCCTTTGAGTACTGATAAGATAGCCAAATCTGTTAGTATTGAAGTTGAGGGAAAACCTATGGAAGCAGACTTATACATGATAGAGATGAATGACTTCGATGTAATACTAGGCATGGATTGGTTGGGTAGTAATTATGCCACCATCCGATGTAAGAAAAAGGAAATATTATTTCAGAAACCAGGAGAGGAACCATTTCCTTTCTTTGGAATCAAGACGAAACCTTTTATTCGACTAGTATCGGCTTTACAAGCTGAGAAGATGTTGAGAAAAGGAGCTTGTCAAGGATATTTGGTAAATATCCTAGGAGGGAATCAGGAGACAGTAAAGATTGAGGACGTACCAATAGTACGGGAGTTCGGAGATGTGTTTCCAGAAGAGCTATCTGGTATTCCACCAGATAGGCAAGTGGAATTCACCATAGAGCTAATTCCTGGAGCGGCACCAATGTCGAAAGCCCCATATAGAATGGCTCCGAAGGAACTACAAGAGTTAAGGAAGCAAATACAGAAACTCCTTAATATGGGATTCGTACGACCAAGCGTATCTCCATGGGGTGCGCCAGTGTTGTTCGTGAAGAAGAAAGATGGAAGCATGAGGATGTGTATCGATTACAGAGAGTTGAATCGATTAACCATCAAGAATAAGTACCCACTCCCAAGAATCGAGGATCTCTTAGATCAACTGAAAGGAGCCAAGGTATTTTCCAAGATCGATTTACGATCTGGGTACCATCAATTAAAAGTGAAGACAAAGGATATACCTAAGACAGCTTTCAGGACTCGTTATGGACACTACGAGTTTACGGTGATGCCATTTGGATTAACCAATGCACCAGCAGTGTTCATGGATCTGATGAATCGAGTATTTCATCAGTATTTAAATCAATTTGTCATAGTCTTTATTGACGACATTTTGATATACTCCAAGAGTAAGGAGCAACATGAAGAGCATCTAAGAGTAGCCCTAGAGGTGCTACGCAAGGAGAAACTATATGCCAAATTCAAGAAGTGTGAATTCTGGCTTGAACGAGTTGGATTTCTTGGACATGTAGTCACTGCCTAAGGGATTGAAGTAGATCCAGCAAAAGTGGAAGCAGTAACTAACTGGAAGGCGCCAACTAATGCTGGTGAAGTATGGAGCTTTCTAGGATTGGCCGGATATTATCGAAGGTTTATTGAAGGATTTTCCAAGATAGCTGGCCCAATGACGCAGCTTACAAGAAAGGGAGTCAAATTTCAATGGACGGATATCTGTGAGAAGAGTTTTCAAGAACTTAAGCAGAGGCTAATATCTGCGCCTGTGTTAACAATACCTGAGGGAACAGAAGGGTTTGTTATATACAGTGATGCGTCCAAGCAAGGGCTAGGATGTGTACTGATGCAGAATGGAAAGGTAGTAGCCTACGCTTCAAGGCAATTGAAGAAGCATGAGCAGAACTACCCGACGCATGACTTAGAGCTTGCGGCAGTAGTATACGCATTGAAAATATGGCGACACTACTTGTACGGAAGTAAGTGTGAAATTTATACGGATCATAAGAGCTTATAATATTTCTTCACACAGAAGGAACTAAACATGAGACAAAGACGATGGTTAGAGTTAGTGAATGATTACGACTGCACCATTCACTACCATTCAGGTAAGGCAAATGTGGTGGCCGACGCCTTGAGTAGGAAATTGACGGGACAGTTGACGTCACTACTTACTTGTCAAATGGAGTTAGACAAGGATTTGGAAATATTGAAGATTGAGGTGGTTACCACACCAAGACAAGTCACAGAGAGATTAGCAGCTTTGACCATTCGACCTACTCTTCGAGAGCGAATTATAGAAGCACAAGGTAAGGACCTGTTCTTGATAAAGATCAAGGAAGAAGTTGGAACAGATAAGAGGAAAGATTTTGGAATAGCCGCAGACCAAGCACTGATGTTTAAAGGAAGAATCTGCGTGCCTAAGAATGAGGATTTGAGGAACGAGATATTAAAAGAAGCTCATTCCATCCCGTACACCGCACATCCCGGTGGTACGAAAATGTATCGAGACCTTCGAGATACATTCTGGTGGAGAAACATGAAAAGGAGTATCGGACTCTACGTGCATAAATGCATAGTATGTCAACAGGTTAAGGCGGAACACCAAAGACCAGCAGGATTGCTGAATCCTTTAGAGATACCTGAATGGAAATGGGAAAACATCACAATGGATTTTGTGGTTGGATTTTCCAAGTCAGCAAAAGGACACAATGCTATATGGGTTATAGTAGACCGATTGACGAAGACAGCTCATTTTCTTCCAATGAAAATGACTTTCAGTATGGACCAGTTGGCACAATTGTACATAAAAGAAATAGTAAGGATACACGGTGTACCTGTGTCTATTGTGTCTGATAGAGACCCAAGGTTTACATCTAAATTCTGGAAAAGCCTACAAGCAGCTATGGGAACGAAGCTGAATTTCAGTACAGCATATCACCCGCAGTCTGACGGACAGACTGAAAGGACCATCCAGACTTTAGAGGACATGTTGAGAGCATATGTTTTGGATCTAGGTGGTAGTTGGGAGTCATACTTACCCCTAGTAGAATTTGCGTATAACAATAGTTTTCAAGCAACTATTGGAATGGCACCGTATGAAGCTCTCTATGGAAGAAGATGTAGATCCCCTGTTCATTGGGACGAAGTCGGGGAGAAGAGAATTTTGGGACTAGAAATAGTTGAAAGGACAGTTGAAGCGATCGATCAGATCTGAGCAAGGATAAATGCAGCACAGGATCGGCAGAAGAGCTATGCTGACACGAGAAGAAAGGATTTAGAGTTTCAAGTGGAAGACAAAGTCTTTCTAAAGGTAGCACCAATGAAAGGTGTACTTAGATTTGGAAAGAAAGGCAAGCTACGACCCAGGTATATTGGACCTTTCGAGATACTTGATAAGGTTGGGAACGTGGCTTACCGATTAGCTTTGCCACCTGAATTGTCAGCGGTACACGATGTGTTCCACGTATCAATGATAAAGAAATACGTGCACGATCCTAATCATGTGATAAGTTATCAGACCCTAGAAGTACAAAAGGATTTATCTTATGAGGAATCACCAATTAAGATACTGGATCGAAAAGTGCATAAGCTAAGGAATAAAGAGATTCAACTTGTTAAGATACAGTGGAATAATCACGGAATGGAAGAAGCTACGTGGGAAAAGGAAGAAGAAGCTAAAGTCAAGTATCCCACACTCTTTGGCCAATTATAAGGTAAATTTCGAGGACGAAATTTATATAAGGGAGGAGGGATGTAGAGGCCCGAATATTTTCTATAAAGCTAGGCCCATAATTGTGTGATTAACTTCACATTAGGCCCAATAAAGGAAAAATAAGCCCAAAAGATAGTCCAATACATGTTTAAAGGTAAAACGATTTTTATAAAGTATTTTCTTAAAAACGATTTGATGAAGATTGGACGGAATGCAAAGTATTTCATTTTATGGCTAAAAGTACACTTCAAATATTTTTAGTCTCATTTGAGACCCATTTTCGACATAGAAAATTTCGAATTTGAAAATGATATCTGAATAAAAGTTGTAGCTCTTTGAGTTAGATTTCCAACGCACTTTGAATCACCTCAATCGGATATCAGAAGAAAACGTTATGATAAAAATACTGTAAGCTGTGCAGTGTCGACCGAAAAACCCGAAAACCCGAAACTTGCGAAATTTTTGAATTAATGGCCACTACTTGCACTACTTAATTACCCTATTTAATATGACCTTTCACCCACCCCAAATCTCACCTATAAATACCCTCTTCACTCATTTGATTTTTCACACCAAAAGCACTTTCAATTTGCTTTCAAAGTTGAGAGAAAAATAGAGAGTTTGAGAGAGAAAAGGAAGGAGGTTTTCAAAGTATTTTTCAGAAGTTTTAGGTGTGGGCAAAAATATTCTGCAAGAAGATTTTTGTGATTTCAAAAGGTGTTTTCAAACAACAAAGGAAGGTCCAAACTTCCAAGCTTCGTCAAAGTTTTGAAGTTCATCCAAAGGTTTTCAAAGTTCTTTTCAAAGTTCATCAAGCATCAAATCGAGGTAGGTAGAGGTGCATAAAGTTGTTATACGTGTTTAAGTTATAATTTTTAGCAAGTAATGTTCTATGTTAAAGGCTAATGTTGTGTGTCAAATGGTATCGTCGGTTCGGCATGTGCCTTTCATGTCAAATGGTTCCGTCTGTACGGCATACATTTAAAGGTTAATGTTGTGTGTCAAATGGTATCTTCGGTTCGGCATGCACCTTTCATGTCAAATGGTTCCGTTGGTACGGCATACATTTTCATGTCAAATAGTACCTCCGGGTACGGCATGTTTTATGGAAGTTCTAATGTTAATTGTTATGAAATGCTTAGCTTAATCACGATTGCACCTATGACGCCTATTGAGTTTTCAACTCACGGGTTTCTACCCTATATCTACAGATTAAATGTTGATGCACCGGGTTGGATGATGGAAGAGATGGAAGGAGATGCAATAAGCTTATGGGAACCCGGTGAACAAGTGATTTAGATTTAAAGTCTTTAACGTTTCAAATGTTACTTCCAACGTTATTTCTTTTGAGTATCTTGAACAAGTCATGATTTCATCAAATAAATTATGTTTCGTTATTTTGGAAAGTTATAAAGTGTTTTATTTCAATATCCTTCAAAAAGAATGTTTGTTAAGATTTAAGCTTCCGCTAAGATATGCACACTTGTTACTAAACCACCGGTTAAGTTAAGTAAAGTAAGTAGCATCCCGATCCACTAGGGGTTGGGGCGTTACACCTTGCTTGTAGCGGATGCCATATGGGTAGTGGTGGGCGTGGGCATGGGTTGGGTTGGTTTTTGCCCTAACCCAACATGGTCGGTTTGATCCACAATCAAACCAACCCAACTCGTATAAATGTTGAAACTCAACCCAACCCAAACAAGTGTCGGTTAGGTTGGGTTGGTCGGTTTAGGCGAAGTGTAATTTATTATCGTATATTTAAACAAAACCAACACGTCATCCAAATAACTAAAATACGATTAATATTTAACAAAGCTTTGTTCCCACTGTTGCAAACCTAGGTTCTTATTCAAACTTTTTTTTTTCGAGAACTACATTCCTTATCACCCCGTCTAACCTTTAAATGTTGGAGAAACCATGAGAATAGATATTTAACAAAGCTTTGCCAAATTAAAATGATACCTACCATTACATTATCCAGAGAATTAAGGCCTGAATAAAATCATGTATTACTACCAAAACATGTATTCTATTATAAATAAAATTGAGAAAATTCACATATGTCAATCAGAAAACAATGGCATCAGATTCATAGAACATAAGTTACATAACAGTTTGCAATCATACACCTTCCTAGTGACTAGTATCACTTGTAAAATACAAAGGGGAATATTACTTGGTTGCTACTAATTGCATTTCATACCACTATCAACTTCACAGCCTACTCTCTCAACAGTCTCCAGTACCAAAATGTGAGAGAAACTAAATAACAATACCACAAGGTTACCTTAATAGCCGATAGTGAGTATCCATGCTTTTCTTTGACATTCAGGCATATCCTTCCAAATTACCATTCAGATTTCGAGAGAAGTCTTATGGGCGGCCATATTACGTTCTTTCTATGAGTTTTTTCTTTGGCATCATTCCAGTTCTGTCCATCTACATGCCTCATTTTCATTGGCTTCTTAGAAGCTGAGGGAGCATCAGTTGTATCTGGGAGTTAGAAGAGTCAAGCCAAACGAAGATCGTCGATGGTGATTTGAGATAAGATGGGCGAGTTTTTGCTTACACGCGCCAGGCGAGCGTGAAGTTTTGGAGTTGAAAAAGTGAGACTGTCTTTTAGGGTTTTGGTTTTAATTTTAATGTAGTTTTCCATTTTATTTTATTTTTATTTTTTTTAATGTGGTCGGGTTGGGTCGGGTCGGTTTATATCAATTTTTCTATCTTAACCCATGACCCGACCTAACCCGACCCGACTAGCCCATCCAAAAACCGAAAACCACCTAAAAAAAAAAAAAAACAGACCTAAACCGGTCGGTTTGGGTACCGGTTTGGGTCGAGTTGGGCGGTTCTCTAGGTTTGGTTTGGGTTTTGCCCACTCCTACATATGAGAATGTCTATACGAACTCCATCCATCTTGCATGTCTTTTGTTTAACCTACTTTGACATCGCAAATGCTTCAACGATTCATTGTCCGTGTGAATGACAAACTCCTTAAGCCACAGATAGTGTTGCCATGTCTCCAAAGCTGGAACAAGTGAATACAGCTCTTTATCATAGGTGGAATAATTGAGCGTTGATCCACTTAGCTTTTCACTGAAATAGGCTATCGGTCTTTTTGTTCTGCATTAAAACTGCTCCAATCCGTATTCCTGATGCATCACACTCAATTTCGAACTTTATCAAATTCAGGAATTGCTAAAATCGGTGCCTTGCACAACCTATCCTTTATTGTATTGAATGCATACTCTTGTTCATTACCCCAATGAAATCCCACACTTTTCTTAACAATCTATGTGAGTGGTGTAGTGATCGTGCTAAAATCTTTCACAAACGCCTATAAAAACTAGCCAAACCATGAAAACTCCTAGCTTCAGTTATGCTTTTTGGTGTTGGCCATTCTTTAATAGCTTTCTCATGATCTATTTCTACCCCATTAGCACCCACTACAAATTCTAAGAAAACAACCTTCTCCATGCAAAACGTACACTTCTTAAAATTAGCATATAGTTGTTCATTTCTCAATACCACAAGCACACACCTAAGATGTTCTATATGCCCATTAAGGTCCTTGCTATAAACTAAGTGTCATCAAAATAAACCACAACAAATTTACCTATAGAAGCACACAAAACATGATTCATCAATCGCATAAAAGTGCTCGGTGCATTAGTGAGTCCAGACGGCTTTACTAACCATTCATATAAACCATATTTAGTTTTAAAAACAGTTTTCCACTCATCACCTTTCCTCATCCGAATTTCATACACTTTTAAGACCAATTTTACTAAATATTCAAGCACCATATAATTCATCAACATATCATCTAACCTAGGAATAAGATGACGATACTTTACCGTTATGTTGTTGATGGCTTTGCAATCCGCGCTCATCCTCCAAGTTCCATCTTTCTTTGGCATAAGTAACACTGGAACGACACATGGAATCATGCTCTTCCTCACATATTCTTTGCTCATCAATTCCTCCACTCCCCTCTGAAGTTCCTTTGTCTCCTCAGGGTTATTTCGATAAGTTGGCCGGTTTGAAATAACAGCTCCAGGGACGAAGTCAAGCTGGTGTTCAATGCCTTGAATAGGTGGCAACCCACTCGGCATGTCCTCCGGGAAAATATCATCAAATTCCTGCAATAAAGAGATAGCCAAACTAGGGAGGGGTGGGTTAGGTTCATCAAGATTGAGGAATGACTCTTTATAGACTAGCAATATCACTTATTGCTGCTCAACTATCGCTCTTTTCAACTTACTCCTTTTTGCAAAGAAATTTACTTTCAACTTTTTCTTATCTCGGACGACCCTATTTCTTTTATCTCATGTATCTCCACTCTCTTTTGCTCTCTACTAGCCTCCTTAACGTTTTCTCTCATACTTCCCATCTCACGATTTTCTCTTTTCTCTAACTCTTTCACTCTCATTTCTTCCTCATTCTTTAATTTGATTTCGTCTTCATACACTTGTGTCAGTGTTAATGACGTAAGGGTAATGGACCTCCCATCCTTAACAAAACTATATAGATTCTTGTACCCATCATGGATAACCTTCCTATCATATTGTCATGGTCTACCCAATAAAATATGTCCCCCATGCATAGGTACCACATCACACATGATCTCATCCCGATAACTACCAATAGAAAAATTAATCAACACCTCATATTCACATTAACTTCACTACCACTTTCATTTAACCATTGTAACCTATAGGGTCTAGGGTGTCTTAATATAGTTAATCCCAATTTTTCTACAAGATTTGTGCAAACCACATTAGTAGCTCCCACCATCAATGATATCATGCTACACACCCGATTGTTAATGATAAGCGCGGGTTTTGCACTTATTTATACCATTAAACTTATATCTTTGTGAGTTTTCTTTTGTGTATTATTGCTTAATTTAGTTTTATTCTATTTTGTAGGTGTTCCATTGCAAAAATCCCTAAATTGGAGGAGAAAATGAAGGAAGGAATGATGAAATGATCGATGGTGCAAAAAGAGGCTTGGGGAGTAATGTTTTTAAAAAAAAAAAAATCTACTGTAGCGGCGCCACGGCGCCTATGTCTGAAGCATCGTTGCCGCACGCCACGCACGCGCTATGGCCTGTTTGGCTACTCTCACGATTTTGGACCCATTTTCCAATTCTAAAACACGTTTTTGGCCTCTAAAAATGAGATTTAAAATCTATGTTCTCTCATTATTCATTATTCTTCATTCCTCATTTTAGAAAAACCCTAGGTTCTCCCCCTTTTCTCTCGTTTCTTTTCTTTTCTTTTCTTCTTTTCTTTTTGTTTCCTTTGGGATTTTTTGTGGGAAAGCTTGGAGCTCAACAATGGTGGAATAGCTTGGAGAAGAAGACCCATTGATTTTGAATATTTTTCAACCATTCTCATTCTCATTTTCAATAAGCTTATTTTCCTTTAATCTATTTTTCATTTATGAGTTGTAAGTTTTTATGGTTATTTTTGAATATTTCATGAGTAACTAAACATTTGTGTGATTGGGGGTTATTTTGGAACCCTAGGTTGATTTTCTAATGATTTGTGCTTTATAGTTTTTGAGATTTATGTGTTTAATCCATTGTGTAAAATGTTTATATTGTTTTTTTTTATTATTTGGGATGACAACTAGATGATTAGGTGGATACAATGAATGCTATTTTGAGATTTATAGTATGTAATCGCTTTTTTTACCAAAACCTAGTAGCAACTACATTTCAATAGATTATGTGGAATTTTCAATTGAATGTTTGTGAATTAACACTTAAGTTAGTAAACAGAGATTGCGAGTTTGCGCTTAATTCAATTCAAATCTCTCGTCGTAATGCTTGTGTTAAATTAAATTTAGCGAGCTTATCCAAAGTTGTTTAATGAATAGGGTTGGGTAAAGAGCTTGTTTTATTCAACTAAAATATAAGGAGAGTTTGAGGTAATCGAGCTTGTGATTATTCTCGAATTGTTGTTGATCTTGAGAACGAAAATCTTTTTGCGAACATTGATAAGAAATTCATTATAGCGGTGAAGGAGTACCCCTCGATCACATATTCTCTCCTTTGTTTCCTTTTTATTCTCGTCTTTTCCATTTCCATTTTATGCTTTCCTTAGTTTAATCCAACCAACTCCCCCCATTTACTTATTTGCGTATTTTACTTTCTTTCCTTGCAGTTGATGTAATTGAAAACAATCCTATGTGGGAAATGACCCTTACTTACCACATTACTACTTGAATGATAAATTTTACAAAAGTAAGGAAATATTTTGTTACTCCTTCTGGAGTTTGTCAGTTAATGTGGCTGCGAGTATGGAATATGTTTTCTCTTTGCTGCTCCAAGTCATCTGTCTTGATTTGAGTATTAAGAGCTCACATCGTGACCAAAAACTCCCCAACAACAAACTTTAAATTGTCCCCATCACTAACCTCTTCCAACGCTGGCATGCCTTCATAATCTTTTTCACTGTCAGTCACCACCTCTTCATTGCGCAAGATCATTGTCCTTTTGTTTGGACATTGAGAAGCGACGTGTCCTGACCCCAAGCACCTGAAGCACTTGATATCTTGATTTCTGGCTGACTATGGCTCTGCTTTAGGTGTTGTTCTGTTAGCACTTTCATCATTCCCCTTTGGCATTTCGGTCTTTCCTTTCAAAATAGCCCCATCTCATTTGTTTTCCCACCTCGATTTCCAAGAGGAATTAGATACCAAAGTACCCAATGGTTGTCTAGTTGTCCCTTTTCTCTTCAACTGTTTCTCCACCTTCATGGCCACATGCAACATATCTTCACTCTCCACATAATGCTGCAACTCCACAATATTAGCAATATCTTTGTTCAACCTATTTAAGAAACGAGCCATGGTGGCTTCCCGATCCTCTTCCACATTTGCCTTGATCATCAAAATTTCCATTTCTTTGTGGTAGTCTTTCACACTCTTCGACCCTAGATATAAACCTTACAATTTCTAATGCAGCTCCATGTAATAGTGACTAGGCACGAACTGCTTCCGCATGATAGTTTTCAACTCATCCCAAGTACTAACTGAACTGTTTGCTCTTGATTCCTCCTCCTTGATGTAACCACCTGATCCTATCAAGTTATGACGTAGTCAACAAACTCAAGAACTGCTATTTTTACCTTTTTTTCCTTCGAATAGTTATGACACTCAAATATCAACTCTACCTTCTTCTCTCACTCTAGATAAGCCTTTGGATTACTCTTTCCCTTAAATGATGGAATTGACATTTTAATCTTGCTCATATTCCCATCTACTCCATCTCCATAATTGTTCTTACCCCTTCTTTCAAACCTACATTCTCTATTTCTCATCCTACCCATCTCACCCGCCATCGATGCACTCTCATCTAAGTCACTACTATACTCATAGTCATCATGCATTTCCATCCTAGGCTCTCCCCTACCCAGTCTTCTTGCATTCTATTGTCTCCTATGAAGATTCTCCATCGATGTATCTAACCTATCAAGCCTTTCAGTCACATCCCCAAGCACCCTATCAAACCGCCTTATTATATCAGCTGCCATGTTGTTTTGATTTGGCTGCTTGATTGAATTGGAACCCTTTATGTCTGACATCATAAATCTATAGAATTTTTACCTCACAAAATGATCACTCGTGTATCAATCAGTTAATGGCTTTTTTCCTCTATTAATCTCACCACTTTGCCTTTTTCCACTTAGTGCTCTTATACAAGTACTCCAAAGAACAAAGTGAACTCAACCATATATGTATTCCCGTGGATCCAAACCAGATGTGTCAAGAATTGTGAATTTGAAGTAAAAGAAGAAAATGACTTAAGAAGATAAGAATTGAAGAACTATATGAAGTAAAAACAATGAGTTCTCACAAAAAAAAAATAAATGAGATTGAATTGAATTTTTTTTACTCAAAAACTGGAAATAGAAAACTATTGGAAATTCTCGAAATATATAATTTTTTTTTACTCGGGAATTTGACTGCAAGTCCATCGAAACAATCGAGAATTAATTTGGACTTTTAATAACCCAAAAATAACTTTGACTCTTTTTTTGTATTTTTTTTGGATCAAAAGTAAAAAAACTACTACTGACTCAAAGACACGAAGAACAATAGAAAAATGAAACAAGACTCAAACCAAATAAAAGATATAACCTTGATTATTTTGGAGCCGTGCTCTGATAACAACCGATGAGAACCACGTAGAAACAATCATTAAGCAACTCCGCAAAAGATTGAGATCCCAAGAAAGTCTAAAGAATAACCCGGTATAGAGTTTGAACCAAGAAACATAACCAAGCAACCAAATAAAAACAAAGTTTGAATGACCTCTTGATTACAGAACCCGTGATCCACACCCAATGTTAAACACCACAAGAAATTCTTGATAACTTCACGACGTTCAATGAAGAACGAAGAATAATGCACAATTGCCTCTTAAATTAATTATCAAATTGTCAAAAGTTCTTACAATAATAAATAAATAAGGTATTTACACTAATACTAGAAAACCTAGGAAAATTGGAAATAATGTCCCAAATATGGTAAAAAATCATCCAATATAGAATTATACGGAAATAAGGAATCTCACGCGAAAAAGGAAAATCTTGGCCTCCGTTTGTACCATGCGACCGCATGGTACATCTTCACGCTGTTGCAATGAAGGAAAGATTGACGTCCCTTTACTCACTGCTTGTTGTTGTGTGACCGCATGGCACTTAGTGCTGTGCGGTCGCATTGTTATGCGTTTTGACTCCGTTTTCGGCAACTTGTATCGTGTTGATCCAAGTTGAAACTTACTTGTTTTCTTGTGTAGATCATGGTGTCGTCTACCATTGCTTGTACAAGTAGTCACATTGCTTGATTTACCCATTTTACCCTCGATTGTATTATCGGTCCTCCTTCGATAATCAACAAGTCTCGCCCTGGGCTCGAGCTCGACTCCTGGATCATATCAGAACCTGTTTGATTTTATAAGAAACAAATGGAAGCATGTTCTTTGAAACTATTGTTATACTTGATATGAACTTAAGAGTTTTCAATGTTTGATTTTGCTAATACCTAAGATTAGAGCATTCATCTGCATGATAAATTACCATGCCATATATTGCAACAATTGTCTTCATTAACTTGTTATCCTTGAAGATTGGTTTCTCATTATTTCATCATATTCCTATTTTCGTCACTACCTCATCTACTTCCATTATGTTCGTCTAGACGTTAACTGTTGTGAAATGAATTAGATCATCAAGCCTTTACATTTTGGATTTTTTCAGAAATCAAACCAAGAACATATGAACTGAACATGATTTCGTATTATTAGCCAGCTCGTGGAAATTAACGCAGTTTAAACATAAACAACCAAAACAAAAATTAATGAAAATCAGTGTTTATAGAATAAAAACAGATTATTAACAAATGATTAATTCTAATCGGCAGCTAATTGACAATTGAGGTACATTAAAGATTGTATATTTGTGAAATTTCAGGGATCATACAAGAATTAAGAAGCAAGAAAATTAGACGATCGAATATTTCTAAGAAAAAAAAGGTCGTCGGACTTATCAGTTACTGTTACAGTCAGAGACAGAGAGTTGGAGCTTGGTGATAGTGGCGGTCTGGCAGAGACGGAGAGGCCAGCGTCGGTCTCACCGGTGGAGGTAGCAATCGTAGCATCAGTGTTTGATTGTTGGTTGCCCGGGTTCACAATCCTAGCCTCACTCGTAGGGAAGAAGAAGGGTTTGAAAAATTGCATATGAAATTCATTTTTTCATTGGATTGTCAACTAATCGTGGGTTTATAATTGGGATTTGGGCTCATTTTATTTAAAAATAAGAGGCCCAACAAAAGGCCCAAAACTTAAACAAACCCCCCCCCCCCAAAACAACAAAGCAATTTTCCTTCTTCCTCCCATTTTTCCACCAGCTGCTTCTGTAAATTTTACCCAACGTGTCGATGACCACTACAAACTCTGGCGACCACTCTGTCTCTGTAAAGCCCAACTTCCCAAGTCATCACATTCATAGGGAGACATCCCAATACAATATCCTTTCGTCTTTCTTCTTCCAGCAATCGGCCGGCGTCTGCATCTCCCATGTCCCAAACATTTCGACGGATCCAGGTCTATGCCCTAGCTCGCCACCACCTGGGTCCGCCACTGTGTGATATTCATAGTCTCAAATTTAATTTTAGCAAAAAATAAATAGACAGTTTTCATCCAGTTGCTCGTTAGTTAACCAAAAAAATTTGACTCATTTTAACTAATTTTAAAAAGATAAAATAATAAATGTACATTTCTCAAATATTAACAATTAAGCCTTTCTTTGACAGCCTTTCTTTTGGCTTTTTAAAGCTTTTCTAGTTTTTCTAGCAGTAGTATAATTTTTAAAAATTAATGATCCACCTGAAAAGTTATAAATTCTTGAATAACACTGCTCAAATAGGGGCCTGCCAAATCCCGAAATTCTTTTCCATTTTTAATGCACAAACGCCGGTTGAAAATTTGGTTTCCCATTTCTGCCCTCAATTAATCATTCCCAATTCTACTTTACCGCTATTTTTTAATTCTTGTCTCTGTCTGCGCATCGCAATTGTAATTGAGGGCAAACTTGAAACAAATCATATTACCTTTAAAATAAATGCTAGTAGTACACATAAATTGAGGTGATATAATTGCATAAAGTGACAGTCGGGCCACATATACTGCAAAAAAAATTGGATACTAATAAAAATAACAATAAAGCTAGTTGTTCAAACGGTTGTTAAAATTTGAGCCTTTAATTTAAAAACCAATTTTTCCAATGGACGAATGTGATATTGTTAGTAAGATATTGTCAACCAATATTTTGTCAATAATAATTATACATATAGCATGTCTCTGAAACTGAAGGCGATCAAACAGAGGCTAAACCCTTGTTGGTTTCCATTATTTATAAAATACATTTTTTTCCTCTTATTGTAGCATCCCAAATTTTCATAAATTTTGAAGTGCTACAAAAAAACTCACTTTTATTTTTGTTAAATACAGAACGATAAAAATAAATTTTCTTTTGAAATAAAATACTGAAACATCCATAAATTTAAATTAATCATGAAAATTATAAAAAATAAAATAAACATGTTCAAACATGTCTTTGAGTAAATTTAAACTAACTAGAAATTTAAAGACATAAAAACTTAATGTGTATTTTTCCTTTTCTTTGATCCATTAGGCAGCTCGCATCACCATCTTGCCACAGATCCAATCAACCCGAACTATTTTGTAAAAAATTTAACAAGAGTGAGTATTTAAAAATATCAGTAAAATGCATGCAATTTTCATAGACAATTACATAATAATAAATTAAACACTTCATACCACATTTCTTATGGAGTTTATCGATGACCAATCGGTACACCCATCAGTAGTATTTTGAATTCTTGAAGGATTTCACATTCCGTTATAAAGAACCTAATAGAGTTCAAATTTTGTTCGGTCGAACCCAAAGGTCCACTGGCATTTCATGCATAAATTACTGAATATAAAATTATACGAAAATGAACCACTTGCACAAAAGTATCTTACCTCGTTTTGAAAGGTTGGAAATAATAAAATCTTGCACATAAAAATTCTCCTCTTTGTTTTCTATACTTTTTCCTCTTCTCTCTCTACCACGGTTCTCTTTATTTTCTATGGTGAAATAATGAGAATTCTTGCAGTATTTATAGTTGAAATTTTCAATTGTGTTTGTATGCAACTAGAATTGAAAAAATTGTGTAATACAAGGAATTTTGATAAGACTTGGTTTCAACTAGTAGAGTTAGTAGTATACTTTACTATTGATTTATTGGTACAATCATCCCATTAACGGTAGGACACTTGACCAACATGGACTTGATTTCAAAAAGTGATATTTGAATTGTATTATACTATTAGTTTCATATCAAATAAAAATCACGTATCGTAGGAATTAAAATAGGAAAATAATTTTAATTAATAAATATTGTAAGTCCCCCACCAACTCTATTACTATTATTCTTTTAATTGGATTTAACTTGATGTAGTCTAATCATTGGTCTCACCATTTCTACAAGAGTCCAATTTATTCTTTTCGAGACACCATTCTGTTGGAGAGTCCTTAGTGCACTCAATTGGGACAATATCTCATTATCCAATAAGTAGATCTTAAACTCTTGTGATAGATATTTTCCACCCCAATCTAATCATAGGGCCTTGATACTTTTACCTAATTGTTTCTCAACTTCCGCACGAAACTCTTCGAATTTCACCAAAGCTTCAAATTTGTGTAACATAAGGTATATGTATCCAAATCTAGAGTAACAATCTGTGAAGGTGATGAAGTACTCATCCTCATCTAGCCTGAGTACTAATGGGTCCACGAACATTGGAATGTACCAATTCCAAAACTTCTTTAGCTCGTAGTTCCTTAGCTAGAAAATGCCTCTTGTTCATCTTTCCTTTTGTGCAAGATTCACAAGTTGATAAGGATTCTACCTCTAACTCATTTAAAGTTCCATCCTTCACCAATCTTTGAATCATGTTTAGATTAATATGACCTAAACTATGATGCCATAATAGAGTTTCACTAGTTCTAGATAAACTCCTTGTTTTCTTAGCACCAGTAGTGTTATATATAGAGCCAACATAGGACATAAGACATAGAGACTATTAACCATATGATTCGATCATTTAATAGAATTATTCAACTTAATAGCCATTGTAGAACGGGTAAATAGTATCGAATAACCAACATGATATAAAAGTGCAACGAAAACCAAGTTTCGTGTAAGTTCGAAAACATAATAACGGTCATCCAAAATCAAATGTCTATGATTTTAAAAATATATAGTAAAGGTGACAACAACTTTGGTGGACACTAATGCTCCTGTGTGAACTCTAAAAGTATACTCCTCTTCAGTGTGGTGCTTGGTTATCAAAAACCCTGCAAAGAATTGTAAACATGATTAGTTGCTCCAGAGTCTACAATCCAGCATTAATAAAATCAACCACTAATCATGACTCAATGAATAGAGCACTGCCTTTATCTTGCTTCCTCTTAGCTAGGTGATCTCGCAAATATTCTTTCAATGACCATTTTGTATACAAATAGAACACTTTTCCTTTAGTTTTCCATCAACAGTAGTTTTCCTCCCTTTTGACTTGCCAACTTTCTTTTTATTTGGCCTCTTTTTATTGTTTTACGTCAGGGACATGTCTACCTTGCATATATTATAATCAACTATACACTGTAAGAACATCTCAAGAAGAGACTCAAGAACCATGTCAATCTACATCTCGGAATCGATGGCATCTCCTAAGATCTTCGCAACATTAAAGTGACCAATTGTGGTTAACATATGGGTCATCATAGATGTGCATGGTTTCATGTGCGTGTTCATAATTGCCCTAATAGAAGCTTGTCTAGCTTATCGGCTTTGACGTCCAAACATCTCTTGAAGACTTTTCATTATGTCAAAAGCAATTTTCATAATCTAATGTTTCTGTTGCAATATATTAGACATGGATGCCAAAATGTAGCAATGGGCCATCTCAACAAAATGACACCACTTTTCATATGAGTTTCCATGGAATCATCTTTAGGGCCATCAGAACAAATTTCAGTTAAAACAAATTTGTGTTTTTTAGTGGTAAGAAAAATATTAAGATTTCTTTTTCAGTCAACGTAGTTTTTTCTCATAAGTTGGTTTTTTTTAAGTGTCATAGATTATGGATTAAGCGATTTTTTCTATAAAATTAATGATTTGCATATTATTAAAATGAACAATAATCTTTGTATGATGCATGTTTACAAGTATGCAAATATAGACCTAAAACTATAATTTTTAATCGAAAACTTTAAACCCTTACAACTTTAACATGCCCTATATAGGAGGCCAATGTAGTGGCCAACAAGGTTGGGGCCTCCCACTCATTTTATTGAGCTAAGCATTTCATGCCACAATTAAAATGAGAATTGATAATTATTTGGCCTATGAATAATTATCTCGGAATCTTCTATATGATGTCCTTCAAAATTTTCAAATATAAGCGTAATAACTTTCGTTAGTAATTTTTATATATCCGAAATAGATGAGATGTTATCTATAGGATAATCAGACCATTACTTCGTTTTAAAATATTCTATCTTTAGATCCAATTTCAGTTATTCTAAAACAATAAAGTTCTCCATTAGGAAGATCGATGTAATTCGATACTAGACATACATATTTTAAAAACAAATTAGATAATAGAGGAGGCTGTGGGTTTATACATGCCTGTAAACCCTCTTCCACTTATTATTTTAAAATGTTGGATTTTCATTTAATAATTACCGATGAAATATATAACATTATAATGGCATGAAATTATTAAATATAATTTTTCAACCAATTCTAATTTAGAGTGAAGAAAAATTATTTTATATCAATGCATATGATTTTAGTATATTGGGTAGTGTTACATTTAATCTACATGACGTGTAATAATTGTCCATTCATTCAACATCCATAAAGCGATAAAAACAATATTGAATGAACTATAATCATTTATGGCACATCCTAAGAATTTAAATTACACAAGAATTAAAGAATTTCATTGGGCCACATTCTGGTCCAATTCTTCAATTTCCTTGTAGTCCAACCCATACAATATCCAAAAATGTGGGTAAATTTAATTTTGAGTCCCAATCTTTAAAGACAATAGCCCTTATCCAACAAGATTGACCTAAGTCTCAAAGAAAATCCCAAAACCTTAAAGTTGAACCCTAGCACCACCACCACGACTTCGCCAGCGGCTGCTTGGCAAGCAGCTGCTACTTTTGACTGTAGCGGTTGCCGTCGCTACCGCTTCGTTGTTCTACCATGATTTTGCCTCTTGTTTGTCTCGCTTCTCATTCCTTCCATATTTACAACCAACACCTACATAGCTGCGAATTTTTCATCTCCAAAACACTAAGGGTCCGTTTGATAGAAAGATGGAATTTGGGTGAAAAGAAAATGAATTATAGGGAATTGAATGTTTTACTGGGAATTATAATTAAAGGTATTTAGTTAGCATAATTTTTCACATGGAAAATATATTACTTTTGGTGTATGTTTGACTTTGTTTTTCATGAAAATTGTCAATTAAATGAATAGAATTTCTTACCATTGGGGACAAAATTTGTTCAAATTGCCAAAAAAATAAAAATAATAAAAAATTTGGAAAATTTTTGGTATTCGTTTGACTTTTTTTTAAATGAAATTTGTCAATTTAATGGATAATTTTTTTACACTTCATCTTAGAATTTGTTTCTATTGCTTAAAACAAGGTGGAGTTTCAATTTCCACCAAAGTGGTGGGAAAATGAATTCCTTGAAATCAAGGAAAATTTCAAAATTTGGAAAATGTTTCCCATGCAAAATTTGGCCAATCAAACAAGCCAAAAGTGGAAGTTGGAATTTGAATTTCAACTTCCAAGGAAAATAATGTGCTATCAAATATTTTTAAAAAATTGCATATTACACTAAGATTTTAAAAAACTAATCCTACTTGAAGATCTCAATAACCATTGACGCTGTTACGATTTGTTAGTTATTGGATTTAATCATCACAATCGGAAATTATTTTTCTTTGAAGATTAAACCCAAATACATGGTGGATCTTAGATCACCTTGAGGTCATTGGATTTCTTATTAAAAACCTCACATATAATGCTAAGATTGTGACCTTGAAGGAGCTTTAATGGCATTTCAACTTTCTAGCCAAAGCTTATTCTCAATTGTTTTCCTCTTTTAGGTGCATCTCTTTTAGGAAAAATATGAAAGAAAGTGGCTAACTCAAAAACCTATCAAAATGTGCACAAGGCATGTTTATAATATTCAATTAGGGTTTCATAATTGTACAATTTTTCTTGGACTTTATTGTAGTTGGCCAATTAAGTCATACATCATTATTAGAGCCAAGTGAGGGACCTAATTGGACTCACAAGACCCAAGCTCCATAGATGTTTCTAATTGGGTCAACTCTCAACCGATTAGGATACATCTATTAATCCCGACTTATTCTACCAAAAAATCAAAATTGTACTTTCAAGTCAAGTGATAATTATGGAAGCAAATTATGATCCAATAACAATATTCATCACTCCACAAATCAATCCCATTTTATCGTCAATATGTTGAAATTAACAAAATGACCATTTTGCCCTTTCAATAAATATTACCATCCAAGTCTTATTTTCATAAAGTAAATTCGTTGTGAACAAATCACAACATAGAGTCCAACGATCTCCTCGTTGGACTACTGAGATTAGATTTAAATGCTTATGAAAAATGCCTCGAAGTAACGATTGTCTCATCGTAATGATTAACGGATTCTATTATTGAAAGTATATGATCTCTATTGATATTGTCCCACTTTCCAAAGCACCAAGATCAATCTTATAATTAAGACTTAACTTTAGAGCTATCTAACAATTTTGAACTTCAACGTATCAAAATTTTCAGTAACTCTCAGCTTGTAGATGATAAGATTGAAGGGGCATTTGAGAAGAAAAAAGAAAAAAATGAGCTTATATTGTCTGAAAGTTCATGACCTTCAGCCATGATTCAAGAGTTGTGAAATTATGAAAATTGCTCGAGCTGACAACTGTAAAGCTGATTCATTATCTATACTCGTATTCATGGGAGTTGATGGACTTAACAGGATGTCCATATCAAAATTGTGACAGAGCCAAACATCAATCAATCCCTTGGCATCATGGACATTTTCATGAGCCCTCATGGATGGACCCAATAGTAGACTTCATACCCAATGGAAATCTCCCAGGGGATCATCAAGTGGCGATGAGTGTCGATCTGGAGCCATAGGTACTGTATGATCCAAGGAGTTTTGTTCGTAGAAGCTTCACACCTCCATATCTCAAGTGTCTTAAATCATTAAACTCACTCTAGCCCTGGTCGAATTCATGAAGTGTGTGTGGTAATCGCCAGGGAGCTTGGGCCTAGCCTTCAAACTTGTAAATTATGGATATTATTGGCCTACCATGAAGACATATGCCTTAGACTATGTTAAAAAAATGTGATAAGTACCAGAGTTTCGACAACATCACCCATTCTCCTGCCGAGGATCTCAGCAGCATCAGCTTTCGATCCCATTTGAGCAATGAGGTGTCAACATCTTGGGCCTTTTCTACGATAAGGGGATAGTTAAAGTTTGTCGCGGTAGCAGTGGAATATTTTACTAAGTGGGCAGAAGGAAAAAAGCCTAGCACTAATTTCGAAGCCCAAGCTCATGATTTTCATTTGGAAGTTCATTATCTGTAGGTGTAGGATACCTAAGGTCCTTAAAATCGATAATAGCAGACAATTTTATAATCCACAATTTAGAAACTTTTGAACCAACCTTAGGATTGACTACTGTTTGAAGTCAGTGTCATACCCTCAAAGTAATGGCCTAGCAGAGGTGGAAATCGAATTAAATTACAAGATCTCCGAACGGGGAATGGGGATGCCTATGTTGTGAACATACAGAACATCTCATCCGACTACGATGGATGAGACCTTTTTTATGTTAGCATTTGGTATTGAAGCTTCAATCCTGATTGAAATTAGCTTGCCCGGCCTTAGGAGACTTGAGCCCAAAGTTGTATAATGCACAACTAAACATCTCGACCTCTTTGAAAAAGCACGAGAGCAGGCTTCGTTAAGAGTCGTATCTTACCAGAATAGAACACCAAGATACTTTAACAATAAAGTTAGATCTAGAAGGTTTAGAGTTGGAGCTTTGTATTGAGAAGGACAGAAACCACTGGTCATGTCCCTGGATAGCTGGGGTCTGTTTGGGAAGGACCCTTCGAGGTCATACGATAGATTCGTGGAGGAGCATACAACCTAAGAGATACTTTAAGAAGACGACTCCCAAGGTCATGGAATGCCGATTACTTGAAGGTTTATTACAAGTAGTTTTCCTTACCTCTACTCAAGAATTTATATTTTTCTTTCTTATCTTTTGGTCGGGCCTGCGTGCCCATATTTATTTTTCTTTCACAGGCTCGTATTTTTTTTGGTCTGGCCAATTTTATCCGCCGGTCTATTTTTTCAACAGTTGCATTTGCTGGTCAAGCCTGTGTGCCCATAGTTATTCTTCATTTTATTTTGATTAGGAGTCGAGATGATATCTCAATAAAGGTTTATCCATTCCGTCCTAGATGATATTTAAGCCTTACCCTGCGTAAGCACCTCTAAGCCTTGCTGCGTGTAAGTATCTATAAGCCTTATCCTATGTAAGCACCAAAGTTTTGCCTTGTACAAGCACCTCTAAGCCTTGACCCGCGCAAGCACCTGTAAGCCCTACCTTGTGCCAGCACTGAAATTACCCTAAGCATTGTCCAATGCAAGCATCCCAAAATTTCAAATAGTAAACATCCCGACATACGACCATCACAAGCTTGTTAGAATAATCATGTTCATAATTAGCCTAGAGAGCTTGGGATAATTATTTTATGCAATGCTCGAACCTACTCTCGAGCTTCATTTCCATTAGGTTCGTGGATAAATTATTTCACATTATTGGACTTATCGTCGAGCTTAATATTTGTAAAAATCCTAACAATGAAGCTCGGGATAATCATTTCACAAGATGCTTTGGGCTATCGTTGAGTTTAATTCTTGTTAAAATCCCAGCGACAAAAACTCGGGAAAATTATTAGCTTGAACTAGTCGTCGAGATTAACGCTTTATTCTAATTTCGTCCTAGTCGTCAAGATTAACACTTTTTTCAAATTTCGTCCTAGTTGTCGAGACTAAATCATTTGTTCTGATTTCATCCTGTTTAACAGGATTAGTCCTCTACCCTAATTACAAAACAAACAGCCATAATGATCATTTACAAAGCTTTTTTGTCCATTTTCACAAAATTAATGTTTTGAGTCTTCCTCACAAGATATTAGTGGCACTTTACATATGTAGGTTGCTTATACAACCATATAGGTGTAGAATGAGTTATGTGGAAAAAAATTCATTGTTCATGAATTGTACCTATATAAGTAATTAAATAATCGCGTGATTTGACTTTTAATGACATGGTGTTGCATCTAAAAATTCATGAAAATGTGTTATATTAAAACAAATAAAAAATCATTCACTCGTTCCATGTGTTTGCATGTTGTGCATAAGTAATGCATTCATTTCTTTGTTATTCATGATTATGTTGCTTGTTTTTCTTTTATTCATGAAAAAAAGGGGGAGAGATAATATTATTTATTTCAAGGGAGAGTAATATTTTTTTATTAATGATCTGACTAGCAAGTATTAGATGTTTTGCCTTATTTTTGAGTTGCTAGTTCGGATGTTGATGGTTAGATGCTAAGTTATTGATATACATGGTGTTACACGTTTTTAATCTTCATGTTTTTACTTGCGTTATATAATTTGACTTAGTTATGTACTTTGTTATCAGTTTCCTTGTGCTTTACAAGTGTTGTTATTTTATTTGTTGTTGGGCGGGACATCTTTCAGCTCGTTTTGGTTCTCTACCGAATCAAAATTTTGGATATTTAGTAAACGAAATTATCAGATCTAAATTTAGTTATTGAATCGAAGTGATTCAATTTTACTCAGTTCGGCTCGGTCATTATTGGGTGTCATACCTCCCGAGGAGTTCTACACGAGGACTCGTATATGCTGGCTGAGCATATACGAGTCATATAGTCCTCGGGGACTTTGATGTCCTTGGGATATTCTAGAGGACAAATACCACTAGGCCTGGGCACGGTTCAGAACCGAACTGAAAATTTTCGGGTAGTTAGTAAACGGAACCATCGTGTCCAAATATAATTTTGGAACCGTTCGGGTTCGGTTCCATTTGGTTTAGTTCGGTTCGGTTCAGTTCGGTTCCATAGTATAATTAATTTTTTTAACATTTATAACAATATTACAGTCTGACATGTTCAATCTTAGCTTTTACAAATTAACGTATTCCAATTTAATAACATATAAATAACAAGTTGTCCAATAAGATTAATTTACCAATGTATACAAATAACAAAAAATAGATAGTAAATTAGTAATACTAAAACATCGGTGATCCATGTAAATTAGAAGTCATAGACTCATAGAGATAAAATATTCTAAAGTATTACTAATACAGTAATACTTACTTACCAACTATTTGATTTAACCATCAATTGCTTGACTTGCCATACTAGATACTAAGAAAACTCTACAAAAAAGATTGATAAATCACAATTAACAAACATAAATAAATTAAAAATTGTTCAACTAATAAGATTTAATAAGAAAAAACATAATATATTTTTTATTACATGTCTCAATGCCCACATAGAACTCAGTATCTTCATTGCAAACTCTATCTTTGTTAATTTATTTTTAAAAAACTAAAATAATTTGATTTATCCCATATATAAAAATTAAAAAAATTTAAAAAAATTCGGTTCTTATTCGGTTTTTCGGTTCTGGGTCTAGAACCGAGAACTGAACCGTACCCGTCGATTCTCGATTCAGATACCCGTTTGGGTATTTCACTTACGAAGAATCGCTCGATTCAATTCGCGACCGGTTCGGTTCGGTTCAGTTCAATTTGAGATATATGCCCAACCCTAAATACAACGCTTCCACAAGATTTGGGTGGCAACAATCTCGAAGGGTAGGTCTTTGGGATGACTTTTTACCACACAGGGCATGTGGGTCATCAAGCACTTTCCTTTAATTTCAAAGACCTTCTTGCTTAAATCTAAAAAGAGTTATACTCTCTAAAGACTCTAATTTGACCTAAACATCTCAACCTAAGACTCCTACGCTTAGAAGGAATCTATCTTAACTATATTACCATTACATTGTGATTGGTCTTGCAATTATAGTACAAATCAAATATCCTTCTCAAGTAAGACTCTTTGAGATAAGGATATTCAAATAGTTCAGTCTTGTGGGGAGTGCACTAACTACCCACCTCTATAAATGAGCATCTATTCATTATTTAGGTACTCGTTTACACAATTTTTTCAGTTTATAGCCTCACGTATAAATTTGGAGGAGCGATGAGGACACACCTCATTACCTTTGTTTCAAGTATCAGAAGATTCGTTCGTTCTCATTCTCAGTCATCAAACTCAAAAATCAATATGTACGATTTTTGGTAGCATCATTGACATCATCTGTGGGAACCACTACCAAAAGCCATGATTTGTTCCTCAAGAAGAATCATCAGAAATACTAGTGTCCCAACTAGTAGTTATTACTGTTAGAACCTTTGAAGAGCCACACCAACAAGTTGTCATGCTAACTCAACTGCAGAGTAAAAGATATCTGCATCCATCCCCTACACCGACTCCGAAAAGGGGTTTCATGGCCGATGCTCGAGCTCGGGTTACAAGCCCTGTTCTTGATGTTGGTGGAGCTGGGACCTCGGGTGTACCTCATATGGTCTCAACTTCGAGATCAGTGACCATGGAGTCTAGTGAATTTGCCAAGATAATTTAAGATGGGATTACGACGGACATGCTTCAGAACATTAAAGGATCAGCCGATTTTACCCCTAACACTCCGTTCACTCCTGAGATATTATCATATCCCTTACTAGACAGTTTCAAATATCCTCATATAAAATAGTATGATTGGACTACCGACCATATCAGCCATCTCAATGTGTATACTAAGATCATGAATTTACAAGTTGCACTAGACCAAGTGATGTGTAAGACTTTTTTTGCAAACATTGACTAATGCTGCCAGGGATTAATTCTCGACCTCAGAGCTCAATTCCATAGCCTCATTCTCAGATTGGCCGACAAATTCTCTGTCTTCTGCGCAGGTAGTAAACACATCAGGAAAATAACAGTTTTCCTCATACAACTTCGTCAAGGGAAAAATGAGACCCTACGTAATTTTATGTCGAGGTTTAATAAAAAAAGGCTTCAAATTCTTGACCTACATATCACAACAGCGGTCTCTGCCTTTACATATGCTATAAGGTGTGAGACATTCAAGATGTCCTTATCGAAAACTCCACCAAAGTTAGTGGTCAAGCTTTTAACCCGATGTGAGAAATACATTAATATGGGCGAAACATAGAATTCAAGGAAATTGGCCTGACCTATGAAAGGATCGAGCATCAAAGGCAGCATGATTCGAATTTTCGGCAAGAAATCCCTCAAAATAAGCAGAGGTAAGATATACCTTTGGCTTCATTCACTCGATTAAACACTTCTAAGACCAACATCTTGATGGAGATCAATGACATAAAGGAGCTCAAATGGCCTTCAAGAATCAAGTCCCCTCCTGATTCCTGGAATAAAAATAAGAATTGCAGGGGCTTGCAGCAGGATATTGAGGCCCTTATTAAAAAATGATTTTTGAGTTCTTATGTTGTTCATGATAAACACCCAAGGAATGATCGTGATAAGAAAAAAGCCCTTGAGGTCAGAGCTCATGGTTAACCTACTCCTAGAACCATTAATTACATTGCAAACATTTTCTGAATTGAATCTCATCCCCTCTTTCTTATTCTAATACTATTCTACACAGTATAAACACTTCTTTGAGTTCTTTGGAACTCCTACAAATTGTTGTGCCATTTCCTTAAGAAACGAAATTCGATCCTAGGATATGATTGTTGAATTCGTTTAACACTATTGAAGAAAGCAAATTCAACTTAAGAACACATCGTGAAGAAGGTGGGCTCAAATTCAAATTTTTATCATGTTGATAGTGTCGTTACTCTATTCAAAATTATTCAGTTAAATCTGCAAGTGTAAATATCTTCAAAATGTTTGAATGAGGAAATTATACTCCAAAAAAAGAAATTCCATCATGTTATCAATAAGTTCCATGATTGTTTTATCACTATATTGTAATCTATCTCTCATGTTGATGTTGATGTTGATGTTGATAATGTTGTTTTGCATCAATTTTATCCCTAATTTATAAGTGTGTAATTTTGATTTTTCGTATAAGAGAGAGATGAAAGATACTATATGTATCGGATCGGTATCATACTTGGCGTCAAGTAGTTTAAATGTTGGTTGCATGTTGTCCTTATTGAGGTAGATCATACAGCCACAGATAGTTCTGCAAAACTAAGGTGGATTACAATTCCAAAAACCCGCTTTGACCGTACAACTATTGCACACCTTCAGCTTCAAGTTTTTGATGCAGGGAAAACTTAATTATATGCAAGATACTTGCACTAGGCTACCAGAATTATTATGCAAAAACAACCACCAAACAACATACTTCTGCAGCGATTGTAAGAAGACCGAACATAATTGCAAGTTAATTGAAATTTCACCATGATCTCGTAACTATTAATAAATAATAAAAGCACATAAGAATATTAAAAATATGCTAAAAGTTACTATCAAGTATAAATTGATTAAATGTGTCGAACCTGGAGACTTTCTAGGGAGACATCCTCTAGTTGTCTTCCTACAACAAATTTGTTTTCAAAATCTTTCTAGCCTTCATTGATAAACTCGTCATTATTGTAAATATTAGATGACGTCAATTGAAAAACTATTGGAAGTTCCTAAGGCACACATAGCAAGTTCTCAGACAACGTCAACTGAAGAACCAAAAAGTTTTTCAAAAATTTCACTATTAGTGTGCTTAGATGTCCCGGAAGCACCAAGTTGCCTCAATTTGAAGCTGTGGAGATCTTCTCTCATGACAAATGCAACAAAAGCGAGGAACAACACTAGAATTTTTCTTTTACATCTTCATTGCTCATGGCAGAAAGCCTAAGAAATGGAGCATAACAATTTTCAAATAATTCAATACAATTTATAATAATGTACTAGCAAATCTGCAATTATAGTATACATATTCAACTAGATGTTCGAAGCATATACCTGCATCCTCAACAATATTATAAGTCTCAACAAATGTTTCGTCATCTCATATCTGTATTTAGATTGAGAAACACATAATGTTAATTTACTAATTATTCATACATTAAATTATTGTGCATATAGTGTATACAACTGGGTAGATGTTGAAAATTTGGAATAAAAAAGACATGTATACCTTCAGAATCCAAGAAATTTGAGATATCAACGGTTCTCCATATTCTATCCATACTTTATCAAGCTTTGGTGCATTTAGTTATCTTGAACACATTTTGTCATCAAAGGGCAATATTCAATTTTCAAATACTCTAGTGAAGGGAACACCAGTTCATAGTTATGAGAGGAAAGCAATCGGAATCTTTCAAGATGATGAAGTCTTAGATCGCTCAATTTAGGAAACAAAATTGAGCTTGTCATTCATTCTTCCACAATTTTAAAGTTCGAAGTGTTGTGTTTTTCTTGTCTTCTAATAATCTCTTCAATTGCTTCTCATTTAATAACCTAAAGACTTTGTAGAACCACAAGTGACATGCCCATTCAAGGTAAGAATAAGTACCTTAAGTTCTCACGTGTTGAAACTTCGAAATGTGTCAAATTCTTAAAGATATAAATCCCTTTAGGAAACATCTAGTAATGTGCACTAATTTGGGTAGAAATGTCACTCCCAATGAGGTTATTGACTAAGTATACTAATTTATGCATCAACTCTTGTATACTCAAAGTCAAATAGAATGGACACATCACCAAAAAGTTCCACCTACAATTCACTTAGTTTATGAGATCTGATGATCCTTTGCTCATCCAGTATTTTCATGCTACAACCCAATTCACCAATGTACAACAACTTCAGGTTAGGCAATGTAACCTACAAGATATTTGTTTAAAGGTGTCAGCTAAAATTCTGTAATCATAAAACATCGTAAGTTTGAATATCACCTACAATTTTGTAGAATTAATTAAGACCACCTTGAGAAGAATTAGCTGAAGTCAATAATAGTAAAAAAAAATGTATATTGATAAAAAATTATGAAAAATGTGAAATGTAGAGCCCATTAGAAAATGTAAAGATTAGCCCAGGTCTAAACATGTATTTGAATTGTGTGGAAATTACACTGCCACATGTTTTTAAAGATTACAATTTAAAAAAGATGTTTGAAGTTTTGTTATCCAAAAACCATATGATAATTCCACATTTTAATATTAACAGATAATATTATAAATTAATTTATACACACATACCTATCCCCACCTACCCACAAACCTTAATTCGCTCTAGCAATGTTCGCTGTGGTTTTGGGGATGGTTTTTGTGTGATTTCTTGTTTTTTCGATCTATTGCTTAGCAAGTATTTGTTCTCTATTCTCTGGGAATTTGAAATGGTGGCAGTAGCTGGTTTGGGGTGGTGATGGTAGTGATGGCGATAACGATGGTGGTGGTTGTATTGGCAGTGGTGCAGGTAGATCTGTTAGATATGGTACTGGTGTTAGTGTTACAGGTGTTGGTAGTGGTGGTGTTGAAGTTGGGTTGGGTTGTGCTAGGTTGGGTTGGATTGGATTTGGGGTAGTATAAACAGGGTTTGTGGCCAATTATTTAGGTAATTGTGACCAATAAAAGGTTAATTCGTGAGTAGTAAATAATATGTAATCGAATAGATAATTTGTGGTTAGGGAATAATACTTAATTTGATAAATTGTAACTGATATTGAAATTGTAACTTATAAAATTTGTAATTTGTGACCAAAAAATAATACTTGACCAATTTGCATATGTCATAAGTTTTCCTTGTTGTACTTATAATTCAAGTGTTAAAGTTCAATGTGCACTTATTATACAGATTAAATAGAATTGGTCACGGATCACTGATTTATGTTCACATGTCACCATTCAGATGTCAGATGTCATATTTTATAGATTACGGATCAAAATTAACTGGTCACAAATCAGATATCACATGTCTTTGTACACTGATAACAGGTCACATAATCAAGTTCATATGTCATAGTTCATATGCTACTAGCCACATGTAATAGTTCACAGGTCACATATTCAAGAGAATTAGTCATAGGCCATTGGATCCATATCCAAAGGTCACAAATCCAAGAGAATTGGTTACAGACCATTGAATCAACATTACAGGTAACATTGTACATGCAGTTTAAATCAGGCTGCCAAAAATCTACAAATTTACACTGAATTTTATAATAAATCGTACAACCATTTTTGTCCAAAGTAGTTTAAATCACACCGCCAAAAATCTCATTCCTTCAATCATTCTAATGCCAGTCGATTGTCCAAATTGAAGTTCATTTAGATAATCCATCAATTTTTGTCGATGTTTTGCTAAATGAAATATCTAAACAAGTCGCTACCCTTGAAATGTTGTACTCATGGATCTCGAATCGGGGTATCTTATCTAGATCTATACTATCACTGTGGTGTGAGATGGGTGGCGACAGGTGGATGCCGGTGTTTGTGGCTAAGCGAGTATGTACAAAACATAAAATTCATAGCCAAAATTCTTTATCAAAATTGTTTTTTCATTTCATACAAAAAGTAGTACAACTCTTTGTTCGGTTCGCAGTTTCTTGTGATTCGAAGTGCTATCATAACAAGAATTGATTATTGTATCTTAGGAGATAATTATCAATCCACCGTCAGTACCGGTGTGGGGCAAATTTTTTTTGAGGACAAAGAGTTCAACTCTTGCATCGATCTTTTTGTATTCCATTTTCTAAATTTGTGTTTTGTTCAAGTTTGTATCCAATTTCCAGGTAAGTTTGTGTTATCATCTATTTTCAACTATAAAGAAATTACTTCATCACTATTTTTATAACAAGCATTCTCCTATTTAAAGCCATGGACTTTTAGCTATGATGGTAGATTAGAAATTTTGGGATGGTTATATCTGTTGATGAAACGCTAACAAGTGGAGTATTGGTGTGTTCATTTATATTCTTCTTAGTGGAAAGCATCGAAGGAATTAGTAATCTTTCAATCCAGGATTATTCGAGCTTTAACGAAACTCCACGGCCTTCTTTGTCAGTAGATGCTGTAGATTTTGTGAAGAGATTATTGGACAAGGATTATGATGGAATTTTGGTTCAAAGAGAATGAAAGTGAACTCACAATGTTTGGATTTATCTACCGGATTTGGAAGAAACTTACCGGATATTGAATGGCTTACCGGAGTTGGAGTTATTGTGAATACCGTCTAAGAGATACACTTACCGGACATCAACAGATTTGCAAACTTACTGGATATTAAGCGTTGAACTTACCGGATATTGATTACCAATACCGTATATAGAATGCACTTACCGGTATTTGAAGGAAACAACACAGAAATTCGGTATTAAGCAAGAAAATGGAATTTATGCAAGGAAATCAATATATACACAATGAGAAGAGGAAAAAACTGATATATTCGACTTCTACAAATGAAAATACATGGCTAATGTATATATAGCCAAATTACAAAAAATAGAAAGTACACTAGAGCAGATCACATAGAGGATTAGTACATTGTTGAGTTAAAACGTTTAACTTTATTTTTTCATGTACAGGGCCGTCCATTAGAGTTCGAGAGCCTTACGCCATCTTCAAATACAGGGCCCCTATAAGTATTTAAAAATATGTATATAATAATTGAAAAAAGATCGAAGATTATAATATAAAACTTTCAAATATCCAAATTAAAATTACTCTTGAACTTTTAATAGAAAATCAACAATTATACTATTACAATTAATCAGTTTTAGAACATATTTTTTTATAGACAACATGGATAATTCATTTAACATTTCTTGTTGTTGATCCAAAGTAGGATTTTATCAACTTCAACTTTGAAAAACTCAAATCAACATATGTAACTGTAAATGATATAGTCAATAATATTTTATAACCAATCCATATATATATGGATGGAAAACAACATTCTATCATTTTTATATAGTCTAACATTTCAATCGCCTTTTTGATATTTTTGACAAATAATTTAAATCAATTTGCAAATCAAAAAATAACTACTGCCCATCAATATTGGAATCACTGTAGTGCTTCAAAAATTCTTCAAGCTTATCACACCCTTACTTTGAAAAATTATCATTTGCAGTCTACAAACTTTTTAATCAAATAGAAACTCAAGAATTTTCATATTTTTGAAATTGTTTAAGCCTTAACTTAAGTGGAAAAAGAGCTTGGCCAACTATATATAAGAAATAATCAACTATAAAAGATATTTAGCTTATATTGTCTTGTCATTAACATTTTTATCAATGTGCTTCTTTATATGAATAATAAAGTTTTCATGAAAAGTAGGTTCAACTTCCATTTTAGAAGTAGCCATGTTTGTCATCTATTAAGTTAAAAAAAAAATTCTCAAACTTATTTTTAACCACACATTCACACAACAATATTTTGCACGTAAATCCAAATTTTTTTCTACATTTTTAACTATTTCCAGTAGGTTTATTCACCTGAGCTAGCAAAGGAGCACAAGATCTCAAGATTCAGGTGACAGCTCCATGATCAATTACCACCTTAGTGTGCTGAGATGTCTCAGAAGCAATCTTTGTTAGGTCCAAGCTTCCTCAAACTGATTCTGTGGAAATCTCCCCTCAAGAGAAATGCAACAAATAAAACAATGCCACCTGAATTTGTTTGCTACATCTTCATTGTTCAGGCTGAAAGCCAAGGGAACAGAGTTTATTAATTTTCCTGCATCCTCAACAATATTTGAAATATCAACAAATTTGTTTTCCTCTTATATCTGCATTGAGCCTGAGAAGCAGAGGATGTTAATTTATCAATTATTCATATACTAATTAATATTGTGCATTATAGTGTATATAAAACGGTAGATATTATAAATTGGGAATCAAGAAGACACTTCTATACCTTCAAAATAAAAAAAAATTTGAAATTTCAACGGATAATCTAGGGCCTATCCATACTTCAACAAGCTTTGGTGCACTTAATGGTCTTGACCCCAATTTTGTCATCACGAGGCATTCTTCAACGTGCAAATACTCTAATGAAGGGAACACAAGTTCATAGTTCTGAGAGGAAACCAATCTGAATCTATCAAGATGACGAAGTATTAGATTTCTCAATTTAGGAAACACAATTCTGTTTGTGATTCCCTCTTCCACAATTTCTATGTTTGTTGTGTCGTCTTCTTCTTGTCTTCCAATAATTTCTTCAATCGCTTCACGTCCCCCAACAAGTATTTCTTTTAGAGCCACAAGTGAATTGGCCATTGAAGATGAGAATATGTACCTTAAACTGTCACATTTTACAACATGAATAACTGTCAAATTCTCAAAGATATAAATTCCTTCAGGAAGCATCCTTGTGAATTGTACTATTTGGGTAGAAATCTCACAGTCAATGTTGCCAGTTGAGTAAGCATACTAATTTCTGCACCATCTTTCGTGTACTCAAAGTCAAACAGAATGGACACATCATCTAAATATTCCACCTTAAAATATTTTAGTTTATTAGATCTGATTTGCCTTAGTTCATCCAATAATTTTACCGTACAATTGAATTGACGAAGGTACAACCCCTTCAAGTTAGGCGATGTATCCTGCAAGAAATATGCTTAATGATATCAGCTATAACTATGCAATCATAAAACTTCATAAGTTTTAACATAATCTTTACCTTTGCAGAATTAATTGAGAACTTCTCGAGATGAATTAGCATACAGTGAACATAATTGTATTAATATAAAATAATTATGGAAACGTGAAATATAGAGCCCATTAGAAAATGTAAACATAAAATGCTCAGAGAAAAAAAAAGGGTCTCAAACCTTTGCCCTTCATGTATTTTGGTTCCAAAACTTTTATTTTTGTCATTAGGACCAAAAAATGAAAGGTTTGGGACCAAAAATGCAATGAAGTCCTACAGGAAGGCTTTAATTACATAAACTAGTTTTATAGTTCATTTCTGTTGTCAAATATAATGCCTTGAATAGTTAGGAAATCAAAGAAACGTTAATTTGTAGAAATTTGTCTTAAGATAAATTACACTCTATGGTAATGAAAGCATATGTGTAATATTAGTGCGTGTCGTTTAAAACTTGTTTGTTAATATTTTCAAAGGTTGGACTCCAGGCTTCATAAAAGCTGTGTTATGAATTCATTAGAAACTGAGAAATGAGACTTGTAATTTTCTTATCTGTAATTGTTGTGTTGGTTAGAATTCATAATATTCATGTGTTTTATAACAAATGAGGCCACATGCATACACACTAAAGAAACAAATATTTACCTGTTCGAATAGTGGGTTGAACACACCATCAACCTTCTTTGATCCAGATCTAAAGCTCTTAAAATTTCTTAAATTCCCAAGGGCGACGTTCCTTAGTTTTGGGAACTCAAGCATTTGGGTAACTTCATTTTGTTGGATGTCCATTAAAACAATTTCCTCTAACATCTCACAGTTAGAAATACTTATAATTTGGAGATTCACCATGCATCGTGCAACTGACTCCGAAAACATGCTTGTAACTAAGGGGCAATTTCTCATATTAAGAATCACAAGATTGTGGAGTGATGGAGGTTTGATGACACTCCTCCACAAATACTTCATCCTTGGGATGCCATATAGATTTATCTCTTGTAATTTATCAAAGGCCCCTAATTGATGATTTCTATTTAGATACTCGAAGCCATCCTCATCTAACATATTATTCCTCTCCATGACTTGTAGAGAATGATCATCAAGATTGTTCATGTCCATTTCTATAGAAAGATGTTCAGTTCTCCTCATTAACGAGTTCATTGCAGGTTGTGAAAGCATACTCGAGTAAGTAATGCCATGTATATGCAATCTCCGTTTGAAATAATAATTCCTAGCACTATTTTTACGAGCATGCTCCAAGTCAGTTAATACGATATTAAATCTTTCCAGCTCCTCGATGCACAAAATATGTAATATTTGCAGCAAAAACTGAGGATCATTTGTTGAAATTTGGAAAGTATTAAGACCAGTCAATGAACTTATCTCCTTGATAATGTACCCTCGTTGTTCCAGTTCATCATCTCTTATTTCAACAACGCCCATGTACAGTTCTTCCAGTTTCTTCAATTGCAATAAGGTACCAGGTGGAAGTGGACAATAGGTAGAGCTGTGCTTCAACCTCAAATCCAATGACCTTAGGTTGCTAAGTTCTGCTATATCATTGGGGAAGTGGTCGAGATCAGAGCCATAAAAACTGAGAACTTCTAACTTTTTTAGATTCCCAAAAGATGCAATTTCAATGTTTAATGTACAGTAGTCCAAGCACAAAGTTCGAAGATTGGCCAACAATTGGATTGATGATGGAACTTGAATTCTCATGGTAGTGAAATCAAGAACTCTGAGAACCATGCATATCTAACCAAATCTTCAGTATTAATAGTAAAATCTTCTGGATACAAAAAGCATTGTAGAAGCAAGGACTTGGCTTCATCACTCTCTAGATAGTTGTAGCTAAACTCTATCCTCAAATACACCAACTTGTGCAGTCCCTTGATATTGGTCGCTCTAGAATGCCATAGTTCTTCAAGTGCATTCTTCCATGCATGTTCTCCCCTTTTTCTGAGAGCTTTTCCGACTGTCACAAGTGCGAGAGGTAAGCCTTCACATTCCCTTGCAACTCTTTGTGCTGTACCCTTTATAACATCAGTTGCATCATCAGAAATCTCTGCGTTGCTCTTGAAAAGTTCCCATGATTCTTCTTGAGATAAAACATTGACATCAAATTTCCTTTGAGCTCCCATATTACTACACACATCTTTGAAGCGTGATGTTAATAGAATTTTCAACCCTTTAACATCACCCGAATAAGGAATTCCTATAGTTTCCAACTCAATATATTCCCAAACATCATCCAAAATTACGAGGATTCTCTTACTTCTGTCACCTCCAAGTCTTTCACGAAGTCGTCCAACTCTCACAATTTTATTATTCTTCTCTTCAATTTGCAAACCAAGCACATCAGCAAGTTGATCCTGAATTTTGGTTACATCTGGATCATGAGATACAACTGAGATTGCAACCTCATCAAATGATTTGTCCACTTTGACTTCGTTAGCTATTTCATTTGCCATTGTTGTCTTACCTACTCCAGGCATCCCACAGATACCAATTATGCGGACATCTTTGTCTTTTAGAGCTTCCATGATTTTCTTTTTAGTTGATATCCTTGTTTCGAAAGCCCTGAAGTCACCGAGATTTTGATAAGGTGTCTGCACTAGTGGTTTAGTTTCGCCCACCTTTTGAAATGTACCTTCCACCTGGAGCTTAGCAACCTCAGCAGTCTTCTCTGTGGCTTTCCTGCCAAGAGAGTAACGGGTCTTCAAATTTGGACATGTAAGGAATAGGCAATGCATTTCAGAATTTGTTGCACTTGCCAAAACTTCATATGCCTGTTTCTTGAAGTCATCAACCTTTTGCAGCCAATCTTTAACACCAGGTTTAATAGCTTCTGCATTTCTTTCTGCTTCAACAACCAATTGTCGCACGTCAGTTTCCTTAATTTCAAGATCTCTCACCTTATCCCTCAAAGTTTCAATTTTGCTGTCGTAGCAGAATATATACTCGAATTGGCACCAAATTGGATTCAATATGTACCCCACGAACTTCCCGACAACAGAATTAACGTTTGTATTTGTTGGAATTGTGACATTTTAGTTGTCACAAAATTATTGTTATTTTCGTTTTTTAATTTTAGTTACATATTTGGTTGAAGGCTAACTATGAAATGATAAAAAGTTAGGCCTATTTTTGTATGATAATATATTAGAGTATGCTGTCAAGTACTATGTTAAGTATTGTCTAGTATATAGGAGTATGAATAGTGGGTAGAATCGTTGATAGAAGTCTACCATGTTTGCTCTATTTATTGGAACCATGTAACTCGAAAATTAAGAAGTTAATATATCAAAATATAGTCTTATAACCTTCTCTTCTCCTCTGGTTTTCTACCAAAAAACCAGAGTATATAAGTTTGTATCCTGTTTTTGCTATGTAAAATCTATGTTTTTTACCTCCTCCATCGACTATGAATATCACAAATGTTTTAGAGCTAAGTGTAGAATTTTTGTTCAATGAAATTCCAACAAAGTCTTCTCTTCTTGCTTGTTTAAAACCCTCTGTAAGATTTGTGGAGTTTTCTGATTCATACCGGATTCTTATGCCAAATACCGTATTTGAGCTTCAATTAACTCAAATCCGGTAAGCAAATACCATATATAGAAAAATCGGTATTAAGCCTTTCTCCAAATACGGTAAATGAAGGAATATTCCTTTTTCTTAACTCAAATCCGGTAAGAACCATATGAAATCCTGTAAGTTCAATGCCAATGAATCCGGTAGGTTTGAAATGAAATCTTTTTAACAGAAAATCAAACTCCTCCTTGAACCAAAATTCCAACAGTATTTACCGCCATTATCAATTTTCCAGCTCAAAAACCAGATATTCCAGCAGTATCAGAGAAGCTTATCTATCGTAATAAAAAACAAAGAAAGGGTCTTAGAATTTCATTCCACCAGTAAGCATTAACAAATCCAGAGCAAAAGGATTTCCCAGTAAATGATAAATTATATACTTGCTGATTCTATGTGCAAAATTATATGCATATCCATTTCACTAATTATATGTGCAAAAGGATTCCATGCAGATGCAGTGATTTGTCATTGTCTTTGTTGATTTTAACTGGCTGGCTTGGTTTAGTGTATCATTTCGGCATGTAATTAAACCATAAAGCTTCTGTCTACGAAACAACGTTTGTACCCTTTTTGTGAATCTTTGAATATTAGACATATTTTCCCTCAATTCTACTATTTCTTTTCTTTTACTATTTTTCTTGCAAGCAATACATAATATATTCCATATACTTAAGATAAAGAACAATACATGTAACATGAGTTTAAATAATTTACATAGTAATTAAATGAGTCATTGAGTAAATTGCTAACAACTAAAAATATGGTACAGACTTGACTAGCTTTCTCTATAAATAAGAATGAGGTCGTCCCGGGTAATCAAGATATTGCGATTTTCGATGTTTCAGTTTTACTGCCCCCCAAAATTATGTGTTTTGATGGTAAAATGGGTAAATGTAAATAATTTATTTACAAAAGATAATTGGGAAAAAAAAAAAGATATAATACAAAGAAATGGAAATATATATATATGCCCCTGTTTGGTAACCATTTTTGAGGAGAAAATACATTTTTGAATAGTTGATTGATGGAGAATGCATGGTTAAAAATTAAGGAAAAGTTTTGGGTTTGCGTGTAATATTATTTTATTGAAGAATGTGTAGTTGAAAAGAAGAGAAAAAAAAAAATATTTTGAAAAAAATGACTACCAAACAGGGGCAATATTGACTTCTTAAAACCCAAAATTGGACGAAACCACCATGAACATTGCTACAGGTACAGGGAATTTATACAGAATTGGTACATAAATTCAAATTCAATGAACATGATTAAAATCCATGTGGGCCCAGATAAAATATAAATGGACAAGGTGCTATCACATCAACGTCCTTTATAAAATATGTAGAAATTCCCTGTATTTAGGAAATTCCACCATTTAGCCTACTAATGCAACAAAAGTAAAAGGTGAGTACTTTGCGCAATGTTTCTGATTAACCATTCAAAAAATTGAATAATCATCGCACTTATCGTATCCAGCCCATTACTCAAAATTTGACGGACTTGCTGACGTGGCAAATAGAAACATTGACATGGCACATTATTGCAATTAGTTAATGACAAGGATAATGTCATCTGTACAATGATTTTTGACAACATTGTTGACTATTGTATGCATCAAAAAATGTTGGTTGGAAAGATAATTGTTTTTTAAACTATTCAATGACAATGCGCCACGTAACATGTTGTCAACAATATCATAAAAGAGAATGTACTGTTAGAGATATATGCTCCGAGAACTCTACCACATCAGATTCAACTGAATGATATTGTTCTGTTAGCTATTAATCCGCATGACTCTGATATTGTTTTGATTTTCTGTTATGTATTTAGTTAGTCATTTAAACTTTGAATTCTTGTACTTATCCACTGAGCTAGATTATGTAATTCAAACACCTTGTAATCATCTATATATATGAAGACATACGCAAGCTGGTATCTTAAGGAACCAGCCTTGATTTATTTGCAATTCTTACTTGGTATCAGAGCACTCTTTGCTCACGCATCTCGATCCCAAATGGCCTCATCTTCAGCTGCTTCCTCCTTTGTTATCCCTAATATAACCTCCTTGGTTTCTGTCAAATTAGATGGAACCAACTACTTGAATTGGACAACCCAATTCGTCCCTGTGCTTAAGAGCCATGACTTACTAAGCATTGTTGATGGGACAGAGGCTTGCCCCCTCAATATATTGTTGATTCCACTGGGAAAACTTCTTCTGACATCAATCCAGATTATTTGGTTTGGCAGAAGAAGGATCAATTTATTCTGGCCTGGTTAAATGCCACTCTCAGTGAGAAAATTCTCTCCACAGTTTATGGTCTTACCACTTCTAAAATGGTGTGGACCACATTGGCTACCAGATTTGCTCCACAATCAAGATCTCGAATTTCTCATCTCAAAAGGCAACTCCAAACTCTGCAACAAGGCACCAAAAATTGTTCTGATTATCTGATGCTAGCCAAAAACTGGTCTGATCAACTTACAGCAGCAGGGAAACCTGTTGATGAGGAAGACTTAATCTCTTATGCTGTTGGAGGATTAAATCCCACCTACAACCCATTCATTACCTCTCTCAATTTTGCCACCAGAGACAAACCAATTTCCTTTGATGATTTCCAAACTGAATTACTCAATTATGAGCAATTACTTGATTCTCAATCCAAAACTCTTCCTACTGATGGCACTCAGTTTGCATTTTTCACAAACAAACCAAAATTTCAGCATGGTAAGAAACCTAAGTATCCCAATCAGCAGGGCAAATCCACCACCTACTCTCAACCTCCTCCTCAATCCAATTCCGGACACCCATCCTCCAAACCACCATCAAATAATTCTGGCAGTCCCTTCAACTCCAACAGATTTTCACCATGTCAAATATGTGGCAAGACCAGTCATCAAGCCCTTGATTGCTATCATAGAATGGACTTCTCATACCAAGGACGACACCCACCAGTACAGTTGGCAGCTATGGCAGCCCATACCCATGGCACACAGGAAGTTGAACAGCCGTGGTACCTGGACAGTGGTGCTAATAACCACATTACTTCTGAGTTAGAGAATCTCACCTTGCAGCAGCAGCCATATCATGGTAATGATCAGGTTACAGTAGGCAATGGCGGAGGTTTGCTCATCACCAATACTGGTTCTTCCATGCTTCTTAATTCTCAACATAAATTTCTTTTGCGTAACATTTTACATTGCCCCCGTGCATCTTCCAACCTACTATCCATACATAAATTCTGCAATGACAATAGCTGTTATTTCGTTCTAACAGCTTCTCAATTCTTTGTGAAGGATCTAAAGACCAAGCAAATACTCCTCCAAGGGCGGAGTGAAGCTGGCTTATACCCTATGTATCTCAAGCAGATGAAACTCAACAAGTCAACTCCAAAAGCTGCTTATATCTCCAACTTTACTGCCTTGCAAGGGGTCAAAGCTCCACTTCATATCTGGCATTCCAGACTAGCTCATGCTTCTGCACCTATTGTGTCTAGAGTAGTTAGAGAGGCTATGCTTCCTATTTCGGGTCCTGTAAAACAGAATAATGTTTGTGAGTCTTGTCAAGTTGCTAAGAGTCACAAAATTCCCTTTCCTGAGTCCAATAACAGATCCACACATCCTCTAGAGCTAATACACTCTGATGTGTGGATCTCCCCAGTTTCTTCAGTCAGTGGTTGTAAGCTTTATGTCCTTTTTATTGATGACTATTCAAGATTCACATGGTTGTTTCCTTTAAAGCATAAATCTGATGTGTTCTCTTGCTTTATCAAGTTTAAACAATTAGTTGAAAATCAATTCTCTCAATCAATCAAACAACTTCTCACTGACAATGGTGGGGAATACCTATCCACTGCCTTTCAAACATTTCTCTCTAACAATGGGATCCTCCACAAGCTCACTTGTCCTCATACATCTGAGCAAAATGGAATCTCCGAGAGAAAACACAGGCATATCACTGAAACTGGCCTTTCTCTCTTAGCTCAATCTCACCTTCCTTCTTGCTATTGGGTTGATGCCTTTCTGACAGCCACCTATGTCATCAATAGGCTCCCCACACCGGTTCTAAACAATCAGTCCCCCTATTTCACTTTGTTTAGAAAACCACCAGATTACTCCTTCCTAAGGACATTTGGCTGCACCTGCTACCCATTGCTCAGACCTTACACTCCTCACAAATTAGCCTTTAGAAGTACTAAGTGTGTCTTTCTCGGGTATAGCCTAAATCAGAAAGGTTATCGCTGTTTGGACTTGAAAACACAGAAAGTATACATCTCTAGACATGTAATCTTTGATGAGTTGAGTTTCCCTGCCTCTGCTACACAGATTCAAGCTGCTGCATCTCCATCCTTGGTGGACAATTTGCTGCCTTCTGATCGTCTAGCAACCTCAGGTTCCATCTCTCAATCTTTACCATCTTTTGCAATTCCTTCATTTACTACTACTGTATCTCCTGAATTGTCCACATCACTTTCTCCAAATAACATATCTGTCATACCAGAACCAACTGATCTGGTCTCTTCTAATTCCAGTCCACTCTCATTTATTGATGAACCCATACCTGCTTCTCCATCTGCCTCCTCACCTACAAATTTACCAACACTCTCTCCTACCTCTGATCAATCCTCAACCATTCCTATACTTGAAACCTCACCCCATCAAATAATCACTCGATCCAAGACAAACTCATCTAAACCCAAGTTGTTTCCAGAATATCATATCTATTACTCCACCAAACACCCTCTTCAAGCTTTATCTGCCACCACATTACCTCCTGAACCACATACCTACAAAGAAGCAATGAAAAACCAGAAATGGATTGATGCTATGCAGGCCGAATACAATGCTTTACTGGCTAATCATACTTGGACTCTATGTCCTCGACCCGATCACAAGAAAGTGGTGCGAAACAAATGGGTGTTTAAACTTAAACAAAACTCAGACGGGAGCATTGATAGATACAAGGCCAGACTAGTGGCCAAGGGATTTGATCAAATTGATGGTGTGGACTTTACAGAGACCTTTAGTCCTGTTATTAAACCAGCTACGATTAGATTGGTGTTGGCCCTAGCTGTTCACCATAATTGGTTCATAAGACAGCTTGATATATCCAATGCTTTCTTGCATGGTTTTCTTGAAGAGGAGGTGTATATGGAGCAACCAAAAGGATTTGAGGATCATCATCTTCCTGATTATGTGTGCAGGTTACAAAAGTCCATCTATGGACTAAAACAAGCTCCAAGGGCTTGGTTCTTGAGATTATCCCAAGCTTTGCTAGCTCTCGGGTTTCTTGGCTCAACTGTTGACACATCTCTTTTTACATTTCATCATGACAACATTTCTATCTTTGTGCTCATTTATGTTGATGATATAATAATTGCAAGCACCTCTTCTTCATCTATTGATCATCTTATTACTAATCTTGGTGCTGATTTTGCTGTTAAAGATCTCGGGCCTCTATCTTATTTTCTGGGCATTCAAGTCCGCCACTTATCAGAAGGCCTTCATCTCAGCCAAACCAAATATGCAACTGACTTATTGCATCGCACCAAAATGGCTGGTGCTAAACCAGCTCCTACACCCTGCACATCAGGAGTTAAACTCTCAAAGTTTTCAGGGGATCCACTTCCTAATCCAGCTGAATACAGAACAGTGGTGGGAGCCTTGCAATATCTCACACTTACCAGGCCAGACCTCTCGTTTAGTGTTAACCAACTCTGCCAATTTCTCCATTGTCCAACAACTGATCACTTGGTGGCAGCTAAGCGAGTATTAAGGTATATCAAGGGCACCTTACACTTTGGACTCACCTTCGACAAAGGCACTCTTCACCTTAATGGGTTCTGTGACTCGGATTGGGCAGGGTCTCCCGATGACAGGAAATCTACTTCCGGCTATTGTATATTTCTTGGCCCATGTCTCATATCCTGGTCTGCCAAGAAACAACCAGTTGTCGCCAGGTCAAGTACCGAAGCAGAATATCGATCTATGGCCTTTACAGTTGCTGAACTTTACTGGCTTAGGATGCTTCTTAAAGAACTTCATGTACCCCTAACAACTGCTCCTTGCTTATGGGTGGACAATGTTGGTGCTTTAGCACTCTCTTCCAATCCAGTATTCCATGCTCGTACTAAACATATCGAGGTAGATTACCATTTCATTCGGGAAAAGATTTTCAATAAAGACATTCAGGCCAGATATATATGTACTGCTGATCAACCCTCGGACATCTTTACAAAAGGCCTTACTTCATCCAGGTTTATGACATTACGTGACAAGTTGATGTTGCGTGATCTCCCCATCAACTTGAAGGGGGATGTTAGAGATATATGCTCCGAGAACTCTACCACATCAGATTCAACTGAATGATATTGTTCTGTTAGCTATTAATCCGCATGACTCTGATATTGTTTTGATTTTCTGTTATGTATTTAGTTAGTCATTTAAACTTTGAATTCTTGTACTTATCCACTGAGCTAGATTATGTAATTCAAACACCTTGTAATCATCTATATATATGAAGACATACGCAAGCTGGTATCTTAAGGAACCAGCCTTGATTTATTTGCAATTCTTACTTGTACACCAAGTATGATTGTAATGGCAAATCAGTAAAAAAAAAATGCTTATAAAAATGCAATTAACGGGAAAAAAGGAATTAAAAACTAATACTAATTGAAAATGCAAAATGGAAAATAAACAAAAGAAAACACGCAAAGAAATTCAATTGCATTTTTATAAGCATTTTTAATAAATTGAAGGTGTTTTCACTTAGTTTTCATCAACTAATGGAAATAATGGTTATATCAGCGTTTTTATTTATCACATCGTTGGAGTCCGTTGATTTTTCAAATATTGATTTATAGAATGATGGATGAGATAAAATTTTAATAATTGATCATCCGAAAAAAATTTAAAATTTAACCAATGAGAAATATTATGAAAAGTTTAATGGCCATTTAAATTTTTTAACCCGTCAAAGTTTGATGTTCAAAATATCCATATTTAAAAGGTTGAGTACAAACCAGATACATAAAACATAAATTGGGACCAATCATGCAATTTGTCCCAAAGAATAGTTGCAAATAAAAAGTACCAACTTTGGCAAATTTGTAAAATCGTTTATTAATTAGTTAAATTTCATCTTTAATCTCACATTCTAGCATATCCACATGTAATATTCACTTATCCAATATTCATTTCTATCATTTTTTTAAAATAATCGTTCATAAATTCTTCCCAAATGGATTCTAAAAAATTTAACAACACTGTACCACTTCTTGACTATTTATCTGCTTCAGTATACAATAAATGATTATGCACATAAGTAATGCCACAAATCAAGGATAAATCATGTTTGGATCTTTTCCTAGTTCGTATTTTTTACTAAGGTTTCTATTGATGCTCATGTAGAAAAATAATTGAAAAATTAGATAGTAACATTATTAGCAGAAATAAATACCAAGTAGAGAAAGATGAAAATGGCAATTACAAATGTTAAAATGAAAGAGTAGCATCGCATACCTTTTTGTTTGATCATACCAACTTAAGCCTTTCGATGATGTTAAGAAGTTTGGGAAATGTAAACAAATGAAGATATGAGAGAGAGAGAGAGAGAGAGAGAGAGAGAGAGAGCATGGCATGTAAATAATGGAGGATTTTGAAGATTTTGGTGAGTTATTTCTTTTCCATTTTGAATGTAACAGTAGAAATTTGAAACTTTATCTAAGAAAATAAATCAACTGAATATGTAATTATTTAGAATAAATATTGTGGAAAAACTCTTCAAGTGGCCTAATATCTTATTTTGAAACATTGTAAGCACCAGACATACCCCCCTCTCCCCTCCTCAATTTTTGTTAGATTTAGAGCTCTCCAATAGACTCTCTATTTTTAAATTTTGAAGTACTCCAATAAGATCTTTATATTAAATACTTAATTTTATTACTCCCCAAATATATTTATTATTTTTTTTCTCTTTCTTTTGTTTTAACTAGCTTTTCTTTAGATTATTTTATTATTTTCCTACATTGAAAATTGAAACACTTTGAATGCATTTAATTGTAGAGAGTGAGTTTGACACTCAAAATTTGGAGAGTCACTCACTCTCTAAATTAAAATGTTAATTTAAAGAGTTTATTGGAGCACAATTTTAAGGATTGACTCTTTAAAATAGAGAGCATATCATGTTGAAGATGCTCCTATGGAATTAAATAGAATAGAACATTACATTGAATGAGATTTTGATTTTTCCATACTATTAAAGTTTGAAAATTTAAGAGAATGTCAAGCCAAGATAAGCCGTTTATCATTACGATATGTGAGAAGTTGAAGTGCACTGACTTACATACTAGGACAATTTTAAGACTTTTTATGCTTCTGAATATTAATTCAAGAAAATTTATAGTAGAAATTGAACAAGTCCTCACAAATTTGATAATGGGAAAATTTCAGTCGCGGTCCCTAACTTTTGCGTTTTTTGCAGACTTTACCTCAACCTTCAGTTTGTACCACCACGGGTTCCAAACCTTTCGAAAATATGCATATGGGGTCCAAATGGATGGTTTAGTCAAATTTTAATTAATTTTGACCAAAGTGAAAAGGGCAAGATGGTACTTTGTATTTTTCTCATATTTAATATGCTAAAAAATTAAATTAAAAGACCAAAAAAATATAAATATAAATATAAACCCACCCCACCCCATCCCACTTCATCCCAACCTAACCCAACCCAACCCAACCCCCCAAATCAAAACAGCATTGCATGTTGTCTTCTCCGACGATACCTTATCATAGCACTCCCACTCACCATTGTCACCTTCCAGCCCACAGCACAATCAAAAATCAAGAAACCAAAAAAAAAACACACAAGCAACAAAATTCGACAACTCCGATGACACATACGGTTGTGCATCATTGCTAATCGATTCATCTCAACTAGATGATTCAATTCATGGTTAGACATCATCCGAAAATAGCTCCGTTTGATAGAGGTCTACCTCGACAACAAAACGAGGGAATTCCGTCTCCTTCACAAAATTGGCAACACATGAATCATTAGCAGCATCATACGACCACTAGTGTGTTCTCGATTGCTTCAATTGATGCCCATAACTGACCCAATTTTGGACTGTAATTTTGCCTGAAATCGCTCGCTAACTGGGAAATTCTGCCTCTTCGAACTAATGAAATTGGAACTCTTTTTCCACCAAATTCAAACTACAATCCCTCGGCAACACCGAACGATGATGGGTATGCGCTCAATTGATCCAATTGTGTCATAAATTGCTCCAATTTTAACTTCATTTTCTACACATCGATGTTTCTATTTTCATATTCTAACCATCGGCCTTTGAGTGGTGGCGAGAGTCTTTAGGAAGCGTTATCGACGTTGTGGTTGCCGGTGACGATCAGCCTGTGGGCCCTATCGGTGTGGGTGAAAGTTAAGGAAGAAGGCAGCGTCTACCCGTATTCTACCCATTGACCATTAGCCTTTGTGTTTTCATTAGGGTGGGGGTGGAGTAGGATGGGCGTGGGTGGTTAGGTGTAGGGGGCTGGGGTAAATTCCTTATATTTTTTATTTTATTTAATTCTTTTATGTACAAAAATGTAAAGTTATCCTTTTGTCATTTTAAAATTAGTCAAAGTTGTGGTCCAGGTCAATTCTTTGGTCAACTAACGGTCAAATGGATGAAAAATCCATCCGTTTGGACCTCAGATGCATATTTTTGAAAGGTTTGGGACCCGTGGTGGTACAAACCAAAGGTTGAGGTAAAGTCTGCAAAAAACGCAAAGGTTAGGAACCGCGGTTGCAATTTTCCCTTTGATAATAAGGTTTAATGAATGAAACTATTGAATAGGTAAACCTATACTAGTTTGATCCATATATATTACTGGGGTCAATCTACCCCACTTCAATTAATTAATTAAATATTTCTCTTTACCCGAAATATTTATTAATTAATAAGTTCATTTTCAATTACTAATGTTAATGTCATAAACTACAAGACTTATTGCGAGTAGGTATCCTGGCACATCATGCTTATCCTTTATAGGTGATATTAGAGCATCTCTAAGAGACTCTTTAAAAGTAGAATGCTCTTTATTTTAAAGAGTCAATCTTTAAAATTTTAGTCCAAGAGACTCTTCAATTTACCATTTTAAAATAGAGAGTAGGTTTGGCTCTCCAAAACCCATCCTCTATAATTTAATACTTCAAAAATTCCAACTTTCAATGCATATTTTATTGACTTAATGAAATAAATATAGTTGAAAAATGATATAATTATTGGAGGGAAGATGGTAAAAATAAAAGAATGAAAAAAAAACAATAAATACTTATTAGGCACTACACCAAAAATAAGCTTTTGCAACACATAAACGGCAACATTAGGTAGTTAAATGTTGCAAAAAGGGTCTATTACAACATTTTAATAAGTGAGTGTTGCAATTGGTTAAGAAAATTGAGCTTTAGCAACGTTTTATAAATGAATGTTACAAAAGACACCTTTTGCAACGTTTATCGGACGCTGCAAAAAGTTCAGCCTTTTTGCAGCGTTTATTAAACGTTGCAACCCGTCTCACTTTTTGCAACGTTTATTAAACGTTGCAAAAGGCTAAACTTTTTACAGCGTTCGATAAACGTTGCAAAAGGTAAGACGGGCTAGTGGGTTGGGCCAATTTTGTAAATTGTGGACTTTTTCCATTTGGGCTTTGAATTGACCCGACCCGACCCGTAGAACACCGACTTTTTCAAATTATTAACTTTGACATTTTAATTGTCATTCTCCTCCCCACACCCGTAGCCAACAGTGAACCCTAGCCATCTTTACTACCTCTTTCGATCGACACTGTGACCTTTCCCTTTTTACCTCTCACGCCATCAAATGGCGAAACCCTAAAATACAGCTTCCGACCGACGTTATGTAACTTAGCCGACTGTCATCGTCTACTCTAGAGAGGTATTTTCCATCTTCCACTAAAGGTCCATCCTCTCTTATTCTAGCTTCACTCGAGCCACCAACTCCAGCTTCCTGTAAATGGCGGCCATCATCTCCATCTTCTAGTGCAGCTTCCATCATCTCCATCTTCCACTCGTCTGAACGTGAAGGTCCCTCATTTTTCAGTCCGGCTTCACTCAAGCTTCTGAACGTGAGGGTTCCAGTCGAGCTTCCCCTCTTCTTCTCCACAATCTCTACGCCCCACCCCAAGCACAAACGGTCTCTTCTACATCAATTCTTCCACGCCACGCACACACGGCACCTCTCCTTCCATCACAAGTATATTCCACAGATTAAATTTCTCGTCTCCAAGTCAAGGACCTAAGGTAAAGTTGCTTATCTATTTATTTCGATTCATTAGGAAATTTTTTACAGTCGAATAGAAGGAAAATATAATCCCAGAGCTATGGAAACCTGCCAGTCGCTGGGACCCAAGTCGTTTACAAACCCTTGTAAACATTTTGGATTCTTGTTTTCTTTGGGGTTGATTGGGGATAGAGGATTAATTTTTTTTACCAGTTGGTTTGGCAGTGAAGGAATTGAAGTGGGTTTCCCAATCAAGATGGATTCAAGGCCATTTGATGAGTTCTTGAGAATGAAGGCCCTTCAACAGAGGATTTATGCTCTATAGGCCGCTTGGAGATGGAGGGGAGATGAAGTAGTTTGATTCTCAGGCTCACTTTACTTTAGATACTGACGAGGAAGAAGAAGATGGGAATGAGATCAAAGAAGTGAGGGATGTGGAACCGCAGAAGGCACTTGTGGTGGTTCTAAAGTCGGGAGTTAATGGTTATGGAACAAATTGATAAGGTACATTAGTTTCTTTGTTATGGTACTCACATGAGAATTATTCTTTTTCTACGTTAGTGTGGCATTATTTGGTTTTTCTTTGTATAATTATTCGAGAGAAAATACTTTTTACGGGTGCTAATGTGAATGTATTTCCACTCTGTAGTGCATTTTGTAATCAATCGTGTTAATGAGAGATTACAGACGCCTGCTCAACTGTTTCTTTTTTCACCCTTTAGTTATAGCTTTTGAATAATGAATTTGCTCTTTGGCAGTTCTTTATGACTGTAGTTTCTTATGATCTGTTTATTCAGTACATATTAAATGGTTCGATAGATTGCAAAGATAAATATGTTTTCTTTCTTTTACCCATTTAAACAGTAAATTAGATACTGGCAATACATTGCAATGTTATTTACAGTTTATTTTGCTAAGATACTGATGATCCTGTGGAAGTTTCCTAACCAGCGCTGACAAGGTTATGTTATCTTAGTTGAGTGAATGTATACGATTGTTACCACGCCGAGGGAGATGAATCTGAATGAATTTAATTGGTTGAGATTAATGTTAAAGACATAATTTTAGGACTAGTTCTAATTTTTTAGTAGATTGACTACGTCTAATTACAAGTAATACACTGCGAAGAGATTTCATTGATGTGCAATGTCCAAAAGCTTTAGTTCTAATTTGTAGTTCAAAATGTGGAATAATCTGTATCTTGTTTATGCACAAACATTGGTCGTCCTTGTTTAATCAGTTATGGGGTTTTGTTTTATAATGTTATCGTCATCTCTGTTTGCTGATAACTAGGCTTGTAATCTTTAAAGACATATTCTGGTTTCTAATACTGTGAATCGGTGTCTGAGCAGCTTTATTCCATATAATATATATTCCATTAAATGGCCTTTTCGCTAGGATAACAAGGTTGCTTCAGTAATTTTCATCAATCAATCTTTAACAGATTATTTCCTTTTCTTTTGAAATTCAACTGCTGATTACAATGGACATTAAAGCAAACTTTTGCTCATAAATTATAGCTGTAAAAGTAAGGATTACAGTAGAAAGTTGTGGATAGCATTCTATTTAATTGTTTGGTAGTCTAGCTTTTCTATTCAGAACTTTATTCATTTCTGAGACTAGATACAAATTATTTTCCAAAACAATTTTCTTTTTGTAGTTTTAGAGATATGATTGTGAAGATCTTATTAGGCTGTAGATTGGTAATAATTTTATAGTGAAGTCAAGGTGGTGAACTTAGTTTTTGTTATTATGGAGTTGTATTTGGTTCTGTTGAATTAGCTGTAGTTGTTACTAGTTATATCAGGTGTCATACCATTGGATGTTTAACTTAGTTTTACATTGTGAACCTTTAACAGTTGAATATGCATTCAGTATTGCATTTGCTCTTTTCATGAAAGATGATAATGTGACGATTTCATTCCTGTTTACTATTGCAGGGGTTATGTGGGAATTCACAGTTCCGGATTCAGAGACTTCCTTTTGAAACTAGAACTTCTAAGGGCTATCGTAGATTCTAGATTTAAGCATCCTTCGGAAGGCAAGATTTGTCTTCGGTTATTCAGTTTATTTAATTTTTCATATGGTGTACGTGATGGAAATGATATTTAAAATCTGATCCTTTAACTAAGTCATGTTGTAAGAGAGGTGGGAGTGTAGGACAGACATACAATTTATAACCAATTCTTGTGGCATAAGGCTTAGGTTAAACCACGAGAAATCATATTACTTGTTGTGCATTTCTTATCTTCCCTTTCTTGTTGGGGATGTACAATACTTTTCAATGAGGTCATTGGAATTATCTCAGGTCTCACCGTCTCAATGCAATTGGATCCATATGATTTCTTGAAATTTGAATTGATTTTATTGTGAAGTTTTTAGTAAAAGTACAGAACATCATTTGAGAAGCTTTTCATTTCTAAGTTTAGACATTAGGTAGTTTTCTTCTTAATTTTTATTAACTTGTGTCTTCTTCAGAGTTTCGGTGAATCTCTTTTAATTGAAACTCCACACATGATGGCATGTATTTTAAACTTGAAGTATAATGAAATTATTTTGAATATTACACAATCAATGTACAGCACTCGCATGGTTTAATTAATTTCAATGCAAGCAACCATTTTAATTATATGATTTTTTATATTTTTTGATGTTTTCAACTCTTTATTATGCGAATTGTTAGTTTATTATTCGAATTATTTGATCAAAGAACGGGACTAAAAATGCGAATTAATTTAAAAAAAATAATTAAATTGACCAATGGCAACGTTTTGCAAACATTGCCAAAAACAAAGGATGAGCCTTTTGCAGCGTTGAAAAAACGTTGCAAAAGACCATGTTACTGCAAACGTTGCAAGAGACTATTTAAAAAATATTGCAAAAAATCCTTTCGCAAGGTTAAAAACGTGACAAAATTTTTTCACAACGTTTAAAAAATGCTGCAAAAGGTCCTTTCGCGACGTTCAAAAAACATTGCAAAAGGTCTTTCGCAACGTTTAAAAAACGCTGCAAAAGATCTTTTCATAACGTTTAAAAAATGCTGCAAAAGGTCTTTTGCAACGTCTTTCGTAACATTCAAAAAATGCTGTAAAAGACCTTTTGAACGTTTAAAAAATGCTGCAAAAAGTCTTCCATCAACGGCAACACCGCCCTCCGCAACAGACGCTAAAACGCTGCAAAAGGCCTTTTGCAGTGTTTTTTGAACGTTGAGAAAGGCCTTTTTTGGTGTAGTGAGGAATGGTAAAATTAAATGTTAAAAATAAAGACGCTATTGGGGCATTTTAAAATTTTTGCTCTTTAAATTTATAGATGCTCTTTAAATTATAGAATATGCTCTTTAAAAATAGAGAGTCTTTTGAGATGCTCTTAAAAAGAATTATAAACCAAAAACTTTTGTCCCATCAATATGGGTGTCATTTTAATCGTTAATTAAATTATAGATCACATCTAAGAAAAATTCTGAAGACTTTCTCAATTTAATGTGTTTCTTAATAAGTAATGTTTAAACGCAACACATATGCATGAAAGAGAGAGAGGCATAGAGTGAAAGCAATCATTTTATTTATAAAATAACTTTGTAAAATAGAACATAAGGATACATAGTATCATTGGAATTTTCTTCCGTTCTCAATGAGAACCAAAAGACATAATAGTCGAACAAATTGTACCTAAGGAAAATTTCTTAACAAGGACCTAACTGGTAGGAGGAAATGAAAAGTAACATTTTTAACTATATCTTATAGGAGGATTAATTCTTTTTTAGTCTAATTTTCCATCAAATTGCTCCACTTCAAACTTCGAGCTTGTCATCATTTTTGCAACAATTCCATAATTTGAACAACGGGCTCTAATACCATTCATTGAAAAAAGAATCCCGATAAAGATTGCTTATGTACGTCTTGAAAGTCAAAATTGACATAACAATACATAATTTACGCCATATATTGGTGACGAATGTCTTGCTAGCCTCGATTTTTGTATTTTCAACGTGCCCAATGAATCTCAAGACCTCCCACGTCCACATAAGTCTGATTTATGCACACGAGGACAAACTGTTAACCACATTGGCTTCCTTCGATGGTGGTGGAGTTAGCCACGTGCAGTCTGACGGTCAAGTCAAGTGTGGGAGGTGCTTAGATACGAGCCTCCTATGTAAAAAAGGGGTCGGCTTTGGGGAGAATACGTGTAGCAAAGAGAGCAAAGTTATAGCTTGAGAGTCTATACTTACATTACTTTTGGAATGCACATTGTGTGAGCTTTTATAGTTGAATGGGATGGATACTGACTGTAGGATGAAAGCACATGCGACTTCATTCATGTGGCTGAGACCTTTTGTCAAAGGTATCAATCAATCTTAAGCATTTAATGCTAATATAATTTTGTTGTCCAAAAATCTGACATGAGATTTAAACTTGACATGCTTGGCTGAATATGGTGGTGACAGTAGTGAATTGTCACATCAATCACTTACTAAAGACCGCATAAAAAATCTCTTGTTAAACTCCTTGTAGCCTCGCCCCGCCCCGCCATGAGGTTCAATTTTCCACATCAGGTCATCTCCAACAAATGGATTCATCCCTCCATTTGGCCTCTTCACGGGAATTCAGCCAAACTATCTCCTGGGCAGAATGATGTGGAGTTTGGGTTCAGATTTGCCTGCCATGAAATTGCAACGTAGAATATTTTGGAGCCTCATTGGTTGAGGCGTAACGAATGTCCAGATCTTGTCGATCATATTTGAGTAAGTTTTTCACTCTACTAACCAAGATTTCACCAAAAAGCTCATAGATTTGTGTATTATTTTGATGTGCACATATTATCGAGTGAATACAGGCGTTTATTATAACCCAATGTTGGGCTAATGTTTATGATTTCCTTATAAATTGTCAACTCACTTTTTATTCACAAATATTATTCACTTACTCATAACTTATTTGTATTTATTTAAAAATTAAACTTCATATTAAAGCTCCCAAATATGTAGATGAATCATGTAGTAATTTCATTTTGTCTTAATCGCCAAGTTGTTTTCAAGTTACTGTTGAAAATCAAGGAAAGAAGGGAACCATATTTGTAGAAACCCGGAAATTTAATTATAGTAGGTTTATTATATTTTTTATGAAGAGTTTAGGCTCAGCCCACATAAGGAAAGGAAGCCCAATAAATGGTCCAATATGTTTACAAGTCATGAGGGTTCAAATTTGCAATTATTTGACAAATACCGTTTTTGGCTCTTAATAAAGGTTCGGTCGACCTTCCGTCAGCCGAAAACTCCTACAGCTCGACTGTTTATCTCCTGTAGAGTTTTGTTCGACCGAGGAAGAATTTCGGTCAACCGAAAGACCCTACATGAACCCACGATTTTTGGAATTTAAAGCCGCTAATTCATGAAATTAAAGGCCTTCGGGTACGACATGATCTATGTTAATGTTTATATGTCAAATGGTACCTTCGGTACGACATACCCTACCATGTCAAATGGTGCCTTTGGGTACGACATGAATGTCCGGTCGAGGCGTCGTGTTAAGTCATGACCACGTGATTGAGATTCTACCGGAAATCCTACTATGAAAAGGTTTTAAAGTTACAAGTTTTTGAAATGTATAGCTTAATCACGAATGCACCAATGACATCTATTGAGTTTTCAACTCACGGGTTTAATCCCTTCTCTACAGATTGAAAGTTTGCTACCTTGGGCATGGATGAATGAGAAGATGGAGAGTGATGCAACGAGCCCATGGAAACCGGTGAACAAGTTATTTAGGTTTATTTTTATGAAACGTTTCCAATGTTATGTTTTTTAAATATTTGAATAACGCTGAATGCGAGAACGTTATATCTTCTTCAAATAAACTTCATTTCGAAGTTTTAGAAAATTATTAAGTATGTTGTTTAAAGCACTTCAAGTATTGTTTTTAAAATTATTATTGTAAGATTTAAGCTTCCGCTAAGAAAACGTGTATACTTGTTGCTGAACTACCGGTTAATGAAGTAATGTAAGTAGCGTTCCGGTCCACTAGGAGTCGGGGTGTTACAGCGTGGTATCAGAGCCAAGTTTAGCCGGTTCTGTAGACCAAGTATTTTTTGTTTTTTAAAATGAAAATGAAATGTCTAAGGTACTCCATGGCATCGTGCATCCATCCATCAATGTCATCCTACGGCCCAGGTATGTTTAAAAGTTTATGTTTATGAAAAGTTTATGCTTATATGATGCTTTGCTATGTTATGGCGTATTTTGAAATTATTTTTCAAGTATGTGATAAAAATCAAGGATGTACTATACAAAAAAATCATGTTATGGACTTGGGCTAGTAATTAAGGGCAAAAGATTTATACGATATGACATGAAAATGCGTAATTGGGCTTTATGTAGCAGATATGGTTAGGACTTATCAAACTGCTAGAAAGACCACGGCTCGTGGAACTGCTAGGGCTTATAGAGCAGCATTGAAACTAAGAACTGCTATTCAATCTTACCAAAACTATGTGACTGATCCACTCCATCTACTTGACGAACACGTACATGACATCTATAAGAGATGCATGGTAGCGGTGAATGCCGAAATGAAGATCACGCATGCGGAGGCTATAGATAACCTCATACACTCTCTCCCACCTCAATGGGGAGATATGGGAGTCATGGCTAGGGATACAATGCTAGAGGAGCACCCAAATTTATTCAAGTTTGAAGTATACTGCCATTCACTCCTAGACCTATGGAGGGAAAACTTAGAACCTCAACCGGAGGTAGTAATTGAACTCGATAAGTATGAAGAGCCTGAAGAAGAGAATGGTTCTGAGCCCGAGCCACAGGTTGAGATGGACATAGAGTCCGGACCTGAGGCGGAAGACTCCTCTGGAGATGAGGTTCCACCAAAGAAGATTCGTAGAACTTATAGGGATTAGATTTAAATCCTTGTAATAGTTTCCTTATGTCAAGAAATAAAGATTTCTACCTTCTTTGTTGGTATTTAAAATGTGAAACTAATAAGAACCATATATTTTGTCTAAAGGAAAATGGCCCGCGTAAACCAAGCCAACTTGATAAGAGATCTCTTCCGAGCGGTTCAAGACCTTGGCAGGTAGAACCCGAACTAAGCTTAACCCTACCATTAGCTCCTAATGCTCCTCCAACCCATGCTTCAGTTGTCGAGCAATTTCGAAGGCACAAGCCTCCTACTTTCAATGGAGCAGTTGATCCACTTGCAGCCGAAGAATGGCTTCACTAGTTGGAGAGAATATTCTGATTAATTGGGTGCACGGACGCCCAGAAGGTCCAGTGCACTGAGTTCATGTTCTCCGGTGATGCAAGTCACTGGTGGGACTCGATGTTAAGGACGAGGACCCCAGAGCAACAAGAGGCATTAACTTGGGAGCCGTTTAAAGATGAAGTAATGGATAAGTACTTTCCACAATCTTTGAGGGATCACAAAGAAGGTGAATTCCTCCAACTCAAGCAAAGGACTATGTCCCTGACTGAGTATGAAAGGAAGTTCGATCAACTTTCAAGGTATGCTCCACATCTGGTGGATACGGAGGACAAGAAAGTCAAGAGGTTTGAACAATGGTTGAACCCAGATATAAGCATGATACTTATGTCCCATCATTTTGACTCCTACCGTGAAATGCTGGAAAGAGCTCTTGCCATCTGGTATCAGAAGACTAACGCCGAGAAACATAGTCAACTGGTCAAGCAACCGGACATTAGTTATATGGGTAAAAGGAAGTAGAATGGCCAGGACAAGGGAAAGGGCAAGTGGCAACACAAGAAAGCTAATGGCGGACCCAATGCCAACAGGAGCATTGTGCCGGTTATAGAGCCATGTCCTACATGTGGAAAGATACATCGTGGCGTGTGTTTGAAAGGAAAGAATGCTTGTTTCTGATATGGTAAGCTAGGACATATTTCGAGGGATTGTACCACATTTGTCCCAAGGAAGGATGATAACAATGTCCAGAACCAGAAGGGGAAAGCACGAGTTTTTGCATTGACTCAGAAAGATGCAGAAGAAAACTCGAACGTCATAGCAGGTATACTATTGATAGCCAATACATCTGCTTATATATTATTTGATTCAGAAGCTACACACTCCTTTGTATCAACAACTTTTATGGCTAAGTCTAGTATTACCTGTGATAAGTCGGAAGGAACATTAGAAGTTAGCATTCCTACAGGCAACCCTTTGAGTACTGATAGAATAGACAAATCAGTAAGTATCGAAGTTGAGGGAAAACCATTAGAAGTTAACATATTCGTGATAGAGATGAATGATTTTGATGTAATATTAGGCATGGATTGGTTGGGTTGTAATTATGCCACCATTCGATGTAAGGAAAAAGAGGTAGTAATTCAGAAACCAGGAGATGAACCATTTTCTTTCCTTGGAATGACAATGAAAACTCTTATTCGACTAGTATCGGCGTTACAAGCTGAGAAGATGTTGAGAAAAGGAACATGTCAAGGATACCTAGTAAATATCTCAGGAGAGAAACAAGAGACGATGAAGGTTGAAGACGTACCAATAGTACGAGAGTTTGTAGATGTGTTTCTAGAAGATCTATCGGGCATTCCGTTAGATAGACAAGTGAAATTCACCATAAACCTAATTCCCGGAGCGGCACCAGTATCTATGGCCCCATACCGAATGGCCCCGAAGGAACTACAAGAGTTAAAGAAGCAGTTGCAAGAACTCTTAGATATGGGCTTTATACGGCCAAGCATATCTCCATGGGGTACGCCAGTGTTGTTTGTGAAGAAAAAAGATGGAAGCATGAGGATGTGCATCGATCATAAGGAGTTAAATCGATTAACCATCAAGAATAAGTACCCACTCCCGAGAATCAAGGATCTGTTAGATCAGTTGAAAGGAGCTAAGGTGTTTTCCAAGATTGACTTACTTTCAGGATGCCACCAATTGAAAGTAGAATCAAAGGATATACCCAAGACAGCTTTCAGAACTCGTTATGGACACTACGAGTTTACAGTGATGCCGTTTGGTCTAACCAATGCACCTGCAGTGTTCATGGATCTGATGAATCGTGTATTTTATCAGTACTTGGATAAGTTTATCATAGTCTTATTGATGACATTCTGATATATTCCGAGAGTAAGGAGCAACATGAAGAGCACCTAAGAATAACCCTAGAGGTATTACGCAAAGAGAACTTATACGCTAAATTCAAGAAGTGCGAGTTTTGGCTTGAACAAGTTGGATTTCTTGGACATGTAGTCACGGTCCAAGGAATTGAAGTAGATCCAGTGAAGGTAGAAGCAGTAACCAACTGGAAAGCACCAACTAATGCTGGCGAAATCCAAAGTTTTCTGGGTTTCGCTGGGTATTATCGAAGGTTTATAGAGGGATTTTCTAAGATGGCTGGACCAATGACGCAATTGACAATGAAAGGAGTAAAATTTCAATAGACGGATAAATGCGAACAAAGTTTTCACGAACTTAAACAGAGGTTGATATCAGCACCTGTGTTAACAATACCTGAAGGAATGGAAGGGTTTGTTATATACAGTGACGCATCCAAGCAAGGATTGGGATGTGTGCTGATGTAGAATGGAAAAGTGATAGCCTATGCTTGAAGACAATTGAAGAAACATGAGCAAAACTACCCAATGCATGATTTGGAACTTGAGGCGGTAGTACACGCCTTGAAGATATGGCAACACTACTTGTATGGAGGGAAGTGTGACATTTAAACCGATCATAAGAGTCTCAAATATTTCTTCACGCAGAAGGAATTGAACATGAGATAGAGACGGTGATTGGAATTGGTAAAAGATTATGATTGTTCTATTCATTACCATCTGGGTAAGGCCAATGTGGTTGCCGATGCCCTAAGTAGAAAGTCGATAGGACAGTTGGTATCACTATCCACTACCCAGATGGAGTTAATCAAAGACTTGAAAAGTCTGCGAATCGAAGCAGTTACCACACCAGAGCAAGCTACTGCTCGATTAGCAACTTTGGTAATTTGACCTACTCTTAGAGAGCGGATCATTGAGGCACAAAGTGAAGACCCATTCCTGCAAAGGATCAAGAACGAGGTTGGTACTGATAAAAGAAGAGATTTTGGAATAGCTTTGGATTAGGCACTGATGTGTAAAGGAAGGATTGGTGTACATAAGAATGAAGCTCTAAGGAATGTTATACTGGAAGAAGCTCATTCTACCCTGTACACTGCACATCCCGGTGGTACAAAAATGTATCGAGATCTTCGAGATACGTTTTGGTGGAGGAATATGAAAAAGAGTATAGGACTATTTGTGGAAAGTGCATAGTTTACCAAAAAGTTAAGGCGGAACATCAAAGACCGGCTGGATTGTTAAATCCACTGGACATACCCGAATGGAAGTGGGAGAACATAGCAATGGACTTCGTAGTAGGTTTTTCGAAGTCAGCAAAAGGACACAATGTCATATGGGTAATAGTAGATCGACTAACAAAGTCAGCTCATTTTCTGCCAGTGAAAATGACATTCAGTCTAGACCAATTGGCACAGTTATACATTAAGGAAGTTGTGAGATTACATGGCGTACCTGTGTCTATTGTATCTGATAGAGATCCAAGATTTACATCAAAATTTTGGAAAAGTTTACAAGGAGCTATGGGAACGAAGTTAAACTTCAGCATAGCATATCACCCTCAGTCCGATGGTCAATCAGAAAGGACCATCCAAATTTTGGAAGATATGTTAAAAACATGTGTTTTGGATCTAGGTGGAAGCTGGGATCATATCTACCGTTGGTAGAATTTACATATAATAATAGCTTCCAAGCAACCATTGGAATGGCACCATATGAAGCTCTCTACGGTAGAAGATGTAGATCACCCGTACATTGGGATGAAGTTGGAGAAAAGAGAATTTTGGGACCAGAAATCATTGAAATGATAGTCGAGGTAGTGGACAAGATCCATGCTAGGATAAATGCAGCACAAGATAGACAGAAAAGCTATGTTGATAGAAGAAAAAGGGACTTGGAATTTCAAGTTGGAGAAAAAGTTTTTCTAAAGGTGACACCAATGAAGGGTGTGCTTAGATTTGGCAAGAAAGGAAAATTTCGACCTCACTATATTGGACCATTCAAGGTACTTGACAAGGTTGGAAATGTGTCTTATCGATTGGCGTTGTCGCTGGAGCTATCGACGGTGCACAACGTGTTCCACATATCGATGATCAAGAAGTACATACATGATCCTAAGCATATGGTAAACTATCAATCTTTAGAAGTGCAAAAAGACTTATCTTATGAGGGGTTACCGATTCTAATACTGGATCGAAAGGTACATAAATTACGGAACAAAGAAGTTCATCTGATCAAGGTAAAACTGTATAATCATAGAGTGCAGGAAGTTAAAGATGAGTATCCAACACTCATCGCCCAATCACAAGGTAAATTTCGAGGACGAAATTTTATTTAAGGTGTGGAGGATGTAGAAACCCGAAAATTTAATTATAGTAGGCTTATTATATTTTTATGAAGAGTTTAGACCCAACCCACATAAAGAAAGGAAGCCCAATAAATGGTCCAATATGTTTACAAGTCATGAGGGTTCAAGTTTGCAATTATTTGACAAATACCTTTTTGGCATTTAATAAAGTTTCGGTCGACCGGTTGGTCTGTCCGGTCGACCCTCCGTCAGTCGAAAACTCTTGCAGCTCGACTGTTTATCTCCTGCAGAGTTTCGGTCGACCGAAAGACCCTGCACGAACCCACGACTTTTGGAATTTAAAGCCACTAATTCATGAAATTAAAGGCCCCAATTTATTTCAAGAATTTATTCCACCCTCCCCAAGTTTACCTATAAATAGAACCCATCTCACACTCATTTTTCTCACACCCAAATCAAAAGATTTGTAAGCAAAAGAGAGTTTTCAAAGAAGAGAGAAAGGAGAGGAAGAGAGGCTAGTTTTTCCTAGAAGTTTTGAGAAGTGTTTTCAAGCATGAATCCTCAAGGGTTTTCAAACATCAAACGAGTGCATTTTTCAACAAGTTTCAAAGTATTCAATCAAGGTAGGTGGAGGTGCAAAGTTGTTAATTCGTGTTAGGTTGTAAATATCTTGCAAATGATATTTCCATGTCAAATGGTGTCTTCGGGTACGGCATGATCTGTGTTAATGTTTGTATGTCAAATGGTACCTTCAGTACGGCATACCCTTCCATGTCAAATGGTGCCTTCGGGTATGACATGAGTGTCCAGTCGAGGTGTCGTGTTAAGTCATGACTCTACGTGATTGAGATTCTACCGAAAATCCTACTATGAAAAGGTTTTAAAGTTACAAGTTTTTGAAATGTATAGCTTAATCACGAATGCACCAATGACATCTATTGAGTTTTCAACTCCCTTCGGGTACGACATGAATGTCCGGTCGAGGCGTCGTGTTAAGTCATGACCTACGTGATTGAGAATCTCCCGAAAATCCTACTATGAAAAGGTTTTAAAGTTACAAGTTTTTGAAATGTATAGCTTAATCATGAATGCACCAATGACATCTATTGAGTTTTCAACTCACGGGTTTAATCCATTCTCTACAGATTGAAAGTTTGCTACCTTGGGCATGGATGAAGGAGAAGATGGAGAGTGATGCAACGAGCCCATGGAAATCGGTGAACAAGTTATTTAAGATTATTTTTATGAAACGTTTCCAATGTTATGTTTTTTAAAATATTTGAATAACGCTGAATGCGAGAACGTTATATCTTCTTCAAATAAACTCTATTTCGAAGTTTTAGAAAATTATTGAGTATGTTGTTTAAAGCACTTCAAGTATTGTTTTTAAAATTATTATTGTAAGATTTAAACTTCCGCTAAGAAAACGTGTATACTTGTTATTGAACTACCGATTAATGAACTAATGTAAGTAGCGTTCTGGTCCACTAGAGGTCGAACGTTACAACATTTTCCTTTCACCTTCAGCCAAAATAAACTTGGGCAGAGAAATTAAATTCAAAAAATAGAAAAATTGACAATATATGTAGTAACATAAAGTATAGAAATATTGATCAGATAATAATTGAGAAATGTAGATAAAGCATTGAGAGTACCTTGTGGTGGCACCTGTTGCAGTGAGTTCAAATCGACATGTTAAATAATTGGAACAATTCTTTAAAAAATAGTCATGCTCATAAAGTTGAGAAAGATTGAACAAAACGCAATTAAAAAAATAAAATAAAAAAAATCATCAGGTGATCCGTCGTAATTAAGATTTTAATTTTTTTACTTCTTTTGATAGTATTCCTTACTATTAATACTAGTACAATTATACGAATTTTATGCAGAGAGAAAGCAATCATTTTATTTATAAAATAACTTTGAAAAATAGAAGATAAGAAAATGTGGTTATATCCATGGAATTTTCTATCTCAATGAGAACCAAAAGACACAACTGTCATACAAATTTTACACGAGAAATTTCTTAAGAAGGACCTAATTACTAGTAGGAGGAAATGAAAAAGCAACATTATTAATTTTTTCTTATAGGAAGATTAATTCTTTTTTAGTCTATTATTTCCGTCAAATCACTCCACTAGCTTATAATAGCAATCCCAAATTAGAAGAGTGGGTTCTAATATCACTTGCTGTGCTGGAAAAAGAATCCTAATATATGTTGTCTTATGTGCATTATGAAAGCCCAAATTGACTTAACGACACAATTTCCGCCATAAATTGATGATAAATGTCTAAATCTTGTCAATCCTATTTGAGTCAGTTTTTCACTCCACTAACCAAGATTTCACCAGAAAGCTCATAAATCTATGTGTTATTTTGATGTGCACATATTATCAAGCAAATACGGAAAGTTTTATTATAGCCCAATGTTTGGCTAATGTTTATGATTTCCTTATAAATTGTCAACATACCTTTTATTCACAAATACTATTCACTTACTCATAACTTATTTGTATTTATTTAAAAATTAAACCAACTCCCAAATATGTAGATGAATCATGTAGTAATTTCTTTTTGTCTTAATCGCCAAGTTGCTTTCAAGTTAATGTTGAATGTCAAGGAAAAAAGGGAACCCCATTTTCCTTTCACCTTCAGCCAAAATAAACTTGGGCAGAGAAATTAAATTAAAAAAAATAGAAAAATTGAGACAACATAAGTAGTAATATAAATAGAGAAATATTGATCAAATAATAATTGAGAAAAGTAAAGATAAAGAATTGAGAGTACCTTGTGATGCCAACCTATTGCAGTGACAGAAGATTACCATTCAAGTCGACTTGTTAAATAATTGGAACAATTCTTTAAAAATTAGTCATTCTCATAAAGTTGAGAAAGATTGAACAAAACGCAATTAAGAAAAATCATCAGGTGATCTATAGCGATTGAGATTTTAATTTTTTACTTCTTTTAATAGGATTCCTTACTATATTTCACCATATTCATCAATGTTGTCCTGCAAAATATAATTTATATATAATTAAGTTGTATTCTAGCTTATTTGCTAAATATTATCTATGTTTTGTGGTATAAACAAGTGTATAAAACGCACTTATCATATATCTTATGAGCAATGTGATATTTTACCCATTTTTTTATTTCATGTTACTGAAAACTATGGAATCACATGTTAATAGTATTATTTGTAATTGTCACAATGTTGGTTTTTTGACATGATGCAGCAAACCTTTGTGCTGGTTATTCTGTGTCGTTGTCCGTGCAAATTTTACAGAATTCTCATGTTCAGTCTGCCTTTGAAGTGCAAAAGTCAAGTAAAAATGGAGATAACGTTTGTCAGCATGATTACAGACTCAATGAACAAATTGGAACAGTTATATGTAGACACCGAAATTAAAGATGTGCCACCCTTTGTAAGTCAAATTAGGTGTTCGGTAAATTAGCTATTAAAAATGATGCTTACAATAATTGGTTCTAGTTTTTGGCCTGGTTATTCAAAAATAGTCAGTAAATGAAAAATCTATCTAGGCACTTGAACTTTTGGTAAATGAAAAATCTATCTAGGATAAGTTACTAACATTTTAATGTCTATAACTTATCCTTGTTACTATTTTCCTTTTGTAGTCCGCGTCAATAAATTTGAGTTTAAATAAGGAACAAAAAGCTGAAGAAGATTCCGAGAATAATCGGGGTGAAGATGTTGATGTCACTAAATTTAGTATTCCTGCCTCCTTGAGTGCTCCTTCAGCGTCCTTCAGCGGAGGGCGAAGGGCGAGGGTATGTTAGGGCCTTTGTACCTGTTCTCAGAACTAAATTGCGAGCCATCCAGAAGAGAGCTTTTGAATTTTTGTGGCGAAATATTGCTTGGTCCTTGATACCAGCCAGAATGGGGAAAAAAAATAATAAATAAAATAAAAAATAGAAAAGAAGTGGTTGTGCTATTTCTCTTTCTCCTGGAGCTGGGAAAACTTTGCTCATCATTGCATTTCTTGTCAATTACTTGAAATTGTTTCCTGGATCGAGGCCACTGGTCCTTGCTCCAAAGACAACACTATACGCCTGGTATAAAGAAATCATTACATGGGAAGTTTTGATTCCAGTTTAGCAAATCCATGGTGGTCAAACAACATATAAATATGAAGTGTTGAAGCAGAGAATGAAATTAGCTCCGGGTTTGCCCCGTAACCAAGATGTCATGCATGTTGTGGACTGTCTAGAAAAGATGCAGAGGTGGCTTTCTTATGGGTTACACCTCTTTCCTAACATTAATGCGAGAAGATTCACATTACGCTCACAGAAAATATATGGCACAATTATTGAAGCAGTGCCCAGGAATTTTGGTACTTGACGAAGCCCACAACCCAAGAAGTACAAAATCAAGACTTAGAAAAGCGTTGATGCAGAGCCAGTTCTGTGCTTGTTGGGGCCTAAGGCGAAGTCCAGAAATTAGGTTTTTAGGCCCTGAATCAACGTAAATGCAAATTTTAACAGTGTATTATGCAACATATTGCTAACTTAAAACTTAACATTACAATAATAAACAAATATATTATATAAAAGATTTATATTATAAAATAATAATAAAACCAATAATGTTTCAAACAATTACTTAAATACTATTCGCCTTACTGTTTTAGACGCAAAAACATTAATCAAATTTGAACAATTTAGCTGCTCAACCATTTCTTTCTCTATTGATAGCATAATCAATTCATTCAATCTTTCTTGCAACATAGTTGATCGGAGATAGGTCTTGATCAACTTCAATTTCGAGAAACTTCTTTCTGCAAATGCAACTGTAACCGGTATGGTTAACAAATTTTTGTAAGCAATATAAGCATTTGGAAAGCAAACATTCAATGGCTTCAAACATCGTAGCACTTCAATTGCTCTTGTTGCTTCACTTGGTATATAACACTCCAAGGCTCGTAACTCCGTACATAAATCATCTCCACTGATGTCCGAATGCCCATTATGTTCCAAATATTTCTCAAGATTCATACAATAGTTCAACAAACTATAAAAATTTGTGTCCCTTAGCCTCTTCAAAATAAACAAAAATCCAATTGTGTCATCATATTGTTTGAATTGTTCAAATCGAGTTTTCAGAGAAGATAGAGCTTGATCAATTATAAAAAAAAAGTATTCAACTCTAAAAGATTCTTCTGCTGATTGTTTTACCTCATCACTACTGCTTTCATCCAAAAAAAAAATTCTTCGAATTATGCGTTTTTCTGTAAATACAGCTTCAATTCCCATTTCGCCTACCTTTTTTGTTGCTTCGTCCATGGTAATAGCAAATCTATTTTCTCTATAATCTTCAAGAAATGAAACAAGTCCTTGCAAGAGGTCGATAGCAATATCAATATCCATGGATTCGGTTTGAAGAAATTTACTCACAACATTGACTGCACTTAACAACCTGTACCAGATTATCATGCCAAGTAAGAGCTCAAAATTCTGAATATCATATGTTGCTAGCGACTCGGCTTCGCTCTTCATTTTAGCATCTTTGTTACATTCTGCCAAATCAAGTAAAACATCCATTATTTGTGCAATTTGCTCCATTATAGGTTTTACACTCTCAATATGACTTTCTCAACGTGTTTGTGACAATTGCTTCACTGTCAACCTTGTACATTATCTTTGAAAAAATTTCATTGCTTGGTAGAAGACAAGAACAATGTGTAGATGCGTTGTATCACTCCGAAGAAGGATACAACTTTGGAACAACAATTCACCATATCACATAATGCTAGATTCAAACTATGAGCGCCACATGGAGTATAGAAAGCTCGAGGATTAATTTCAAGTACTCTTCTTTGCACACCTTTGTGCTTTCCGCTCATGTTAGATCCGTTGTCATACCCTTGCCCTCTAATGTCAACAATATCCAGATCAAGTTTGATCAAAATCTTTTGAAGCTCGGTTTCAAGTCCAAGTCCTGTTGTGTCATCTACTTTCAGAAATTCAAGCCAATGTTCTTCAATTGTAGGTAAGTTTGCTGAATCATCTACAAACCGTACTATTAAAGACGTTTGCTCCTCGTGACTTGCATCTGGCGTACAATCAAGTATAATTGTGAAATATTTTGCATGTTTTACTTTCTTGACAATTGCACTTCTTACCTCATTGTATCAACTCATTTTGAATATCTTTCCCAAGATACGTATATTGAATCTTGCGTGCTTTAGCCCACCGAAGGTGCTCTTTCATTATTGGATCAAACTCACTAACCATTTCCATCATTTGTAAAAACAGGCCATTATGTTCAACATGTAGCCTCTCATCACCTCCTTGAAATGACAATTTATTTTTGGCAAGTCTTTTTACAATAGCAATTATCCAACATTCTCTTTCTGCATCGATCAACAATTGAACACTGTTATCAATTTTAGTTTTTGTTCGAAGCCTATTTTCCAATTCAATCCAACTAGTCATGCAACATAAATGCTCCTTATTTCTTTCATGACTTTTAATGGACTGATGCAAATTATGCCAATCTTTGAATCCGTCATTACCCAATTGGCCAACTTTGTTCACATTTTTTGGTTTTTTAAACAACTTGCAGCAAAAGCAGAAGATTCTGTCCATAGACATCGAATATACTAGCCATCTTCTATCAATTGTTTGCCCATTTGATAGTAATCGCTTATATTGTAAAGAATCGAAATGTCTATTTGTACAATATGTCAGAAACAAGATGTCATCAACTCTTTTTGGACCCATTTCAACTAAAAAATTCCTCGTTCTTTGATCAACGATTTTCCAATTATCGGGATCATCCAAATTTAGAGAAAAACAACCATCTTCTTCCTTATCATCTATGTCATGAACACATGTAGGTTTCATCACTTCTTCTTCCTTATCATCGTCTTTATTAACACAGGCAGGTTAACTTACTTCTTCATCCTCATCTACTTCAATAACACGGGTAGGTTGAATATCTACTTCATCCTCATTCAACACATTTACATTGTTGCTTTTAAAGTACTTGTCAATATTCCCTACTTGACTTTCAATTAATGCAATTTCATTTCATTTCCATTTTCTCTTTTGAGCACCAGACTCATATTTAGGAGGCATGTCGTGCATCTAATGCTCAATGATTAACCTAAAAAACAATTACAAAAAATCTCAATCATCTCACAATTAGAGTTTTCAATATAGTTACTACGTCTACATGCGCCTGTGCAATTATTGATCCTACAATAATCAATCATAAATGCCGACCAGGCCACAATTATATAAGTCGACAAGGCTTCAAACATTTTCAGTCTCTTCAATAACAAGCTAGGACAAACCATTGCTTACCTGAGAAGTAGAATTTCAACGAAAACTATGGAATAGACCCTTGAAAATTCCATCGTCACAACTCACGAGTCTGAAATAAAAATTTAACATCAAACACCAATATCATACATGTGGCGCTTATTGTTAATTCTTGTCGACTAAGCAACCATTTCACCATTTGTTTTCTATGCCTGAAAGACTTGTAGGCTACTTTAAATTAACAACCCAATGCTCATATAAATCATAAAGCATTCAAGGATATGATTTTTACTTTTTTCTTAATATTGATACTATGATGTATATCTTAAGAACAAATATCTTGATGACGTGGATAGTGACCTCAAATAATCAAACAAACTTGACATGACATGACAAATCGTCTACTTTATAACTTTAAGTGGCAAATGACTAGGAATTCCTACGTATTAAAAGCCTTTAGTCCCCATTGCATCCCAAATCATTTACACATGTTTCATATATGGTCCAACGTTACATCTCAATGAACCCCCACCCCACTTCTTTTTAATTACTGTTAGATTAACCTGGTCCCTACCCTCACTGCCTGCTCTTATTTCTATTTATACATGAAACTAATCATACTTAATTATTCATCTAAAGCTCAACATTTTATACATGAAACTAATCCTACTTCACCTTGATTTGAATGCTAACTAAAATCTCATTTCTATTTTGAGATAGTGTTGCTCAACAGGAAACAAATCAAATAATTCTCTCTTTCTCACCGAATCACCAAGACACTAACAGACAACAGCCAAGAAATCCACACATTCCACAGCCAAGAAACAAAATTAATACCCAATCCACACTTTTCACCAAAATCGCCCAAAATCCAGCAAGAAAAATTGAAAAAACAGAAATAGACCTTGGTCGACTGTTCATGGAGCAACGAGCAGAGACGGACCACGACTCCAGTAGGCAGTAGTCCATTCCACGCATGAACACAAAAGGGAAGGGCGAACCGGCGAATGCCAAACTCCGAATGAGTTTGAGTCTTGAGAGGATTTGAGACGATTGAGATTGGGACTTTGGGATTTGATATTTGGGTTGGGGGACGTTGGGTAAATTGGGCTAATGGGCTTGTACAATGAAAATTTTAAAATTTACAAATAATTTAGACTTGAGCTAGGACTAAAGCAATCGGGCTGTATGAATTTTTTAACAGGGCTATTTCACAAAAAAAATTTACCTGGAATTTGGACTTGGGCTGGGACAAAAAAAGGCCGAAAATGAGGCCCCTTCAATTTTGGGCCCGAGGCCCAAGCCTCATCTGCCTCGGCCCAAAATCGGTCCTACTTTGATGAAGGTCAATATCGGGCTAAGAGTTTGTCTTTCTGGCACATTGTTTCAGAATAATTTTGGTGAATATTTTAACACTCTTTATTAGCAAAGCCTAAGTTTGTAAATGAGGTTTTGAAGGATAGGGCATGCAAGCTGTTGAATGACAAAATTTCTAAGAAAATTGATTCAAATGTAGAAGAAGAAAGAGTGCAAGTTCTAAAAACATTGAAGAAGCTGACTGGTAAGTATAAAGATGTACACTGTTGGAGGAAATAGAGGTTTTCTAACTTGGATTGGCTAAGACTTTTGGGAAGGACAACACTTAATAGGAAGAAATAAGTAAACAAAAGAAAACTTGTATTTCTCAACTTCAACACTTAGAGGGTGTTTGGTGGGGATTAAAATTAGATTTTTTAGTAGATTGTGATAGAAATTTTTGAAATGTGTGGTTGAAAAGTTGTGGGACCCATAAAAATGTGGTTAATATTGATTGTTTGACTTTGACTTAGATTAAAATCAGATTTTAATCAGAAACAAACAGGACACACTTTCCTACCTCTTTATATAGGAGTTACATGAAACTTCTAGACCACACATTTTGCTAGAGAATTCTAGACCACATATTTAAACTAGATATATTCCTAGAATATTCTAGATGAAGTTTCTAAAACTACATAATCTACTTGACACATTACCATATTTATGACCACATCTTTTACTTAGATATTTACATATATTTTTCTAGAATATGTTTCTAGAAATGTTAGGCTTTGTTGGACTTTTTAATTGAATTAGGCCTATGAGCAAAATCTTTAACCCAATATTACTTGGTCCAAAAATCAAGTTTACTTCTCAACATACACGAGGGTGGAAGCTCTGACAATAAATAGGTTTACTATACTACACATTGATGATCAAATCGACTAGCCTTCAACAAGAAATTTTAGTAAAGCTTCAGCATAATAGGCCTTTATACAAGGGGTTCCAATGGAATTGGAGCGTTTAATTACTTTTGGGCCAATCCATCCTTCGCTGATTAGAACAACAACATGCAATGGTCAGTACTTCAGCCATGAGGAGTTGGCGGATCTCGAGCAATACAATTTGACAAGAAATCGTGTTCAATCAAAGATCAGATTTGTTATGAGCCTTTTGCTGCGATGTCTTCTCTAGAAAAGAAAAGCTCCTTCTATTTTGCGACAACATTGTTCCAAATTTCCAATCAATTGGTTTATAGAAATATTAGAGTAATTTTGACTCAACGTGAAACAAGGAATTCAAGCGAAAACCTTAAAAACACAATTTTTGGAATCTGCCAAATTATGAAAAAATAAACTCACGAAATTTTATTAATGTAAGATGATAAAAAAAATGAATTAACCATTTATTTATAAAGGTTTACATGAAAATTTAGTTTAAACAAACTAAAATTGAACTCGGATGACCAAAATCCTTCTTATAAACTAAATGACAAAAATAGCACTAAAACATTAACATTAGTTTTCGAGTTCTAAATGAACTCGGATGACCAAAATCCTTCTTATATCATAGAAAAGCTGAGAGTTTTACTCTTCTCATCGTTCTCTTTCCGGAATGATGTTATGAGCCCAAACTAGAGCTCGACTACTACATTTGCACTATTACTTTTTTTTCCCCTTTTCAATCCAATTGTTCTTCAATCCATTCATCCAGCTGTTCTACAACAGATTCTATGGATGGTGAAAGAGTTTAGACGTGTTGGTGCTTCAAGGTGACATTGAGCCCTTTGAACGTAGATGGGGGACCATCAAAGGTTATGCTCGCCTCAATTTCAGCTTGTGCAGAAGGCATTAGCTTAATGCCTCATCATGAGTAATTTTGCTCGACTCAGAATGGAATCCTTCAAATAGTAAGTGTTGGGTATGCGACCAAAGTCCCACATCGGATAAAAATGGGAAGGATCAAGGGTTTATAAGTGTGGACATATATCTCTATTGATATGAGGCCTTTTGGGTAAATCCAAAAACAAAAGTCTTGAGATATCATACCAATGTGGAAATATGTGTGAGCCCATAACTTATAACAATTGAGGTATGTTGTATTACATATTCCTAAAAGTAGTATCAAAGTCATGCCCCAGAATTAGCCGTATGGATGAATCCTCGGAATGCCGTACGAAGGTGGTGTCTCGGTTAGCTCGCGATGGGATCCGTGGATGAGCTCTATTGGACAGACGGTTTGCTCCAGATGCTTCATGTAAGACATGTGCCCAAACACGGTGGAGATTAGTTGATATGGATAGAGCAAGCTCTCGAGGTAAGGCGGTGCTCAGGTTCTTCACATAAGGCGTGTGCCTTAACACAGTGGAGAAGAGTAGATGACCTCAATGGAGCGGGAATCCTTCCTAGTGAGGAAGATGGACGGATAGATGATCGTTTGAGGGTAGGCTCGATGGTCCTTTGTTCGAGGGAAGGATTGTTGGTATGTGACCAAAGTCCTATATCGGATAAAAATAGGGAGGATCATGGGTTTATAAGTGTTGACATATATCTCCATTGGTAATTTGGTATGAGGCCTTTTGGGTAAGTCCAAAAGCAAAGCCATGAGGGCTAAAGTGGACAATATCACACCAATGTCGAGATATGTGTGAGCTCATACTTATAACAAGTGGGATGTATGATATTACATATTCCTAATAGTAAGCAAGCAATTTCTCAAGCTTTTCGACCAGGCCAGAGCAAAGTTGTGTAAGTGTACCAGCAGGGAAGATTTAGTGGCGGCTGGCTGGGCTGTAGTCCCCCCACTTAGGCCCAATTTTTTTTAAAAATTTTTTTTATATATATATTTTTTTTAAAAACCATTTTTCATGTGTAAATTTTTTTCGCATAGTAGCTCGACTTGAAATTTTGTAGCCCGATCTCGAATTTAATCCTGGATCCCTATGTACCAGCTTTTGGCCACAGGCATGCTAGATGAAGACAAACATGGTCAAACTGCATGGAAAGAGTGGGTTTGAAGTATGATATTTAGTGAGGAACATGTTGATGACCCTTCTAAATGGCAAGCACCAAAAATTGAAGATTAAAAGGATGTAGTGGAAGAAGATTGAGCTGCGCTGTTTCATCGGATAATGAAGAATGAGAAGGCTTCAAATATGATCAGTGCTAAAGACATAATGAAGAAAATGTTAAATAATTCTGTAAAATAAATAAATAGTTTGAAATGTAAAAATATTTTGTCGTTCCTTTTTAACCTCCTATTTCTTGATGAACTCTTTATCCTTCCACCCGTCCGTTTGGACCAATGTAGGAACTATAATATTCATCTTAGACACAGAATTTAATTAAAAAATGATCATTCTATTCTGCAAGATGAATAGTGGGAACTCTAATATTCATCTTAAATGCAGAATTTAATTAAAAAATGATCATTCTATTTTGCAAGGTGAACTATATATTATGTTCTCTCAGTTACATGTATAATATATATTATTGTAGTTGAAAGTAGATTATTTTATCCAACGGATAATCTGTTTCTTATTATAAACGGATTGCATCTATTGGTAATTATCAAACGTCACCTATGGATATTCCATAGGTGAAAGATCCAAATATTCAATGGCTACATGAGACATAAAATATTCATTGGTAAAGAGATATCGTCATTACCAACGAATATTCTGTTATTGATTATCGTAATTGAAAGTGGATTCCTTTTACCAATGGATGATCTATTTCTGATAGATCTTCTTTAGGGTCTGGGTTATTGTGGTGTGGTGTGGTTCTTGTACAGATTGGTACAAGGAAGTCTGAGCCCTATGTTTGTGTCGAAATACTTGTTCTCTATGATTTCTTGTGTCGACTGAAAGTGGAGATTTGAACTCGGTTTTGGAAGTTTATTGTACAAGTGGTATCAGAGCCTTACATAGGCTGTGTCGAGTCATCTTCTTCCTCAATCTGGTTTGGAAAATCAATTTCCATAACCGGATCTTGAGAGATCCATTTACTGTTGTTTCGAGTCCTCTATTTCTCATTTCTGGTTTTGGGAAATTATTTTCCATAACTAGATCGTGATAGATCCGCTCACATGGCTATACCATGGTTTTCGATTGAAACTCGATTTTCGTTCCTGTGTAACTTTCCTGTACGATATTTGTTATCTGATAATTTTCTGTGTGAATCTTGTAGGAATAAGCCTGTGCTTTGGTCTTCAGATTCGTTCTGAGTACTGTGTTGATTTTGCTCAACTCTGCTTTGGTGAAAAATTTCTAAATCCTAACAGTTTAAAATTGAATATACTGTGTTTGTTATTTTGACACGCCTTGTATAGATCTGTATAAGAAAAGCCGAGTTGGTAAAGTCCCTTCATGAAAGGGTAAGATTGCAAATTGAGAAGAAAAACAAACACTATGCATCTCAGGCAAACAGGGGTCGAAGAAGCGTGATATTTGAACCTGGTGATTGGGTCTGGGTACATTTCAGAAAGGAACGATTCCCGGAGCAGAGGAAATCAAAGTTGCAGCCTCGAGGGGATGGTCCATTTCAGGTCTTGGAGAGAATCAACGACAATGCATATAAACTGGATCTTCCAGGTGAGTATAATGTTTCGGCAACTTTTAATGTGTCTGATCTCTCTCTTTACGATGTAGGTACAGATTCGAGGTCGAATCCTTTTGAAGAGGGAGGGGATGATGTGATCCAAGCAACGAGTCCAAGGAAGCCGAGCCCCGACCGAGACCCGTTGCTTATCGAAGGAGGTCCGATGACGCGATCAAGGGCAAAAAGGGTAAATCAAGCATTGGGATTACTTGTGCAAGTAACAATGGACGACGCCATGATCTATGTAACGCCCCAATTTCAATAATAACTCGAGGCGCTACTTAAATCAAAGTAGCCTGTAAATAAATATTTTCAAAAGTCGCCACAATACGAAGGCAAACATATACTTTAAAAATCCATAGCAATTTAACACAAAATGCGGAAACATCACTTCTAAAATAATTTTCCTCACATTTAAGAGTCAATACCAAATATGATTGGCAAAACCAACATTTGCAAAATACCAAAATTCAATACTTAAGTGTCAAAATGGAAATCAACTATTTAAAACTTCTTGTTTCAAAACTTGAAATTCAAAAGTTCTATTATTAAATAAAAATTGCCCCGCTCGTTGCCTTGCCCTGCCAAGCTCCTTAACCTGAAAGGTTGGAAAAGTAGTGGGGTGAGCATAACGAATTATACTCAGTGGAGATACGGCAATCAGTCCAAATTAAGTCAAAATATGCAATCAAGTGGTGAATATAGTATCCATACAACATACTATAGAATATGTACTGTGGGCATTCCCAAGGACCCAATTTCGATCCCGGACCTATTTACGGTCCCTGACAACATGTAATAAGCTTAGCAAATTTTAGCACTGTGGGCATTCCCAAGGACCCGATTTCGATCCCGGACCTATTTACGGTCCCTGGCAACATTTTCATATGTATAAACATTACATCACAATCAAAATCACACATCGAGAATTAACATGGACAAATAACCACAATTGCTTAAATGTAAACCCCACCTCGAAGTCTTGAAAGTTTTCTGGGAAATTGAACAATTGAAATGTTACCGTGCTTCACACTTTGCCCGCGAACTCGTCTAGCAAGAACAAAATTAATTTAATTTAAGATATTAAGTTTAATTAAAACTTTAAAAACTTTAGGGACTAAATTGAAAAGATATTGAAACTTAAATTTAAATGTTTGAAAGCTGAAAATAAACTTTTTGAAATTCAATGGGCTGATTTAAAAGTTATCAAAATATAGGGGCTGAATTAACCAATTTATAAAACTTTGAAATTGAAAATAATAACATTTAAAAAACTTTTGGGACTCAATTGGAAAACCTTTAAAGACTTGGGATTAAGGGAATAATTTCTCAAAATCAAACAAATATAACCTATCTCTAACTCTCTCTCACTCACGCGATCCAGGCAGGGAGAAGAGAAGAGGGACCGGCGACGGGGCAGTGGTGGAAGTGGGTGAACTCCGGCCAAAATTCAGGGCGTCGTCGCCGTGAGGACGCCGACAGGTGGGGGTTCGATTGGAGGTTGATTGGGTGTCGATTGGGGGTCAAAACCGAGGCTAAACCGAAGCTAGGAGGCGGCGGTTTCTTGGGTTTTCCGGCGAGAGGTCCGGCCAAATCGTGGGTGAAGTTGAGGTAAGTGGTTGGGTGTTGTAATTTCTTGGTTTTGTGGTTGTTTGGGGCTGTTTCTTTGGATGAGAAGGAGGGGTCGTTTTGGGCAAAACGGCTGCCGTGTTTGTGTAATGGTGGTGACGGCTTGTTGGTGGTCCGGCGGTGGTGTAATGGGTGCGTGAAGGTGGCTCAACTGGGTTGGAGGTTGGATTTTGGGTGATTGGTGGTAGTTTGCAGTTTGGTGTGGCGGTGGGAAGGCTGGAATCCGGTTTCTTGGGACAAACCGTGTGTGTATGTGACTTACATTGGATTGAGGCGAAAACGATGGAGATGGAATGTGAATTCTTACCTGTGTGTTTGGAGTTGCTGTAGGTGTTGTGAGAGGCGTGATGAAGGTGGTGATGAATAGTATCAACTGTAGGTTTAGGGCACGAAAAACGAGACAATAAATTGGGTTTAGAGTTTGTGTTGGAACAAAATTCTTTGGCTAATAGGATTTAATAAAATTGAATTAAAAGGTAATATTTGGAATTAATGAAATTGGATATTAAATAGAATTTCGAACATCAAAATTGGATTTAAATCGCTAAGAATTCGATACTTTTAAAATTGTTCGAAATTGGATTCGATAAATAAATATTGAAATTTTAAGATTAAAATCGTTTTGAAATCCTTAAATTAATTGTTTTTGCTAGACAATTCGACGAACGTAAAACAAATTCTAAACTTTGACGGAATTGTCGTAGCGATATAATTTAAATTATGAAATTTGTATTTTGAAAATTCGGGTCGCTACAACCTTCCCCACTTAAATAAATTTCGTCCTCGAAATTAAACTTACTTGAATTGAGAATGTCTGGATATTTGGCTAAAATCTCATCTTCTCTTTCCCAAGTTGCCTCTTCTCTACCATGTCTATTCCATTGGATTTTAACTAAAGGAATGTCTTTGTTCCTTAAGGTATGAACTTTCCTCTCAAGTACAACTGCAGGAGTTTCCTCATATGTCATATCTTTATTAACATCCAATGATGCATAATTAACAATGTGGTCCGGATCATGGACATATTTCCTTAACATTGAGATATGAAAAACATTATGTACTGCTGTTAACTCTGGCGGTAAAGCCAACCTATAGGCTACGTTTCCAACTCTTTCCAAGATTTCAAAAGGTCCAATAAATCTTGGTTTAAGTTTTCCTTTCTGTCCAAATCTTACCACTCCTCTCATGGGAGCCACTTTAAGGAATACTTTTTCACCAATTTCAAACTGTAGTTCCTTTCGTCGTTTGTCAGCATAAGACTTCTGCCTGTCTTGTGCTGTTTTAATCCTTTCTCTGATCTTTTCCACAGCCTTTACAGTCTGTTCCACTATTTCTGGACCCAAAATTTTCCTCTCACCAACTTCATCCCAATGGATGGGTGATCTGCACTTTCTGCCATAAAGAGCTTCATACGGTGCCATGCCAATGGTAGACTGGAAACTATTGTTATATGCAAATTCAACCAAAGGTAAATGCGTTTCCCAGTTACTACCAAGGTCTAAAGCGCAAGCTCTCAACATATCCTCTAAAGTTTGTATAGTTCTCTCTGATTGTCCATCTGTCTGTGGATGATATGCTGTACTGAATTTCAATCTAGTTCCCATAGCTGTTTGCAAACTTTCCCAAAATTTGGATGTAAATCTGGAATCCCTGTCTGACACTATAGAAACTGGTACACCATGCAATCTTACAATTTCTCTGATGTACAACTGAGCATACTGGTCTAAACTGAAAGTCATTTTTCACCGGTAGAAAATGAGCAGATTTTGTCAAACGATCAACTATGACCCATATAGCTTGATGACCTTTAACCGATCTAGGAAGTCCCACAACAAAATCCATTGTTATGTGTTCCCACTTCCATTCTGGGATTTCAAGTGGGTTCAACATTCCAGACGGACGTTGATGTTCGGCTTTAACTTGTTGGCAAGTCATGCACTTCTCAACAAATAAGCCAATTGACCTCTTCATGTTTCTCCACCAATAAATTATTCGCAAATCCTGGTACATCTTCGTACCTCCTGGGTGTGCAGTATAAGGTGAATAATGTGCTTCTTCTAAAATCTCCTTCCTTAAGGCTTCATCCTTCGGTACACACAGTCTTCCCTTAAACAGAAGAGTGTCATCAGTTGATACTTCAAAACCTTTAACACTGCCAGCGAGTACTCGGTCCTTAATCTTGCACAAAAATTTATCCTTACCCTGAGCTTCTTTAATTCTGTCTCTGAGAGTCGGTCGAACAATCATAGTAGCTATAATTGCAGTTGTGTGATGTGGAGGAGTTAAAATCTCAAGTCTCATGTTGGCAAAATCCTTGATCAATTGTTCTTGACTGGTTAAGGCAGCTAACTGTCCTTTACCTTTCCGACTAAGTGCATCAGCAACAACATTGGCCTTGCCGGGGTGGTAGTGGATAGTACAGTCATAATCTTTAACTAACTCCAACCACCTTCTCTGTCTCATATTCAATTCCTTCTGAGTGAAGAAATACTTTAAACTCTTATGGTCTGTGTATATCTCACACTTACTACCATACAGATAGTGTCGCCATATTTTTAAAGCATGAATTATAGCGGCCAATTCTAAGTCATGTGTAGGGTAGTTCTGCTCATGTGGCTTCAACTGCCTAGATGCATATGCGATCACTTTTCCATGCTGCATCAGTACGCATCCCAAACCTTGTTTCGATGCATCACTGTAGATTACAAAACCTTCTGATCCTTCTGGAATAGCCAAAACTGGTGCAGATACCAATTTCTGTTTCAATTCTTGAAAACTCTTCTCGCACTTTTCTGTCCACTGAAACTTCACTCCTTTCTTGGTCAACTGGGTCATCGGTCCAGCAATTTTTGAAAATCCTTCGATAAACCTCCGATAATAGCCAGCTAATCCCAAGAAACTACGAACTTCATTTATATTGGTTGGTGCCTTCCAATTAGTGACAGCTTCGACCTTGGCTGGATCAACTTCAATACCATCTGCGGTAACCACATGTCCAAGAAAACCAATTCGATCAAGCCAGAATTCACACTTCTTGAATTTTGCATACAACTTTTCCTGTCGAAGTGTCTGTAATACAATGTTGAGATGCTCCTCATGTTGTTCTTTGTCCTTTGAATAAATCAGAATGTCATCTATAAAGACAATTACAAACCGATCCAAGTATTGATGAAATACTCGGTTCATTAAGTCCATGAAGACAGCTGGTGCATTAGTTAACCCGAACGGCATCACAGTGAATTCATAATGTCCGTATCGAGTCCTAAATGCAGTCTTTGGTATATCACTGTCCTTAACCTTCAACTGATGATAACCTGATCTCAAGTCAATCTTGGAGAATACAACGGCACCCTTTAACTGATCGAACAAATCCTCTATTCGTGGTAAAGGATACTTATTCTTGACTGTGAGGCGATTCAACTCCCTGTAGTCAATGCACATCCTCATTGATCCATCTTTCTTTTTCACAAACAGAACCGGTGCTCCCCAAGGCGATACACTCGGTCGAATAAATCCTTTATCCAACAGTTCTTGTAGTTGTACCTTCAACTCCTGAAGTTCTTTCGGTGCCATCCTGTAGGGTGCTTTAGATATGGGTGCAGCTCCAGGTACCAAGTCAATCATGAATTCCACCTGTCTATCTGGTGGAATACCATCTAGATCCTCTGGAAATACATCCACAAAATCACGCACAACTGGTACATCTGTAACAGTTACGTCAGTTGCCTGAACACTAGTGATGCTCACTAGATATCCTTGATTTGTACTCTTTCTCAACATCTTCTGTGCTTTCAACACTGATATGACACGGGGCATGGTTTTGACTTTTGTCCCGAAGAAGGTAAATTCACATTCTCCTGGTTTCTGAAAGAGCACTTCCCTCTCATGACACTTAATCGTAGCGTGATTGTAACTAAGCCAGTCCATGCCTAAAATAATATCAAAATCCCTCATGTCTATTAAGTACAAGTCAGCCTCTAAGTTCTTCCCATCTATTTCAAACTTAACAGCTTTCGACATCAGATTAGTGATAATGGTTTCACCTGAAGGGATACTAACTTCTAAGGCATCATTCACACTTTCACATATATTCCCAATCTTAGCATGAAAACTAGCAGAGATGAAAGAATTCGTAGCACCGGAATCAATCAAAACAATAGCAGGTATATTGAATACTGATAGAATACCTGTTATCACATCTGGATCATTCTCTGCCTCCTTCTGAGTTAAAGCGAAAACTCGAGCCTTTCCCTTCCTGGCATCTTCCTTACCCTTGAATTCAGGACATTCACCAGCAAAGTGACCGGGTTTCTTACATCTGAAACACATTCCTTTCCCGAGTAAGCACTCTCCATGGTGACGCTTATCACACTTCGGGCATACAGGTTTCTCAGTGCTAGCCTTTTCCTCCATTTTTCCCCATGATTTTCCCTTCTTGTTCTGATATCTACCTTTGCTCATATTCTGATTGTCCCATTTCCTTTTCACTGGTACCTCTACGGGTTTCTGAGTAGTCTTTTCCAGGTTTAAGCGAGATGATATAGCTTGTGCTCGCTCAATTGCTTCGGCATAAGTAGTGAGTCCTAAACCTGCCATGATTCCTCCAATTTCTGGGCGTAGGCCCCTTTCAAATCTTCTAGCCTTCTTGATATCTGTGTCAACCAGATGGGTAGCATACCTGGACAGCTGGTTGAACTTTGTTTCATATTCCACTACCGACATACTTCCCTGTCTAAGTTCAAGAAATTCTGTTTCTTTCTGATCCCGGAAAGACTGGGGAAAATACCTCTGTATTATTAATTCCTTGAATCCATTCCATGTCAATTCAAGTTGCTGTGCCTCAGTTCTGGTGCGTTGATATGATTCCCACCAATGATCTGCATCCTCTTCAAGTTGGAATACAACACATGACACTTTCTGTGCGTCCGAACAGGCTATATGTTTAAAGATCCTCTCTAATGCCCTTAACCATTCCTCTGCAGCTAGGGGTCCTGTTCGACCATTGAATGTTGGTGGTTTATATCGACGAAATTGTTCAACAACCATACTTGTATTGTCTGCATTAGCTTGTGGATTAGGGGCATTTCGTCGAGCTGTTGGGGCTTGTTGCTGAATGAGCCCCTGGAGTGCATTCACGAGATCCCTCAATGCATTATTCCCCGCATCGCCAGTAGCAGCCTGGCCTGGGGTAGCTTGTCTTGCAGCAGTCCGATTCACGGGAACTCGGTTTGTTCTACGAGACATTTTCCTAAATCACAATAACATTTGTCTCAGCCTCCACTAAGTTGTGAGATTCACAATGGCCATTTAGGAATAATAAAATCTAAAAGGAATAATCATAGAACATCACAGTAGAGCCTAAAGCAAATTTTATTATTATCTCAAATTTTCCGAAAGGAAAACAAATAATAAAATTGCAACCAATATCTATAACCCGAAATATATTCTCCTATTAAATTTCCACAAACAGTTCTTCCCACATCTCTATCTCATACAGTCCTTTTTGACATATCAATTATGAAGGTAAATTCTATTGAAATGGGTTACTTTATGTTTTAGTCTAATTCCGAGGACTAAATTTATAATTTCCAAATATTTTTTAAATACTTCGCATCACAAGTTCAATTCCCAAACATAATAGCTCATGGAAAATTTTTATAACATGTACTGGATACAAACTTTCAAACATTTCTAACTGCATCAACTATAGCAAAATTTCATTCTCATGTAACTTTTCATTGTAACAATCAATTTCAGATGCATTAATATAATAAATTCATGGTATCCAGCAGATGAAAATTTTCAGACTTCATCAAATAAAATTTTCTAAACATTTTACCTTTTCGGAGTAGGCGTGGCGCGGCAAGAGCGGGTGGCATTTAAATTAAGTATTAAACACATTTTATTTTATTTTTTGAAAAAATTTCACAAGTCTACAGAAAGGTAGAACCGAGCTCTGATACCACACTGTAACGCCCCAATTTCAATAATAACTCGAGGCGCTACTTAAATCAAAGTAGCCTGTAAATAAATATTTTCAAAAGTCGCCACAATACGAAGGCAAACATATACTTTAAAAATCCATAGCAATTTAACACAAAATGCGGAAACATCACTTCTAAAATAATTTTCCTCACATTTAAGAGTCAATACCAAATATGATTGGCAAAACCAACATTTGCAAAATACCAAAATTCAATACTTAAGTGTCAAAATGGAAATCAACTATTTAAAACTTCTTGTTTCAAAACTTGAAATTCAAAAGTTCTATTATTAAATAAAAATTGCCCCGCTCGTTGCCTTGCCCTGCCAAGCTCCTTAACCTGAAAGGTTGGAAAAGTAGTGGGGTGAGCATAACGAATTATACTCAGTGGAGATACGGCAATCAGTCCAAATTAAGTCAAAATATGCAATCAAGTGGTGAATATAGTATCCATACAACATACTATAGAATATGTACTGTGGGCATTCCCAAGGACCCAATTTCGATCCCGGACCTATTTACGGTCCCTGACAACATGTAATAAGCTTAGCAAATTTTAGCACTGTGGGCATTCCCAAGGACCCGATTTCGATCCCGGACCTATTTACGGTCCCTGGCAACATTTTCATATGTATAAACATTACATCACAATCAAAATCACACATCGAGAATTAACATGGACAAATAACCACAATTGCTTAAATGTAAACCCCACCTCGAAGTCTTGAAAGTTTTCTGGGAAATTGAACAATTGAAATGTTACCGTGCTTCACACTTTGCCCGCGAACTCGTCTAGCAAGAACAAAATTAATTTAATTTAAGATATTAAGTTTAATTAAAACTTTAAAAACTTTAGGGACTAAATTGAAAAGATATTGAAACTTAAATTTAAATGTTTGAAAGCTGAAAATAAACTTTTTGAAATTCAATGGGCTGATTTAAAAGTTATCAAAATATAGGGGCTGAATTAACCAATTTATAAAACTTTGAAATTGAAAATAATAACATTTAAAAAACTTTTTGGGACTCAATTGGAAAACCTTTAAAGACTTGGGATTAAGGGAATAATTTCTCAAAATCAAACAAATATAACCTATCTCTAACTCTCTCTCACTCACGCGATCCAGGCAGGGAGAAGAGAAGAGGGACCGGCGACGGGGCAGTGGTGGAAGTGGGTGAACTCCGGCCAAAATTCAGGGCGTCGTCGCCGTGAGGATGCCGACAGGTGGGGGTTCGATTGGAGGTTGATTGGGTGTCGATTGGGGGTCAAAACCGAGGCTAAACCGAAGCTAGGAGGCGGCGGTTTCTTGGGTTTTCCGGCGAGAGGTCCGGCCAAATCGTGGGTGAAGTTGAGGTAAGTGGTTGGGTGTTGTAATTTCTTGGTTTTGTGGTTGTTTGGGGCTGTTTCTTTGGATGAGAAGGAGGGGTCGTTTTGGGCAAAACGGCTGCCGTGTTTGTGTAATGGTGGTGACGGCTTGTTGGTGGTCCGGCGGTGGTGTAATGGGTGCGTGAAGGTGGCTCAACTGGGTTGGAGGTTGGATTTTGGGTGATTGGTGGTAGTTTGCAGTTTGGTGTGGCGGTGGGAAGGCTGGAATCCGGTTTCTTGGGACAAACCGTGTGTGTATGTGACTTACATTGGATTGAGGCGAAAACGATGGAGATGGAATGTGAATTCTTACCTGTGTGTTTGGAGTTGCTGTAGGTGTTGTGAGAGGCGTGATGAAGGTGGTGATGAATAGTATCAACTGTAGGTTTAGGGCACGAAAAACGAGACAATAAATTGGGTTTAGAGTTTGTGTTGGAACAAAATTCTTTGGCTAATAGGATTTAATAAAATTGAATTAAAAGGTAATATTTGGAATTAATGAAATTGGATATTAAATAGAATTTCGAACATCAAAATTGGATTTAAATCGCTAAGAATTCGATACTTTTAAAATTGTTCGAAATTGGATTCGATAAATAAATATTGAAATTTTAAGATTAAAATCGTTTTGAAATCCTTAAATTAATTGTTTTTGCTAGACAATTCGACGAACGTAAAACAAATTCTAAACTTTGACGGAATTGTCGTAGCGATATAATTTAAATTATGAAATTTGTATTTTGAAAATTCGGGTCGCTACAACCTACACGCAAAAAGAGACAAGTTTCATGTTGGGGTCGAGGTCGGAAACCAATTGGATCAACAAGATACAAGTGACCGAAGAAGGAGCTCAACCGGATTGCCTAAGCGACCGCTTAGAGTAAAAACCAAGCGGCCGCTCAGCTACCAACCGAAAGGCACAGGGCGTCAAAAGGGTCTTCCAAGCGACCGCTTGGAATATAACCAAGCGACCGCTTGGTTATAAAATTCAGCGACTTTTCTATTTTTGGCGAGAATCCTAGTTTAATTCAAATTCTATTTTTAATTGATGTTTTACCATGTTTGGGGATTATGCACGAATTTCATAGGGTTTTTAGCATTAGTATAAATAGTTTATTTATCATTATTGTAAGGACCTTTGACAATTTATCAATTAAGTGAGATTATTGCTTTTCATCTTGTTCTTCTTAGAACACCGCGAACTTATCAAGATCTTCTTGTGACGTTCAACATCGAGTGCAGATCACGGGTTTTTGTAATCAAGAGGTCTATCAAGCGTCGTTCTTGTTGGGTTGCTTGATTCAACATTCTTGGTTGAATCTCTAAACCGGAATTATCTTTGGGCTTTCTTGGGATTTCAATCTAGTTGCGGGGTTGCGTAGTGTTCGTTGCTACGTGGTTCTCATCAGTTGGTATCAGAGCAAGGCTCCAAAATAATTAAGGTTATATCTTTTGTTGCTTGAGTCTTGTATTCCTTTTCTCTCTTTGTTCTTCGTGTTCTTGTGTCCAGTAAAAGTTCTTGAGTCTTTGATCCAAAAAAAACCAAAACAAAAATTCAAAAGTTGTTTCTGGACTATTTACAGGTCCGAACTAAGTCTCGTTTGTTTTGCTGGTTTTCTACTCAAATTCCCAAGAGTTAAAAAAAAAAAAAAAAAAAAAAATTATTTATTATTGTTACGGGAATTTCCAGCATCCTTGAATTTAACTTTTGAGTCAAAAAAAAAAAAAAATATAAACAAATTTCAATTCGAATCTTACACTTGTTACTTCTTGAGTTTCTTGTTCCAAATTCATATAATTGGTCCTTGTGAGTCTTTCTTCATCTTTTTTCTTTTTTTTCTATCAAATTCGTGATCACACTCGGTTGGATACACGGGATACATCTGTTGAGTTCACCTTGTTCTTTGAAGATCCTTGAGCGAAAGCATTGAGTGGTAAAAGGCAAGAGTGGTGAGATTAATAGAGGGTAAAAGCCAAATTTGAGTGATACACGAGTGACATTTTGTGAGGCTACAACTCTTAAGTATTAGGATGTCAGATAGAGAAGGTTCGAATTCCATCAAACAGCCGAATCAGAACTACATGGGAGATGATGCAATAAGGAGGTTTGAGAGGGTGCTTGGGGATGTGACTGACAGGCTTGGTAGGCTAGAAGCGTCGGGAGCGAATAGTCATAGGGGGCACTCAAATGCAAGGAAACCGGGTAGGAGAGAGTGGCATGATGACTATGAATATGGTAGTGATTGGGAAGAGGATGCGTCTTTAGTAGGTGAAATGGGTAGAGTGAGAAACAAAGGGGGTAGGTTTGAACGAAGGGGTATAAACCACTTTGGAGATGATGTCGATGGGAACATGAGTAGCATTAGGATGTCAATCTCCCCGTTTAAGGGAAGGAGTGATCCGGAGGCTTATTTAGAGTGGGAGAAAAAGGTAGAATTGATATTTGAATGCCACAATTATTCGGAGGAAAAGAAGGTGAAAATGGCAATTCTTGAGTTTGTTGACTATGCCATAACATGGTGGGACCAAGTGATTACATCTAGGCGGAGGAATCGGGAGCAAATGGTTAACACTTGGGATGAGTTGAAACTTATCATGCGGAAGAGATTCGTGCCTAGCCACTATTATAGGGAGTTGCATCAACGATTGCAAGGATTGTATCAGGGGTCGAAAAGTGTTGAGGATTATCATAAGGAGATGGAAATTTTGATGATCAGGGCGAATGTGGAGGAGGATCGGGAAGCCACCATGGCTCGTTTCTTGAATGGCATGAATAGGGAAATCGCTAACACTGTGGAATTGCAGCATTATGTGGAGATTGAGGATATGTTGCATGTAGCCATGAAGGTGGAAAAATAGTTGAAAAGGAAAGGGACAACTAGACAACCGTTGGGCACTTCGGGTTCTAATCCAAATTGGAAACCGAGGTGGGATAACAGGGGAGATGGTGCAGTGTCGAAGGGGAAGGATGAGAGTGCTAGTAGGGCCGTACCAAAATCAGATTCACAGCCAACCAGAAATCGGGATATTCAGTGCTTCAAGTGCTTGGGAAAAGGGCACATCTCTTCTCAGTGCCCAAACAAACGGACGATGATCTTGCGCAATGGAGAGGTGGAGACTGAAGGCGAAGATGAGTTTGAAGACATGCCTGAATTGGAGGACGTTAGTGATCATGGAGACAAGGTGGAGTTTGGGGTTGGAGGAGAACTACTAATTACAAGACGAGCCCTCAACACTCAAATCAAAACAGATGACTTGGAACAACAACGAGAAAATATTTTCCATACACGATGTCACGTCAACAATAAGGTATGTAGTGTAATAATTGATGGAGGTAGTTGTACTAACGTAGCTAGCACCACCCTTGTGGAAAAATTGGGATTGACACTATTAAGACACCCTAGACCCTATAGGTTACAATGGTTAAATGATTGTGGGGATATTAAGGTGAATAAGAGGGTGTTGATTAATTTTTCAATTGGTAGCTATCGGGATGAAATTATGTGTGACGTGGTACCTATGCATGCGGGGCATATTTTATTGGGTAGGCCATGGCAATATGATAGGAAAGTTAGTCATGATGGGTACAAAAAATCGGTATAGTTTTAGCAAGGACGGGAGGTCCATTACCCTTGCGCCATTGCGCCATTAACACCGACACAAGAGTGTATGAAGACCAAATTAAATTGAAAACTGCGGAAGATGAGAGAGTGAAAAAGTTGGAGAAGGTGAGAGAAGATAGTGAGGTGGCTAGTAGTGGGAAAAAGGGAGTGGAGTCATATGAGAGAAAAGAAAGGGAGGTGTCTGAGAGGAGAGAAAAGCCGAAAGCTAACTTCTTTGCAAAAGGGAGTGAGTTGAGAAAAGTGGTAGAGGATAAAAGGCAAGTAATTTTGTTAATCTATAAGGAGCCCTGCCTCAATCTTGAGGAGTCTAACCCACCCCTCCCCAGTTTAGCTACATCTTTGTTGCAGGAATTTAACGATGTCTTCCCGGAGGACATGCCTAGTGGGCTACCACCCATTCGAGGTATTGAGCACCAGATTGACTTTGTTCCTGGAGCTGTGATTCCAAACCGACCCGCTTATCGAAGTAATCCCGAGGAGACAAAGGAGTTGCAAAAGCAAGTGGAGGAGTTGATGAGTAAAGGGTATGTGCGGGAGAGTATGAGCCCCTGTGCTGTTCCAGTGCTACTTGTGCCGAAGAAGGATGGAACATGGAGGATGTGTGTGGACTGCAGAGCCATCAATAACATAACGGTAAAGTATCGTCACCCTATCCCTAGGTTAGATGACATGTTGGATGAATTATATGGTGCTTGCATGTTTAGTAAAATTGATCTTAAAAGTGGATACCACCAAATTCGAATGAGGGAAGGTGATGAGTGGAAGACTGCATTTAAAACTAAATATGGCTTGTATGAGTGGTTAGTAATGCCCTTTGGACTCACTAATGCACCGAGCACCTTCATGCGATTGATGAATCATGTTTTACGCGCTTTTATAGGTAAGTTTGTTGTTGTGTATTTTGATGACATCATGATCTATAGTAAGGACCTAAATGAGCATGTAGAACATTTTAGGAGTGTACTTGTGGTCCTAAAGAAGGAACAACTTTATGGTAATTTTAAAAAGTGTACATTTTGCATGGAAAAGGTTGTTTTTCTAGGATTTGTGGTGGGTGCTAATGGGGTTGAGGTAGATGAGGAGAAAATAAAGGCTATTAAAGAATGGCCAACACCTAAAAGCATAACTGAAGTTAGGAGTTTCCATGGTTTGGCTAGCTTCTATAGGCGTTTTGTAAAAGATTTTAGCACAATCACCACACCACTCACTGAGATTGTTAAAAAGAGTGTGGGTTTTCATTGGGGTGATGAACAAGAGCATGCATTCAACACAATTAAGGATAGGTTGTGTAAGGCACCAGTTTTGGCACTCCCTAATTTTGATACAGCTTTCGAGATTGAGTGTGATGCATTAAGAATAGGTATTGGAGCAGTCTTAATGCAGGATAAGAGGCCTATAGCTTACTTCAGTGAAAAGCTAAGTGGAGCAGCGCTCAATTACCCTACATATGACAAGGAGCTGTACTCACTGGTTCGAGCCTTGGAGACTTGGCAGCACTACTTGTGGCCTAAGGAGTTCGTGATACACACGGACCATGAATCCTTGAAGCACTTGCGGGGTCAAGGTAAGTTGAATAAAAGGCACGCGAGATGGATGGAGTTTGTGGAGAGATTTCCTTATGTCATCCGGTACAAGCAAGGTAAGGAAAACGTGGTGGCAGATGCATTGTCTCGAAGGTATGCGCTATTAACTTCTCTCGGTTCTAAGTTACTTGGTTTCGAACATATGAAGGACTTGTATGCTAGTGATTTTGATTTTTCAGATATTTATTCATCATGTAGTAAAGGAGCTATAGATAAATTTTTTAAGCAGGATGGATATTTATTTCGGAAAATAGATTATGTGTCCCTAATTGTTCGATGCGCGAAGTGTTAGTTAGAGAAGCACATAGTGGTGGATTGATGGGTCATTTTGGAGTAACAAAAACTTTAGATATGGTAGGGGAACATTTTTATTGGCCTAGGATGAAAGGTGATGTTGAAAGGATATGTAGTCGTTGCATAACTTGTAAGCAGGCTAAATCTAAGGTTTTGCCTCAAGGGTTATACACACCAGTGCCTACACCTAGCGAACCTTGGGTTGATATTTCCATGGATTTTGTGTTGGGTTTGCCTAGGACAAAAAAGGGTCGTGATTCCATTTTTGTGGTGGTAGATAGGTTTAGTAAAATGGCACACTTCATTGCATGTCATAAAAACCGATGATGCCACTCACATAGCGGACTTATTCTTTAAGGAGGTTGTGCGTTTACATGGGGTACCTAGGACTATAGTGTCAGACCGGGATGTTAAGTTCCTCAGCCATTTTTGGCGGGTTCTATGGGGTAAGTTAGGCACCAAGCTCATGTATTCCACAACTTGTCACCCACAGACCGATGGTCAAACCGAGGTAGTGAATAGGACCATGACTCAACTTTTGCGCACTATGGTTCATAAGAACTTGAAGAGTTGGGAGGAGTGTTTACCTTTCATAGAATTTGCATATAATAGGGTCACGCATTCTACTACTTCACTTTCACCCTTTGAAGTTGTTTATGGTTTTAACCCACTTACGCCTTTGGATTTAATACCTTTACCTGTGAATGAACGAGGTAGCTTAGATGGTATAAGAAAAGCCGAGTTGGTAAAGTCCCTTCATGAAAGGGTAAGATTGCAAATTGAGAAGAAAAACAAACACTATGCATCTCAGGCAAACAGGGGTCGAAGAAGCGTGATATTTGAACCTGGTGATTGGGTCTGGGTACATTTCAGAAAGGAACGATTCCCGGAGCAGAGGAAATCAAAGTTGCAGCCTCGAGGGGATGGTCCATTTCAGGTCTTGGAGAGAATCAACGACAATGCATATAAACTGGATCTTCCAGGTGAGTATAATGTTTCGGCAACTTTTAATGTGTCTGATCTCTCTCTTTACGATGTAGGTACAGATTCGAGGTCGAATCCTTTTGAAGAGGGAGGGGATGATGTGATCCAAGCAACGAGTCCAAGGAAGCCGAGCCCCGACCGAGACCCGTTGCTTATCGAAGGAGGTCCGATGACGCGATCAAGGGCAAAAAGGGTAAATCAAGCATTGGGATTACTTGTGCAAGTAACAATGGATGACGCCATGATCTACACGCAAAAAGAGACAAGTTTCATGTTGGGGTCGAGGTCGGAAACCAATTGGATCAACAAGATACAAGTGACCGAAGAAGGAGCTCAACCGGATTGCCTAAGCGACCGCTTAGAGTAAAAACCAAGCGGCCGCTCAGCTACCAACCGAAAGGCACAGGGCGTCAAAAGGGTCTTCCAAGCGACCGCTTGGAATATAACCAAGCGACCGCTTGGTTATAAAATTCAGCGACTTTTCTATTTTTGGCGAGAATCCTAGTTTAATTCAAATTCTATTTTTAATTGATGTTTTACCATGTTTGGGGATTATGCACGAATTTCATAGGGTTTTTAGCATTAGTATAAATAGTTTATTTATCATTATTGTAAGGACCTTTGACAATTTATCAATTAAGTGAGATTATTGCTTTTCATCTTGTTCTTCTTAGAACACCGCGAACTTATCAAGATCTTCTTGTGACGTTCAACATCGAGTGCAGATCACGGGTTTTTGTAATCAAGAGGTCTATCAAGCGTCGTTCTTGTTGGGTTGCTTGATTCAACATTCTTGGTTGAATCTCTAAACCGGAATTATCTTTGGGCTTTCTTGGGATTTCAATCTAGTTGCGGGGTTGCGTAGTGTTCGTTGCTACGTGGTTCTCATCATATAGACTTCAAAACTTTTCTTGTGTTGATTAAAATTTTCAAATGACAATCGCTACGTTTGAACTTGGAATTTTTTATAGAAAATGGGATTTTCCCATTTGGCAACAAAAAATGAAAGGAGTCCTTGTTCAACAAAAACTTTCTAAGGTCATAACTGATGAATTTCTTGATACTATAACTGCCAAAAAAAATGTTGAAAATGACGAAATTGCATATACCTCTATTATTCTTTGCTTATCTGATCAAGTTTTGAGAAAAGTGGGGAAACTTGATAATACCAAAGTTTTGTAGGAAAAATTGGAAGAACTTTATCTTGTTAAGTCTTTACCCAATAAACTTTTCATTTTAGGAAGATTTTTTAGATTTAAACTTGATCCGTCTAGAGATTTAGATGATAATCTTGACATTTTCAATAAATTGGTTCAAGATATCACTAATGCTGGGAAAAAGATATCTGAGGAATATAAGTTGTTATACTACTTAATTCCTTGCATGAAGCTTATAGGGAAGTCAAAAATGCCATTAAGTATGGTAGAGAAACCTTGACGCTAGATATTGTTGTTAATTTTTTAAGAAGTAAAGAATTAGAGATTAAGGTTGAAAGACATGGTAGGGAGTCTGAGAGTTTGTTTGTGAGAGGTAGACCCTTTACTAGGCAGAAGAATAGTCAGGGTAGTCAGAGTAACCAAGGGAATAGTAACTGTAGGAAGAAGGGGAAGGGAAAGCATAGGTCTAAGTCTAGAGATAGGAATAGGAAGTGTTATGGGTGTGGTAAAATATGACACTATATAAAGGACTGTTTTAAGGAAAAGAATAAACAGAGAGACATGAAAGTAGATGAAGAAAATGTTGTTAAACCCTTAGGTGGTGGGACAGTCGATGTCTATGTGGTGACTGAACCCACATCTGATATGAATACAACAAATTTTGCAGATAACAGTGATCAGAATTTTAAGTGGATTTTAGATTCTGGCTGTACTTTTCATATGACCTCTATAAGACCTTGGTTAGAAGATTTTAGGGATCTTGATGGTGGGGAGGTTGTTATGGGCAATAATGCAGCCTGCAAAGTTAAAAGGATAGGTAGTGTGACCTTGAAATTTGAAAATGGGTACACTTTTACCGTAGAAAAAGTTAGGTGTGTTCCTGACCTGAACAGAAATCTAATTTCCATGGGCAATCTTGATAACATAGGTCTTTATGACAAGATTGGAGATGGTAGCTTGAAAGTAACTAAAGGTTCTTTGGTTATTTTCAAAGGTTAGGAATGGCATATATGTCACTAGAGCTAGTGTCATAAGCCATACTGTTGAGTCCTCTAGGGCAGAGATTGATGCTACCCTAAAATGGCATAATAGGCTAGCACATATGAGTGAAAAAAGCCTGCATATTTTGAATAAGAAAGGGACATTTGGTAAGGATGTGATCTTTAAGGTTCATTTTTCTGAGCAATGTACCTTAGGGAAATAACATAGGTTTCATTTTAATACTGGACAACATAGGACTGCATCTATCCTTGATTATATTCATTCTGATTTGTGGGGTCCATCTTCTACTATTACTCAAGGTGGTAATAGATATTTTTTTATCACTAATTGATGATTTTTCAAGAAATGTGTGGGTTTATCTTTTGAAACAAAAATCAGACACATTTTCAAAGTTTAAAAATTGGAAAACTTTAATTGAAAATCAAATGGATAAAAAGATCAAAGTTTTAAGGATAGACAATGGTCTGGAATTTTGAAATTCAGATTTTGATCAACTTTGTAAAGAAGATGAGATCCTTAGGCATAAAACAGTCCCCTACACTCCTCAACAAAATGGAGTTTCTGAGAGAATGAATAGGACTATTTTAGACAAGGTTAAACGCATGATGATTAGTTCTGGGGTTCCTAAAGTCCTTTGGGGTGAGGCTGTTATGACATCAGCATATGTTGTGAATAGAAACCCTTCTAGTGTTCTAGGTGATAAGACACCTGAAGAGGTATGGTTAGGAAAATTGTTTGATTATACTATTTTAAGAACCTTTAGATGTGCTGCATATTCTCACCAAAGTCTAGGCAAATTAGAGTCGAGATCTCATAAATGTTTTTTCATAGGGTATCTTGAAAGTGTTAAGGGATATAGACTTTGGGCTAGAAATGATAAGGGTTTTAAAATGATAACCAGTAGAAATGTGGTTTTTAATGAAGCTGAAATACCATGTTTGAGTAAGAAAGTCTCAAGTGATGCTCTTGTGAGTGATAGGAATGAAAAAACTAGTATGCAGGTGAAATTAAGTCACTTTCCTGAACTTGTTGGAGAATAACAAGTTGAATTTGAAGCTGATGAGGAAAGCGAAGGTGCCATAGGTTCATAGAAACCTATTAAAGGTAGTAACCATGACTTCGGGAATGATTTAGTTGATCCTTTGAGAGATTATCAACTAGCTCGAGATAGAACTAGGAGAGAGATAAGGAAACATGTTGAATGAGTGATTATGAGTCCCTTGTTGTTGTGTCATACCAAGATTTAGCTTTTAAGGAACCTAAAACTTATGAATAGTACCTGGAAATTAGTTCCTAAACCTGAGAGTAAGTCATTAGTAGACTGTAAGTGGGTTTATAACATTAAGGAAGGGAATTCTTCTAAACAACCTCTTAGGTTCAAAGCTAGGTTAGTTGCAAAGGGGTTTACACAAAAACCTGCTGTTGATTACAATGAAATCTTTTCTTCGGTTGTTAAATACACTACTATAAGAGTAATGCTTGCTTTGGTTGCCCAATATGATTTAGAACTTCAACAAATGGATGTTAAAATTGCTTTATTGCATAGTGACTTAGATGAAACAATTTATATTGTTCAGCCACAAGGTTTCATTGATTCTAAAAGGCCAAATCATGTGTGTTTGTCAAATAGGTCCTTATATGGTTTGAAACAATCACCTAGACAATGGTATAAGAGATTCGACAATTTTGTGTCATCGATTGGTTTTATAAGAAGTGTCTTTGATCATTATTTGTACTTTAAAAGAAATGAAAGTAATGATGTGGTTATTTACCTCCTTTTGTATGTTGATGATATGCTGTTCAGTGGACCTAAAATGAGTGATATAAATGACATTAAAAGGGCTTTAAGTGCTGAATTTGAAATGAAAGACTTAGGACACGCTAGGAGAATTTTAGGAATGAATATTAAAAGAAATAGATCATAGCAATCTCTTCTTTTACACAATCTGATTATGTGAAAAGGCTATATCCAAGTTTGCTATGCATGACTTTAAGCTTGTCACTTTGCCTTTTGCTTGTCATTTTAAGTTGAGTAAAGAAAAAAAGTCCATATGATGAATCTGATATTAAATACATGCAACCTGTAGAAGCCCGAAAAATTTAATGAAAGTAGACTCATAATTTCTATGAGATGACCTAAGCCCATGAAGAGCTTAGGCCCAGCCCCCATAAGGAAAGGAAGCTCAATACTAGTCCAATATGTTTTAAATAAATTTACAAAGTCATGAAGATTCAAATTGCAACTCAAGTTATTTTTAAAAGTTTTTCGATGAAGTTAGACGTAGTTTAATGTCTTTCTAAGGTCTAAGTCCACACGTTTATGACTAAAATTGCATTATTTGACATATACCGTATTTGGTCATGGCACATACCGTATTTGGCACTCACAATACCGTATTTGACACTTACCGTATATGGACTTACCGAATTGTGAAACTTACCGTTTTTTAGCAAAGTTCGGTTGACCGAACAACATTTCGGCCGACTGATTAAGCCAAACTTGTTCTTACCGTATTTCGCCAAGGTCGACCTACTGCAGAGTCCGGTCGACCAGTTGGTCAATCCGATCAACCGATTGGTTAGTTCAGTCGACCAGTTAGTCAGTTCGGTCAACCCTTCTTCAGCCGAAAGCTCTTACAGCTCATTGTTTTCGACCCTGTAGAGGTTCAGTCGACCGACTATATGTTTCGGTTGACCGAAGTTGCCAGAAAATGAAAATTCTCGAATTTAGACATTTATTTTTCTTCAATTATTTTCTTAAATTCTAAGGAATGACTACCCACGTTTTTTTTAGAATAAAAACCCACCAATTTATGCATTTAACACCCACAATCTATTACAATTACTACCCCCTTTTTATTATAAGAAAACCTTTCATTTTCTTTAGGTTACTCCAAGTTTACCAATAAATAGGTGCATGGTTTCACTTCAAAATCATCCACAACATTTCTCTAAACACTTCACTCAAGAAGAGCTTTCAAAGTTAAGAGAGAAGAAAGATAGAAGGTGAGAGAAAAGAATGATAGAAAGTGAGGGAGAGAAAGAATTTCTTTTGAGTCCGGGTGCTGCTTGGAAGATAAAAGTTCAACGTCTAACTTCATCAAAACTTTTCAAAAACATCAATTTCAAAGCATCAAGTCAAGGTAGGTGGAGGTGAAAAGTGTTTATTTCGTTTTCAAGTTATATTTTTCCATGTAAAAGTAAGAATGCAATGGTACCTTCGGGTACGGTGTTTCGGCACCACCATGTTTCAATGAAATGGTACCTCCGGGTACGGTGCTTCGGCACCTCTATAGTTGAATGATCATTCTCCAGCTCGAGGCGTCATGTTAAGTCATGACTCAACAGTTATTGGATTCTGCCGGAAATCCTTCTACGCGACGGTTCTTATTTTCGAAAGCTACAGTTCAAAATTTTATAATTTGATAACAAATGCACCTATGATATCTATCGAGTTTTAAACTCATGGGTTTATTCCCTTACTACAGGTTGATACAATTGTGCACGGGACGTGGATGACGATAGGTGAAGATGCAGCATGCTATGAGAAGCTGGTGATTTTAAATGTTTAGTAAATTATGAAATGTTTTAAATAAAACTTCACATGAATAATGTGAATGGAACTATTTTGTTAAATGTTTCTCTTCCAATGAATAATGCATATGTAAGAGTTTATTTTTAAGCGTTTACTTGAATTTGATGTCAACTATGAACTTATCAACATTTTGAAAGTTGTTACTTATGATATGAAATCTTTTCTTTAAATAAATTACTTTTGTTTTAAATACATGAATTAAATATTTATGCTTTATGCTTTCCGCTATTTTTATAATTATTCATCAAGAAGACGGCTATAGTTAAGTGACGGTTCGATCCATACAAGTCGGGGCGTTACAACGTAGTATCAGAGCAAAAGTTTAGTCGATTCTGTAGACTCATCATTTTTTTTTTTTAAAGAAAAAAATAAAAATATATATATGCACGTACATTTGAGCATTTAAATACGAGTAAGCAAAATGAGATGATGAAACGTTTACGGCTCTCCATAGCATCTCGCATCCATCCATCGCATCCTACGGCCCATGTATGTTCAAAGTTAATGGTTTATGAAAAGATTATAATTATGTTATGATGATTTTTCTATGTTATAGCACAAGTATATGTTCTACGAAAGAAATGTGCTATTTAAAAACATGTATTGGACTATGACTTAAAGTATGGGTTGTAAATGGTAAAAGAATTGTATGGAATGACATCACCAATAGAAATGCAATATAATTGGACATTTATGTGACAGACATGGTTAGAACTTACCAGACTACTAGGAAGACTACAGTTTGTAGAGGAGCACTGAATCGTAGGGTCGTCATTCAGTCCTATGAGAACTACGGACTGACCTGTCCCGTCCACTTGTTGAACATGTACATGACATCTATGAAAGATGTATGGCAGCAGTGGACATAGGACTAGAGATCACGTATATCGAGACTGTAAACAACCTCATACACTCTCTTTCACCTCAATGGGAAAACATGGGAATTATGGTTAGGGATGAGATGCTAGAAGGCAACCCTCCAGAACACCCAAACATGATTGAATTTGAGCTGTATTGTTAAACCCTGTTAGACAGGTCCAGTGAAAGCTTGGAACCTCAACCAGTAATGGTAATTGAACTCAACGATGATGATAAGGATGAGGTTGAGCCCGAGCTAGAACCTTTGTCTGAATCTGATCAGAAAAGGATCCCAAATGGGAGCACGATGATGATTTTGGGTTGGAATTAGAGAACAAACAGGAACATGAACTGGAGCCACAGGTTGAGATGGACATAGAGTCCAGGCCTGATGCAGATGACACCTCTGAAGATAAAGCCCCACCAAGGAAGATTCGCGAAACTCATAGGGATTAGAGATCTGAATTTCGTTCCTTGTGATAATTTCCTTTATGTTAATTTATCGAAATATTGTATATCCGGATTCCAATGAGTACAAAATAAAATAGAAACTCCAGTCTAGTGGAGGAATAAAAAATTCTACTTTACTTGTTGGTATTCGAAAAATGAAGAAGAAACATTATGTCTTATCTATACTATGTCTTATCCATAGGAAGATGTCTCGAGCAAACCAAAACAATTTCATAAGGGACCTCATGCAAGCAGTTCAAGATCTTGGCAGGTAGAACCAAAATCAAGCTCCACCCTTACCACCAGCTGCTATGACTCACTCGGCTCATGCCTCGATTGTTGAGCTATTTCGAAGACATAAGCCCCCTACCTTTGATGGAGCATCTAGTCCACTGGTAGTGGAAGAATAGCTTCACAAGCTGGAGCAAATTTTTTGACTCATAAACTGTACGGATGCCCAAAAGGTCCAGTGTGCAGAGTTTATGTTCAATAGTGATGCAAGTCATTGGTGGGATTCGATGTCTCGAACTAGGACTTCGAAGCAACAATTGGCACTAACATGGGAACAGTTCAAAGAGGAAGTGATGTACAATTATTTCTCCCAATCTCTAAGGGATTTCAAGGAGGGTGAGTTCCTTCAGCTCAAATAGGGGAATATGACCCTGACTGAGTATGAAAGGAAATTCAACCAACTTTTAAGATACGCTCCACACTTGGTGGACACGGAGGCTAAGAAAACTCGAAGGTTCGAGCAAGGACTGAACCTAGACTTGAGTATAATCCTTATGTCACATCGCTTCACATCATACCGTGAGATGTTGGAACGAGCTCACGCTGTTTGGTATCAAAAGGCTAATGCAGAGAAGTCGAGTTAATTGGACAGTCGGCAAGATAAAGGGCAGTTTGGGAAGATGAAGTGGAATGGCCAGGACAAAGGAAAGGGCATATGGCAGAATAAGAAAGTCAATGTTGGATCTAATGCCAGTAAGGCCTTAGTAACTACAATGGCGTCATGTTCTAAGTGTGGCAAGTCTCATCGTGGAGAATTCTTGTATGGGAAGAACGTATGTTTTCAGTGCGGTAAACCAGGACATATGGCTAGGGATTATCCAGTATTCAACCAAAAGATGGATGATGACAAGGAGCAGACCCAAAAACGGAAAGCAAGGGTTTTTACGTTAACTCAGAAAGATGCAGAGGAAAACTCAAACGTTATAGCAGGTATTCTACTGATATCTAGTACCCCTGCTTACATATTTTTTGATTCGGGAGCTACTCATTCTTTTATATCAACCACTTTCGTCACCAAGGCTAGTATTACTTTTGAAAAGGCAAAAAGTATACTAGAAGTAAGCGTCCCCTCAGGCAGAACATTGAAAACTGATAAGTTAGCTAGGTCGATAAATCTTGATATTGAGGGCAACACATTAGAAGCCGATTTGTACCTAATAGAAATGAATGATTTTGATGTAATATTAGGCATGGATTGGCTAGGAAGTAATCATGCAACTATTCGTTGTAGAGAAAGGGAAGTGTCTTTTCAGAAACCAGGGGAAGAACAATTTTCTTTTCTTGGAAGAAAGACAAAACCCCGTCTCCAACTGGTTTCGGTCTTACAAGCTAAGAAAATACTGATGAAGGAAACATGTCAAGGGTTTCTAGTTAACATCTCAGGAGAGAAACAAGAAACATTAAGGGTTGAAGATGTACCGGTGGTACGAGAATTTATAGACGTGTTTCCTGAAGAGCTGCCTGGTATTCCACCAAATAGACAGTGGAATTCACAATAGACCTGGTTCTCGAAGCGGCACCAGTATCTAAGGCCCCATATAGAATGGCCCCAAAGGAACTTCAGGAGTTGAAGATGCAATTACAAAAACTTTTGGATAGTGGCTTTATACGACCAAATGTATCCCTATGGGGTGCACCGGTATTGTTCGTAAAAAAAGGACGGAAATATGAGGATGTGTATCGATTATTGAGAGCTGAACCGTTTGACCAGCAAGAATAGGAATCCTCTCCTGAGAATCAAGGATTTGTTTGACCAACTAAAAGGAGTGAAAGTATTTTCTAAGATCGATTTACGATCGGGATATCATCAATTGAAGGTTAAGGAATGTGATATACCCAAGAAGGCTTTCAGAACTTGGTATGGACACTATGAGTTCACGGTCATGCCATTCAGATTGACTAATGCACCAGCAGTATTCATGGATCTAATGAATCGTGTGTTTCACCAGTTTTTGGACCAATTTGTCATAGTCTTCATTGATGACATTTTGATATACTCCAGGAGTAAGGAGCAACACAAGGAACATCTTAGATATGCATTAGAGATACTCCGCAAGGAGAGATTATACGCCAAATTCAAGAAGTGTGAATTTTGGCTCAAGCGAGTTAGATTCCTCGGTTATACAGTTACTGCTCAAGGGGTTGAAGTAGATCCAACAAAAGTGGAGGCGGTGACAAATTGGAAGGCACAAACTAATGCTGGTGAAGTCCAAGTTTTCTGGGTTTGGTAGGGTATTATCGAAGGTTTATAGAGGAATTTTCTAAGGTAGCTGGACGAATAACGCAATTGACAAGGAGAGGGGTAAAATTTCAATGGATGGATAACTGTGAACAAATTTTTCAGGAATTGAAGCAAAGATTGATTTCAGCACATGTGTTAGCCATACCTGAAGGTTTGGAGGGTATGTTATTTATAGTAATGCATCCAAACAAGGTTTGGGATGTGTACTAATACAGCATGGGAAGGTGATTACCTATACGTCAAGGAAACTGAAGAAGCATGAGCACAACTACCCAACGCATGATCTGGAACTTGCGACGGTAGTGCATGCCTTGAAGATATGGTGACATTACTTGTACGAGGGAAGTGTGACATTTACACAAATCATAAAAGTCTCAAATATTTCTTCACACAGAAGGAATTGAACATGAGACAGAGACGGTGGTTGGAATTGATAAATGATTATGATTGTACTATTCATTACCATCCGGGTAAGGCTAATGTGGTTATCGATGCCCTAAGTAGAAAGTCGATAGGACAGTTGGCATCACTATCCACTACTCAGATGGAGTTGATCAAAGACTTGAAAAGTCTGCGAATCGAAACAATTACCACACCAGAGCAAGCTACTGCTCAGTTAGTAACTTTGGTAGTTCGACCTACTCTTAGAGAGCGGATTATTGAAGCATAAAGTAAAGACTCATTCCTGCAAAAGATTAAAAACGAGGTTGGTACTGATAAGAGAAGAGATTTTGGAATAGCTTCGAATCAGGCACTGATGTTTAAAGGAAGGATTTGCGTGCCCAAAAATGAAGTTCTAAGAAATGAAATACTGGAAGAAGCTCATTCCACCCCATACACTGCACATCCCAGTGATATGAAAAATGTATCGAGATCTTCGAGATACGTTTTGGTGGAGGAATATGAAAAAAAGCATAGGACTATTTGTGGAAAAGTGCATAGTTTGCCAACAAGTTAAGACGGAACATCAAAGATCGGCTAGATTGTTAAATCCACTAGACATACTCGAATAGAAGTGGAAGAACATAGCAATGGACTTCGTAGTAGGTTTTTCGAGGTCAGCAAGAGGACACAATGCCATATGAGTAATAGTGGATCGGCTAACAAAGTCAGCTCATTTTTTTCTGGTGAAAATGACATTCAGTTTGGATCAGTTGGCACAGTGTATATAAGAGAGATTGTAAGATTGCATGGTGTTCCTGTGTCCATTGTATCTGATAGAGATCCAAGATTTACATCAAAATTTTGGAAGAGCTTACAAGGAGTTGTGAGAACGAAGTTGAAGTTCAGCATGACATATTATCCTCAATTCGATGGTCAATCGGAAAGGACCATTCAAATTTTGGAAGATATGCTAAGGGCTTGTGTTTTAGATCTAGGTGGAAGCTGGGAATCATAACTACGTTGGTAGAATTTGCATATAACAATAGCTTCCAAACAACAATTGGAATGGTACCATATGGAGCTCTCTATGGTAGAAGATGTAGATCACCCGTACATTGGGATGAAGTTGGAGAAAAGAGAGTTTAGGTACCAGAAATCGTTGAAATGACAGTTGAGGTAGTTGACAAGATCCATGCTAGGATAAAGGCAGCACAAGATAGACAGAAAAGCTATGCCGATACAAGAATAAGGGACTTGGAATTTCAAGTTGGAGATAAAGTTTTTCTAAAGGTGGCATCAATGGAAGGGGTGCTTAGATTTGGTAAGAAAGGCAAACTACGACCTCGCTATATTGGACCTTTTGAAGTACTTGACAAGGTTGGAAATGTGGCTTATCGATTGGCATTGCCGCCGGAGCTATCGGCAGTGCACAACGTGTTCCACATATCGATGATCAAGAAGTACATACATGATCCTAAGCATGTGGTAAACTATCAATCCTTGGAAGTGTAAAAAGACTTGTCTTATGAGGAGTTACCGATTCAGATACTGGATTGAAAGGTACATAAATTACGGAACAAAGAAGTTCATATAGTCAAGATAAATGGAATAACCATGGAGTGGAAGAATCTACTTGGGAAAGAGAAAGGAAAGTTAATGATAAATATCCAACACTCCTTGCCCAATCATAAGGTAAATTTCGAGAATGAAATTTTATTTAAGGTGTCGGAGATGTATAAGCCTGGAAAATTTAATGAAAGTAGACTCATAATTTCTATGAAATGACCTAAGTCCATGAAGAGCGTAGGCCCAACCCCATAAGGAAGGGAAGCCCAATACTAGTCCAATATGTCTTAAATAAATTTACAAAGTCATGAAGATTCAAATTGCAACTCAAGTTATTTTTAAAAGTTTTTAGACGAAGTTGGATGTAGTTTACTGTCTTTCTAAGGTCTAGGTCCACACGTTTATGACTAAAATTGCATTATTTGACATATATCGTATTTAGTCATGGCACATATCAAATTTGGCACTCACAATACCGTATTTGACACTTACCGAATTGTGGAACTTACCGTATTTCAGCAAATTTCGGTTGACCGAACTACATTTCGGTCGACTGATTAAGCCAAACTTGTTCATATCATATTTCGTCGAGGTTTGGTCGACCGACTCTAGAGTCTGATCGACCGGTTGGTCAGTCCGGTCGACCGATTGGTTAGTTCGGTCAACCGGTTGGTTAGCTCGGTCGACCCTCCTTTAGCCGAAAGCTCCTGCAACTCATTGCTTTCGACCCTGTAGAGGTTCGGTCGACCGACTATATGTTTCGGTCGACCGAAGTTGCCAGAAAATGAAAATTCTCGAATTTAGACATTTATTTTTCTTCTATTATTTTCTTAAATGTCTAAGGAGTGACTACCCACGTTTTTTTTTGAATAAAAACCCACCAATTTATGCATTTAACACCCACAACCTATTACAATTACTACCCCCTTTTTATTATAAGAAAACCTTTCATTTTTTTTAGGTTACTCCAAGTTTACCTATAAATAGGTGCATGGTTTCACTTCAAAATCATCCACAACATTTCTCTAAACACTTCACTCAAGAAGAGCTTTCAAAGTTAAGAGAGAAGAAAGATAGAAGGTGAGAGAAAAGAAAAATAGAAAGTTAGGGAGAGAAAGAATTTCTTTTGAGTCCGGGTTCCTCTAGGAAGATAAAGGTTCAACGTCCAGCTTTATCAAAACTTTTCAAAAACATCAATTTCAAAGCATCAAGTCAAGGTAAGTGGAGGTGAAAAGTGTTTATTTCGTTTTCAAGTTATATTTTTCCATGTAAAAGTATGAATGCAATGGTACCTCCGGGTACGGTGTTTCGGCATCACCATGTTTCAATGAAATGGTATCTCCAGGTAAGGTGCTTCGGCACCTCTATAGTTGAATGATCATTCTCCGGCTCGAGGCGTCATGTTAAGTCATGACTCAACAGTTATTAGATTCTGCTGAAAATCCTTCTACGCGACGATTCTTATTTTCAAATGCTACAGTTCAAAATTTTATAATTTGATAACGAATGCATCTATGATATCTATTGAGTTTTAAACTCATGGGTTTATTCCCTTACTACGGGTTGATACGATTGTGCACGGGACATGGATGACGATAGGTGAAGATGTAGCACGCTATGGGAAGCCGGTGATTTTACATGTTTAGTAAATTATGAAATGTTTTAAATAAAACTTCACATGAATAATGTGAATGGAACTATTTTATTAAATGTTTCTCTTCCAATGAATAATGCATATGTAGGAGTTTATTTTTAAGCGTTTACTTGAATTTGATGTCAACTATCAACATTTTGAAAGTGGTTACTTATGATATGAAATCTTTTCTTTAAATAAATTACTTTTGTTTTAAATATGTGAATTAAATATTTATGCTTTATGCTTTCACCTATTTTTATAATTACTCATCAAGAAGACGGCTATAGTTAAGTGACGGTTCGATCCATACGGGTCAGGGCGTTACACAACCTTATGCTAATGCTGTTGGATCTGTGATGTATTCTATGGTTTGTACTAGGCCTGATGTTGTACATGCATTTAGTATTTTGAGTAGGTTCATGGCCAACCCTGGTCCTGAACATTGGACTACCTTAAAGTGGCTTTTAAGATACTTAAAAGGTTCGGCTGATTTAGCTTTGCATTTTAAATCTAGTAAAGAGAGAGTTGTGTTAAGAGGATATGTGGATTCTGACTATGCTAGTAATAAGGATTTTGTGGATTTTGAGTAGGTTCATGGCCAACCCTGGTCCTGAACATTGGACTACCTTAAAGTGGTTTTTAAGATACTTAAAAGGTTCGGCTGATTTAGGTTTGCATTTTAAATCTAGTAAAGAGAGAGTTGTGTTAAGAGGATATGTGGATTCTGACTATGCTAGTAATAAGGATAATAGGAAATCAACAACTGCATATGTGTTTACTTTGTGTAATACTTGCATTAGTTGGAAGTCTCAATTGCAGTCTATTGTTGCCTTATATACTACCGAAGCTGATTATGTAGCTGTTACTGAAGCTGTTAAAGAGTCTTTGTGGCTTAAATGCTTGTTGAGTGAATTAAATGAATTGCATAATCCTGTTGTTGTCTATTATGATAGCCAAAGTGCTATACATTTGTGTAAAAACCTAGTTTTTCATGATAGGACAAAACATATAGATGTTAGGATGCATTTCATTAGGGATATATTTCAAAAAGAGTCCATATTACTTGAGAAAATTCTTACACATTTTAATCGTGCTAATTTGGGAACAAAGGTGATACCCTTCTTGGTGTTGGTAAACAAACTGATGTGTTTGGTTGTTTGTGACACTGGCATCAAGGGGAAAATTTAATGGATTCTGATGCCAATTCTATCAATGGCATACAAACATTAAATTGGGGCAATGATGAAATGGGCTTGGCCCAATTGCTGGAATTATCAACCTTGCCCAATAACACAAGAACCGGCCCATTAACTCATGACCCATTAAATCTGCAAGTAAGCTATTCTGGACCATTGATCTATCGCTCAATCAATGGTGGAAGGTTTGTATACTTAAGGCCCTTTTAGACCGTCACTTTCACAAGGGTTCTCATTCATCTCTTTCCGCCTCCTTTCTTCGAGACTTAAGTCGTCTCTGTGACCTCTCCAACTTCATCATCTTTGTGAAATTTTGTAGAGATCTAAACCTCTGGTTTTGATCTTCGATCTGTGTGATCTCCATCTTCGTGTCCTTGACTTTGTGTTCGAGCTGTTGGTTTGATTGTGGTCCATCGAAGTAGATACTGTGGTAGATCTTCTTTAGGGTCTGGGTTATTGTGGTGTGGTTCTTGTACAGACGGGTACGAGGAAGTTCTGAGCCCTATGTTTGTGTTGAAATACTTGTTCTCCGCGATTTCTTGTGTCGACTGAAAGTGGAGATTTGAACTCGGTTTTGGAAGTTTATTGTACAATTTGAAATAGAAAGCCAGATGCTAGAAAGAGGAAGATGAAGGCGAGAGAACTGCCCCTGCAGGACCAAGGACTACCATAACATGATCATCTTATGTTCAACTTACAACAATATGATCCTGAATGGGGTCAACTCCATAATACCAAAGAGTGAGGAACTCTCCACCTTCGCAAGATAGAGAATCTTGACAGCCAAAGGGAAGAGGTGGGGCCTACCTGTGCTAAAAATGGCCCCGTACAAGGAGAAGAATCGTACAATGGTAGAACTAGTTGTCATGCAGTTACAGATGACATCACATATGTAATTTCAAAAGAGCCCCAGCCCTCAAGGTTTAAGCTACTGTCTCTTCTTAATTACAACCATACTATGGACACTAGGGAGCACCTAGAGAGATTCGAGACTATATTCCAAGTACCTAAGTGAGAGATTAAGTATCGTTTATAAGAACTTTCTTCTTAAAGGGTTGAGACCTAAAGGAATGCATTGTAAGAGAAGATATTGAATACTCTTTATTTGAGTATACTTCCTTCTCAAGCGCTGAAATACTTGCAACTAAATGTGTGTATTCCTCAAAAGTTTTGTTGAGAATGAATGCGTAATTCTAAGACACCTCATATGTCTTTACATGAAATGCCTTTTGATACTGATTACGAGCATTTGAATAGAATTTGTAAAGAAAAAAATGTAAAAATTATATTTTCTAAATAATCTAATTGACATTCTTAGGAAAAGTGTATTCAATTGAGATTTTTAAAGACTTTTACAAACTTTTTTTAAGTGATAATTTTTGTAGATTTTGTGGACTTTAATAGATTTGTATGGAATTAGTAGAAGTTTTTAATAGAATTTCATTTTAAAATTTTTATAGAGCTTTGTAGAATTCAAAAAATCTTTTAATTTTTTTTTATTTAAAATAGAATTCACATAGGATTAGTGCAACAGTGTTAAGTTCTCACGCACAAGGTGGTGGTTCTTAGAGTTACCTTTCCCCTCCCATGTAACAAAAAATAGTTTTAAAAGAATAAAATTTTAAGTCATTTTAATTAAATAAATAATAATCAAAATAATCTATATAAATTTCATAATCGTTTGATGAGAAAAAAATATAAAAATTTAAAACGCACCTTTAAACAGTAAAAAAGAAATTAATATATTTGAATTTAATTATATATTAGACGTTGCTGTTAACTTTTTTGCAATATTTTTTCAATGCGGTTAATGTTTTGCAGCATTTTTTTCAGCCTTACCATTAAATTTTTTTAGTTATTTTTTTTTTTTTTTTTGCAATGATTATTGAATGTTGCTATTAACTTTTTTTGCAACATTTTTTTAATGTTGTCTTTACCTTTGTTTTTAAGCTTTTGCAACATTGTTTAAACATTGTAACTGATCTTTTTGCAACGTTTTCTAAACGTTATCTTCTCTTATCCTTTGGTTTTGGCAACGTTTTTCAAACTTTGTCATTGGTCATTTTTATATATTTTTAAAATTAATTCGCATTTTTTACGTATGCTTACTACGCTACTGAAAATCCTATTTTTTGATCCAACAATTCGCATAATAAACTTGTAAAATTTTCAACACATTCTCTTTTCCAAAATAAAATTAGGAGAATACAAAACTTGTATCACCAAAACATAATTAGGAGACCACCAGACATGTACCACCAAAATAATTAAGAGACCACAAAACATGTACCACCAAAATATAATTAGGAAACTACTGTTGGTTTTTTGGTTTGAAGATGAATGAAATATTTGAATTTACCGGATTTCTTTTCAACTTATCGGATTTAAGTAAATTGAACTTACCGAATTTGCTTGACGCTTACCGTATTTGGTGACTAACCAGATATGAAAATACCGAATATTCCTTCACTTGTCGTATTTCACTCAAAAATCAATACCGGATTTTGGAATAACGGATTTCACTTAATTGTAAATATCATATTTGGCTCTTACCGGATTCCACTCAACTTGCATACAGTATTTTAACTTACTGGTTTCTACTTAGGCTGAAATACGGTATTTGACTTAAACTTACCGGTATGAATTAGAAAACACCGGAAATCTCACAGTGAGTTTTAAACAAGCAAGAGGAGAAGAAACTTGGATGATTTCATTATGATTTAATGGTTTTACAAAGCTGTATATGTAGCCAAAATTACATACAAAACAAAAGGCTTTTAACCTTAATCATACCACCTACAATACTTGACATTAGTACTTAACATAAAGTAGGTAAAAAGCTGCTGAACTTCTATCATTACATAAGCTAGACTAAATCAAAAAACATGTAATCAAATAAATAAAAACATTGGTTAAGTGACAACAAAAGTGTCACATACTTGACTAATTCCAACAACTACAAATTACAAAACTTAAACTGCTAGATGTTCCTTGGTCAATACCGTTGCCACTGGAACAATTTCTGTCCAACGACAACGTTGTAGTTTCACTTGAGCCTTGCATCAATTGAGACTTGAAAAAGGAACCTGTTGTTGGAGAATTAGGATCGGCCTATGAAATCAACGAGTCCCGTAGGGATGTTTTTAGTCAACAGCCACTAAATAGAAAATAAACATTCAAATAGCAAAACTTCACCTTTTCATTTATAGGGTTAGGGTTATGTAGAGGTGCTACCATCAAATTTTGAACCATGGAACATTTTTATGACATACTTAATTGTGACAAATGCAAGACAATCACAAAGGCTTATGTGTTGTTCATTAGTTTAGTGCAACTTCAATTTTCTCCTGGGACACACAAAAAGGAAAATGCCAAACACCAACATTAAAGGAATATTCATTACGTGAATGATTGGTTGACAATGCAAATGTACGTAAAAGATAAGTTCCAGATTGTGCTGGGAGTAACAATGATCAAGAATGATTGGTGTTTTATAGAAGACGAATCTTGGAATTTACGGACACATGGTGTGATCACTGGCGGACCCAGGGGGGGTCCCGCAGGGTCCTTTTTCCCTCCAATTTTTCATTTTTTTTTTTTTATTTATTTTTTTTTTTTTTGGGGTTAAATTACAAAGAATGTCATAGGAGGACCCTCCAATTTTTAAGTTTCAGGTCAATTTTCATAGGCGGACCCTCCAATGTGAATATAGGGATTTTAATTTATATTTTTGTTTCCTGTTATTGAACAATGTGGTGCTTGTGGTTGTGGGGTTTCTTTGCCTTGTTGTTTCTGTTCTTAGAAAGGAAGCAATGGTGGTTCTTGATTTGTATTTCGATTGTTGCAGATATGGAAGTGTAAAGAGAATGACAAGCATTAGAGTAGTTTAGTGTGAGGTAAAAGTGAAGAATTTTTATTATAGGCAGAATTTTTCATGTGAGACAATTGGATTTTATAGTCCTATCCTGAATTGTGCTAATTAAAATTCGTGTTAATAAGGTATTCAAAAAAAAAAATTCGGGGGCAGCCCGTACTCCCCCCCTTCACCTCTATATCTTTAATTTTAGAACCCCCCAAGTCCAACGGGCTGGGTCCGCCAATGGGTGTGATCATCGTGTCCCTGGTTTTTATTTGCTTAGAGATAAAATAATGAAGTCCTGTGTTAATTGGAATGGCTTTCTTGAACCAGTGAAACTTGTTTCGCCTTTTCTTATTATTATGCATGGGAGGCAACAACTGTTACGTATGTTTCATAAGTTGCACATTTTTTTATTGTAGGGCCTGCAAGCTCTTTTTACTAGTGAAGATGATACATGGGAAGCTTGGCTAAGTGTTTATGCTTCTGGCTTTTCTAGTGTAGTTGGTTTTCGAAAGAATGGCATCAAGTTAAGACATGGACATGCTCCATCTCAATAAACAAAACCAACAAATTAAGGAATTGAATAATAATAATAATAAATTTTAAAAAAAAATTAATTCAAATTAGCGACCGAATTAGCAATGGAAGTTCGTTGCTCAATTATCGACAGATTTAATCCATAGGTAATTTTGCGATGGAAATTTGTTACTAATATTGTTGTTAATTAGCAACGGGAAATAGTCGTCATTAAATACAATCGGATTTTTTTTTTTTTTGGTCTCTAATTTACCGACGGTCAAGAAATCCATTAGTAAATTAGTGGTGAAGGTTTCACAATCGGATTTACTGACAGAAGAATTTTGTGGCTGAAGCGTTTTCAGCAACGGAAATCAGGGCTTCTCTGATACCGAGTTTTTTTGTAGTGCTTCTTGTGTTTCATTAACTTGTTTGAATTTTTTATTGAGATTTTTATTTTGAGGAAACATTGAATTACATATATCAAGTTGAGTGTATTTATTTAGAGTCTAGTTAAGTTTCTTTAGTGCTTTATTTGAGAATGAACAAACGTATTAATTTGGAGGCGTTTGATAATAAGTTTAAATATTACACTTATCTTGGATATCGAGAATAGCTTTGGATAATTTTGAGAGCTAGATACTTAACTTTTGTGTGTTTATTGATTATTTTAGTAGAAAACCTGATCTTGGACTTGAACGAATAAAAATGAATGATGATTGATTAAAAAAAAAAAAAGGGATCAAGTTGGACTGGCAGTTGGAGACTAAAGGGTCATATTCGAAAGTTGGAAGACCTTAATTGCAATATTTAAAGATTTAATATATGTTTACAAATAGAAATCTTTCATTCAATTAAGAAAAGGAGGGCTCTATACAATCGTGAGGTAAAAAAAATGTATCAAAATACATTGAACCCTTAATATTTGTATCTCAGTTAGTGATTTGAAGGTTGAAGAATATAAAATGTTGAGAGATGTACAAGCTTTGAAGAGGAGATTGAAGATATATTACTGGGAATTGGGTAACAAAGAACAACAATTGCTTAGATGCATTTCTTCATTATTTGTATTGAAATCGGTGAAATTTTTTTATCTTTTTGTTATTTAATTCCAGTTATATGATTGGCTGAATAATTTATTGTTAGAATGAACTATTTGTAGCTTAGGTTAAATATTTATTTGAAATATTTCATGCAAATTTGATTATTTATTAATTGCTTATTGTATATTTAATTACATTCAATTATTTGATCAACAATTAATTGACTAAAAGACAATATTGAGACTGATAGGACATATATTTTTCTAGTTCGAGTAATAAGTAATATAGGCGTTATAAGTGATTCAGAGATTATTATAGGCTGTGCAATCCTAGTAGAACTTCTGAGATTATTAGTTTTATTAGTGAAAACTATTAACTAAGATTAGTCAATATTCGATGGTTAATACGTATGAAAAAGGAGTTGAATGATATTAGATTTAATGAATATTAAATTGACCGAGGTGAATTTGGAATTCGTAACAACTTAATCACAAAGTCATACACCAATTAGTTGACTTAAATTAATTTAGATTAGCTTGGTGTAATTTAATTTAAAACATAAACACTGGAATTCGACAATTGGTTACTAAATAAATTTAGATTGAATGTAGATTAACATAAAATTAGCAGTGAATACTTGCCCCTATGAGTACGATACTCCAACTCAAAATTCACTTTATTACTTATCATGATCCGTACATTTTCGAAATCAGTCGAACAACTATGATCATGTTAAAAATGACAATTCATTAGTCAACCTCTTCCTATTAGTAATCCTCAATGTAAGGAAGAGTAGGACATCTACTATATTTGACTCCAGAATCTTGAGTTTCATATAATTTTACGTTGAGTATTGTATTCTTTAATTTATAAAAATATTCCTTGTCTTGACTTTTTTTTTTGTCCATCTTCATTTGAATTGAATATTTTCCTTCAATTCGTACCAATAAAATACTCGGACCAGTATGTACTTAAAAATTAGAGGAAGCTGTTGACCTTAAAAAATGCGCCATCGGAATTTCGACCTTTGCCCCTCCACCTAAACAATACCTTCACATTGAACACTCTACTAGAAGGCAAAAGCCACTAGTCAAGAAAAATGTTCAGTGACCATTTGCACTCCGACGGTCAAATCAATGACCAGACTAAATAGAAAGAGAGTGCAAGAGATGGGAGTGATGAGCTTTGGCTAGGGTTAGAATAACATACCTCGATTGTAAAATGAATCACATATATATAGGAGAAGTGGAAATGAGCCAAGTGGGCTGGACCAATCTTAGGCCCAAAAATATCTTGTTTCATTAAATAGGCTCAATCCAATTAAATAGTCGATTCCATGTTGACATATGTGAAACCCCCTCCATTAGGCAAATGTCACGAAATTTATGGATGTAATAATAGTCTCCCAAATCTTAGTTGTACATTAATGTGTGGGTCGGATTTTGGAATATAAGTAGTCAGCTAGCTAAGGTCTTACAAATTGCCTCAAAAATATGAGCAGCTCTAATATGAGAACTTACGGACTGCCTCAAAAATATTTGTACGAGCTTGAATAAGTGATGGCTTACATATTGTCTCGAAAGACAGATATTGCATATAATTTGTCAAAATTTCGACAGCATTTCTTTGGTAATATGGATTAAACCAATCTGTAATACAATACAATATATCCACTAAACATACGAAATAAATTTGGGGTCCATTTGCCCTCCAAATAGTGACAATAAAGAGAAATAATGATAATTTAAATTTCTCCAAAATATAATGTGCCCCTGTCATGCATTATAGTAAATCTTATGTTTGCACGGCTAGTGTAACACTATTCTTAATGTGAGCAAGTAACATGTTGATAATGTAGATAATTTGACATACATACTAGCAGTAGTGAAAATAGTGTTATGACAAGCTAGCATTAATAATGTAATGATACTAAGATACGAGTATTGCAACAATATTCTATATCTCAGTATGGATATTTATATCATGGTTGGAGTTAAAAAAATAGGACTTTCATGCCATTCCGTTGATCTCAAAAAATGTGCCAAGAGAATACCGACCTCTCTCCCTCCACGTAGATATCATCTGCACATTGAACACCACGTTAGAAAGTAAAGGCCACCTGTAGAGAAAAATGTTCGAAAACCGTTTTGCACTCCGACTGTGAAGTCAATGGCCGGACTGAATATAAAGAGAGTGCAAGGAACGGAAGTGAGAGGGTTTGGCTAAGGTTAGAATAGCATACCGTGATTGCGAAATGATTCACATATATATAGGAGAAGTGGAAATGGGCCAAGTGGGCCGGACCCAATCTTAGGCCCAAAAATATCTTGTTTAATTAAATAGGTTCAATCCAATTAAATAGTCGATGCCCCATCGGCATACGTGGGATCCCCTCCATCACGCGCACGCCACATAATTTATAGGTGTTACAGGAGGTATGCATCCAATGACTTTGTCATGATCTTGATATGACATTAGAGATGGATTAATTGTACCATTATCAAGTTACCTTTGTTCATTTGAAGGTACCCCAAGTATTTCTATACTTTCCACTCAAGTTCAAAGTTGATTATCCAAAGAGAAATTGTTGAACTTGATCGAGTAATCTGACACTTTTGTTGTCACTTAATCATGTCTTTGTTTATCATTTGGTTACATATTTTTGGTTGGTCTAGCTTATGTAATGATAGAAAGTTAGGCTAACTTTGTACCTACCTTATATTAAGTATTATCTAGTATTGTAGGTGATATGATTATGGTTAAAAGCACTTTTGTATTGTATTTAATTTTGACTATATATTCAGCCTTGTAAAATCATTGAAAGTAGAATGAAATCGTCCAAGTTTCTTCTCTTTCTTGCTTGTTTAAACCTTTTTTCTGTGATTTTCGGTGAGAACTAATTTAAACCGGGAAATATAGTGAAAATCGGTAAGCTTCAGTTAAATATGGTATTAAAATCAGAGTGAAATCTAGTAAGGTGAAATACGGTATTGAAACTAGAGTGAAATTCGGTATTCAATCTAGAGTGAAATACAGTAAGCAATGTAGAGGCCCAAATCTTTTCTATAAAACTAGGCCCATAATTGTGTGATTAACTTCACATTAGGCCCAATAAAGGAAATATAAGCTCAAAAGATAGTCCAATACATGTTTAAAGGTAAAATGATGTTTATAAAGTATTTTCTTAAAAACGATTTGATGAAGATTGGACGGAATGCAAAGTATTTCATTTTATGGCTAAAAGTATACTTCAAATATTTTTAGTCTCCTTTGAGACCCATTTTCGACGTAGAAACGGTTCGCATTTGAAAATTATATCTGAATAAAAGTTGTAGCTCTTTGAGTTATCTTTCCAACACACTTTGAATCACCTTAATTGGATATCGAACGAAAACGTTATGATAAAAATACTATAGGCTGTGCAGTGTCGACCGGAAAACCCGAAACCCGCGAATTTTTGAGAATTAATGGCCACTACTTGCACAACTTAATTACCCTATTTAATATAACCTTTCACCCACCCCAAACCTCACCTATAAATATCCTCTTCACTCATTTAATTTTTCACACCAAAAGCACTTTCAATTTGCTTTCAAAGTTGAGAGAAAAATAGAGAGTTTGGGAGAGAAAAGGAAAGTGGTTTTCAAAGTGTTTTCCAGAAGTTTATGTGTGGACAAAAATATTCTGCAAGAAGGTTTTTGTGATTTCAAAAGGTGTTTTCAAATAACAAAGGAAGGTCCAAACGTCCAAACTTTGTCAAAATTTTTGAAGTTCATCAAAAATTTTCAAAGTTCTTTTCAAAGTTCATCAAGCATCAAATTGAGGTAGGTAGAGGTGCATAAAGTTGTTATACGTGTTTAATTTATAATTTCTAGCAAGTAATGTTCTATGTTAAAGGCTAATGTTGTATGTCAAATGGTATCGTCGGTTCGGCATGTGCCTTTCATGTCAAATGGTTCCATCGGTGCGGCATACATTTAAAAGTTGGTATCTTCGGTTCGGCATGCACCTTTCATGTCAAATGATTCCGTTGGTACGACATACATTTTCATGTCAAATGGTACCTCCGGGTACGGCATGTTTTATGGAAGTTCTAATATTAATTGTTATGAAATGCTTAGCTTAATCACGATTGCACCTATGACGCCTATTGAGTTTTCAACTCACGAGTTTCTATCCTATATCTACAGATTAAATGTTGATGCACCGGGTTGGATGATGGAAGAGATGGAAGGAGATGCAATAAGCTTATGGAAACCCGGTGAATAAGTGATTTAGATTTAAAGTCTTTAACGTTTCAAATGTTATTTCCAACGTTATTTCTTTTGAGTATCTTGAACAAGTCATGATTTCATCAAATAAATTATATTTCGTTATTTTGGAAAGTTATAAAGTGTTTTAATTCAATATCCTTCAAACATAATGTTTGTTAAGATTTAAGCTTCCGCTAAGATATGTACACTTGTTACTAAATCACCGGTTAAGTTAAGTAAAGTAAGTAGCGTCCCGGTCCACTAGGGGTTGAGGCGTTACAGCATGGTATCAGAGCAATGGTTTTTAAACCGGTTCTGTAGACCAAGTATGTTTTCAAAACAAAAAGAAAATTTGAAAGTTTAAGATATTCCATGGCATATTGCATTCATCCATCGAATCTTATCCTACAGCCCAAGTATGTGCAAAGTTTAAAGTTATGGAAGTTATGATTTGATGCTTTGATAAGTTATGACACATTTTCAAGTATATGTTTATGTTAAAGTTAAATGTGCTGTTTCAAATATATGTATTGGACTTGGGCTAAAACTTAAAGTTATGGGCATAAAGGAAATGTATGTTGTGATGTTATGTGATAAAAGGCATAATTGGGCATTTATGTGACAGATTGGTTAGATATTTGCAAACGGCAAGGAAGACTACGGCTAGGGCTTATAGGGCAGATTTAAACCATAGAATTGTTATCCATGCTTATGAGAACTATGTAACGGATCCTAACCGACCGCTTAGCGATCATGTGCATGACATCTATGAGAGATGCATGGCAGCGGTTAATACCGGTATGGAGATCACGCATCTCGAGGCTATAAATAACCTCATACACTCCCTCCCATCTCAATGGGGAGATATGGGAGTCACAGTTAGAGATGAAATGTTAGAAGACAATCCAAACATGTTCGAGTTTGAGAGATATTGTCATGCCTTGATTAATTTATGGGATGATGTAATCCATGAGGTGCCTGAGGAGGAACCTATGGCTGAGGAAGAAGACCCTGAAGAGGAACCCGAGGAGGAGCAGGAGCCTGAACCAGAACCACAAGTAGTGATAGATATAGAGTCCGAGCCTGAAGCGAAAGATTCTTCCGAAGATGAAACTCCACCAAGGAAGCTTCGTAAAACTCATAGGGATTAGAGATCTAGTTATTTTCATTTCCTTATGTTAAGAATAAAATGTTGTCTTCTTCATTTGGTATTCAAGGAGGAAGTAATGGATAAGTACTTCCCACAGTCTTTAAAGGATCACAAGGAAAGCAAGTTTCTCCAGCTCAAACAATGAAGTATGACCTTGACGGAGTATGAACGGAAGTTCGACCAGCTTTTGAGGTATGCTCCACACCTGGTGGACACGGAGGCGAAGAAAGTTCGACGGTTCGAGCAAGAGCTGAACTCAGACATGAGTATGATCCTTATGTCCCACGATTTCACGTCTTACCGTGGTATGTTGGAATGAGCTCATGCAATCTGGTATCAAAAGGCCAATGCGGCGAAATTGGTTCAATTGGACTACCGACAGGATAAAGGGCAGTTTGGGAAACAAAAGTGGAACGACCAAGATAAAGGAAAAAGCAAGTGGCAGAACAAGAGAGCTAATGGCGGAGCCAATGCCAATAAGAGCATAGTGCCGGTCATTGCGCCATGTGCTAAGTGTGGAAGGATGCATCGTGACGAATGTCTGCAAGGGAAGAATGTTTGTTACCGATGCGGGAAGCCAGGACATATCATCAGGGATTGTCCCATGTCTGCACCGAAAAAGGATGACATCAAGGATCAAGATCAGAAGGGGAAAGCACGATTTTTTGCACTGACTCAGAAGGAGGCAGAGGAGAACTCGAACGTCATAGCAGGTACTCTATTGATAGCTAATATGTCTGCTTATGTACTGTTTGATTCAGGAGCTACGCACTCCTTTGCATCGACGATTTTTATGGCTAAGTCTAGTATTACCTGTGATAAATCGGAAGGTATATTAGAAGTTAGTATCCCTACAGGTAACCCTTTGAGTACTGATAAGATAGCCAAATCTGTTAGTATTGAAGTTGAGGGAAAACCTATGGAAGCAGATTTATACATGATAGAGATGAATGACTTCGATGTAATACTAGGCATAGATTGGTTAGGTAGTAATTATGCCACCATCCGATGTAAGGAAAGGAAATATTATTTCAGAAACCAGGAGAGGAACCATTTTCCTTCTTTGGAATCAAGACGAAACCTTGTATTCGACTAGTATCGGCTTTACAAGCTGAGAAGATGCTGAGAAAAGGAGTTTGTCAAGGATATTTGGTCTGGAGGGAAACAGGAGACAGTAAAGATTGAGGACGTACCAGTAGTACGAGAGTTCGGAGATGCGTTTCCAGAAGAGCTATCTGGTATTCCACCAGATAGGCAAGTGGAATTCACCATAGAGCTAATTCCTGGAGCGGTACCAGTGTCGAAAGCCACATATGGAATGGCTCCGAAGGAACTACAAGAGTTAAGGAAGCAAATGTAGGAACTCCTTGATATGGGATTCGTACGACTAAGCGTATCTCCATGGGGTGCGCCAGTGTTGTTCGTAAAGAAGAAAAATGGAAGCATGAGGATGTGTATCGATTATAGGGAGTTGAATCGATTAACTATCAAGAATAAGTATCCACTCCCAAGAATTGAGGATCTGTTAGATCAACTAAAAGGAGCCAAGGTATTTTCCAAGATCGATTTACGATCTGGGTACCATCAATTAAAAGTGAAGACAGAGGATATACCTAAAACAGCTTTCAGGACTCGTTATGGACACTACGAGTTTACGGTGATGCCATTTGGATTAACCAATGCAACAGCAGTATTCATGGATCTGATGAATCGAGTATTTCATCAGTATTTAGATCAATTTGTCAGTCTTCATTGACGACATTTTGATATACTCCAAGAGTAAGGAGCAACATGAAGAGCATCTAAGAGTAGCCCTAGAGGTGCTATGCAAGGAGAAACTTTATGCCAAATTCAAGAAGTGTGAATTCTGGCTTGAACAAGTTGGATTTCTTGGACATGTAGTCACTGCCCAAAGGATTGAAGTAGATCTAGCAAAAGTGGAAGCAGTAACTAACTGGAAGGCGCCGACTAATGCTGGTGAAGTACGAAGCTTTCTAGGATTTGCCGGATATTATCGAAGGTTTATTGAAGGATTTTCCAAGATAGCTGGCCCAATGACGTAGCTTACAAGAAAGGGAGTCAAATTTCAATGGATGGATATCTGTGAGAAGAGTTTTCAAGAACTTAAGCAAAGGCTGATATCTGCGCCTGTGTTAACAATATCTGAGGGAACAGAAGGATTTGTTATATACAGTGATGCGTCCAAGCAAGGGCTAGGATGTGTACTGATGCAGAATGGAAAGGTAGTAGCCTATACTTCAAGGCAATTGAAGAAGCATGAGCAGAACTACCCGACGCATGATTTAGAGCTTGCGGCGGTAGTACACGCATTGAAAATATGGCGACGCTACTTGTACGGAAGTGTGAAATTTATACGGATCATAAGAGCTTAAAATATTTCTTCACACAGAAGGAACTAAACATGAGACATAGACGATGGTTAGAGTTAGTAAATGATTACGATTGTACCATTCACTACCATCCAGGTAAGGCAAATGTGGTGGACGACGCCTTGAGTAGGAAATTGACGGGACAGTTGACGTCACTACTCACTTGTCAAATGGAGTTAGAAAAGGACTTGAAAAGATTGAAGATTGAGGTGGTTACCACACCAAGACAAGTCACAGGGAGATTAGCAGCTTTGACCATTCGACCTCCTCTTCGAGAGCGAATTACAGAAGCACAAGGTAAGGACCTATTCCTGATGAAGATCAAGGAAGAAGTTGGAACAGATAAGAGAAAAGATTTTGGAATAGCCGCAGACCAAGCATTGATGTTTAAAGGAAGAATCTGCGTGCCTAAGAATGAGGATTTGAAGAACGAGATATTAAAAGAAACTCATTCCACCCCGTACACCACACATCCCGGTGGTACGAAAATGTATCGAGACCTCCGAGATACATTCTGGTGGAGAAACATGAAAAGGAGTATCGGACTATACGTGCATAAATGCATAGTATGTCAGCAGGTTAAGACGGAACACCAAAGACCAGCAGGATTGCTGAATCCTTTAGAAATACCTGAATGGAAATGGGAAAACATCACAATGGATTTTGTGGTTGGATTTCCAAAGTCAGCAAAAGAACACAATGCTATATGGGTTACAGTAGACCGATTGACGAAGACAGCTCATTTTCTTCCAATGAAAATGACTTTCAGTATGGACTAGTTGGCACAATTGTACATAAAAGAAATAGTAAGGATACACGGTGTACCTGTGTCTATTGTGTCTGATAGAGACCCAAGGTTTACATCTAAATTCTGGAAAAGCCTACAAGCAGCGATGGGAACGAAGCTGAATTTCAGTACAGCATATCACCCGCAGTCTGACGGACAGTCTGAAAGGACCATCCAGACTTTAGAGGACATGTTGAGAGCATGTGTTTTGGATCTAGGAGGTAGTTGGGAGTCATACTTACCCCTAGTAGAATTTGTATATAACAACAGTTTTCAAGCAACTATTGGAATGGCACTGTATGAAGCTCTCTATGGAAGAAGATGTAGATCCCCTGTTCATTAGGACGAAGTCGGGGAGAAGAGAATTTTGGGACCAGAAATAGTTGAAAGGACAGTTGAAGCGATCGATCAGATCCGAGCAAGGATAAAGGCAGCACAGGATCGACAGAAGAGCTATACTAACACGAGAAGAAAGGATTTAGAGTTTCAAGTGGGAGACAAAGTCTTTCTAAAGGTAGCACCGATGAAAGGTATACTTAGATTTGGAAAGAAAGGCAAGCTACGACCCAGGTATATTGGACCTTTCGAGATACTTGATAAGGTTGGGAACGTGGCTTACCAATTAGCTTTGACACCTGAATTGTCAGCGGTACACAATGTGTTCCACGTATCAATGATAAAGAAATACGTGCACGATCCTAATCATGTGATAAGTTATCAGACCCTAGAAGTACAAAAGGATTTATCTTATGAGGAATCACCAATTAAGATACTGGATCGAAAAGTGCATAAACTAAGGAATAAAGATATTCAACTGGTTAAGATACAATGGAATAATCACGGAATGGAAGAAGCTACGTGGGAAAAGGAAGAAGAAGTTAAAGTCAAGTATCCCGCACTCCTTGCCCAATTGTAAGGTAAATTTCGAGGACCAAATTTATATAAGGGAGGAGGGATGTAGATGCCCAAATCTTTTCTATAAAGTTAGGCCCATAATGTGTGATTAACTTCACATTAGGCTCAATAAAGGAAATATAAGCCCAAAAGATAGTCCAATACATGTTTAAAGGTAAAATAATGTTTATAAAGTATTTTCTTAAAAACGATTTGATGAAGATTGGACGGAATGCAAAGTATTTCATTTTATGGCTAAAAGTATACTTCAAATATTTTTAGTCTCCTTTGAGACCCATTTTCGACATAGAAAACATTCGAATTTGAAAATAATATCTGAATAAAAGTTGTATCTATTTGAGTTAGCTTTTCAACTCACTTTAAATCACCTCAATCAGATATCAAAAGAAAAAGTTATGATAAAAATACTCTAGGCTATGCAGTGTCGACCGGAAAACCTGAAAACCCGAAACCCACGAATTTTTGAGAATTAATGGCCACTACTTGCACAACTTAATTACCCTATTTAATATAACCTTTCACCCACCCCAAACCTCACCTATAAATACCCTTTTCACTCATTTGATTTTTCACACCAAAAGCATTTTCAATTTGCTTTCAAAGTTGAGAGAAAAATAGAGAGTTTGGGAGAGAAAAGGAAGGTGGTTTTCAAAGTGTTTTCCAGATGTTTAAGTGTGGGCAAAAATATTCTGCAAGAAGGTTTTTGTGATTTCAAAAGGTGTTTTCAAACAACAAATGAAGGTCCAAACGTCCAAACTTTGTCAAAATTTTTGAAGTTCATCAAAGTTCATCAAAGTTCTTTTCAAAGTTCATCAAGCATCAAATCGAGGTAGGTAGATGTGCATAAAGTTGTAACAAGGGATGACGTCATGATCTACACGCAAAAAGAGACAAGTTTCATGTTGTGGTCGAGGTCGGAAACCAATTAGATCAACAAGATACAAGCGACCGAAGAAGGAGCCTCACCGGAATGCCTAAGCAACCGCTTTGAGTAAAAGTCAAGCGGCCGCTCAAGTCCATACCAAAACGCACAGGACGCCAAAGTTGTCTTCCAAGCGACCGCTTGGTTATAAAATTCAGCGAGTTTTCTATTTTTTGCGAGAATCCTAGTTTCCTTAAAATTCTATCTTTTATTGATGTTTTACCATGTTTGGAGATTATGCACGAATTTATCAAGGGTTTTTAGCATTAGTATAAATAGTTTTTTTATCATTATTGTAAGGACTTTTGACAATTTATCAATTAAGTGAAATTATTGCTTTCAATCTTGTTTTTCTTAGAACACCGTGAACTTATCAAGATCTTCTTGTGACGTTCAACATCGAGTGCAGATTACGAGTTTTGTAATCAAGAGCTCTATCAAGTGTCGTTCTTGTTGTGTTGCTTGATTCAACATTCTTGGTTGAATCTCTAAACCGGAATTATCTTTGAGCTTTCTTGGAGTTTCAATCTAGTTGCGGGGTTGCGTAGTGATCGTTGCTACGTGGTTCTCATCAGTTGGTATCAGAGCAAGGCTCCAAAATAATTAAGGTTATATCTTTTGTTGCTTTGAGTCTTGTGTTTCTTTTCTTTCTTTCTTTTTTGTGTTCTTGTGTCCAGTAAAAGTTCTTGAGTCTTTGATCCAAAAAAAAAATCCAAAAAAAAATTCAAAAGTTGTTTCTGGACTATTTACAGGTCCGAATTAAGTTTCGTTTGTTTTGCTAGTTTTCTACTCAAATTCCCAAGAGTTAAAAAAAATCTGAAAATTACAAAAAAAAAAAAAAAATATATATATATATATATATATTTATTATTGTTTCAGGAATTTTCAGCATCCTTAATTTTTATTTTTATTTTTTAGTCAAAAAAAATATATAAACAAACTTCACTTCGAATCCTACACTTGCTACTTCTCGAGTTTTTAGTTCCAAATTCATATAATTGGTCTTTGTTGAGTCTTTCTTCATCTTTTTTCTTTTCTTCTATCAAATTCGCGATCACACTCGGTTGGATACACGGGATTATATCTGTGAGTTCACCTTGTTCTTTGAAGTTACTTGAGCGAAAGCATTGAGTGGTAAAAGGCAAGAGTGGTGAGATTAATAGAGGGTAAAAGCCAACATTTGAGTGATACACGAGTGACTTTTGTGAGGCTACAATTCTTAAGGATTAGGATGTCAGATAGAGAAGATTCAAATTCCATCAAGCAGCCGAATCATAACTACATGGGAGATGATGCAATAAGGAGGTTTGAGAGGGTGCTTGGGGATGTGACTGAAAGGCTTGGTAGGTTAGAAGCGTCAGGATCGAATAGTCATAGGGGACACTCAAATGCAAGGAAATCGGGTAGGAGAGAGTCTAGGAGGGAGTGGCATGATGACTATGAATATGGTAGTGATTGGGATGATGATGCATCTTTAGTAGGTGAAATGGGTAGAGTGAGAAACAAAGGTGGTAGGTTTGAATGAAGGGGTAGGAACAATTTTGGAGATGATGTCGATGGGAACATGAGTAGCATTAGGATGTCAATTCCACCGTTTAAGGGGAGGAGTGATCCGGAGGCTTATTTAGAGTGGGAGAAAAAGGTAAAATTGATATCTGAGTGCCACAATTATTCGAAGGAAAAGAAGGTGAGAATTGCAATTCTTGAGTTTGTTGACTATGACATAACATGGTGGGACCAAGTGGTTACATCTAGGCGGAGGGACCGGGAAGCCACCATGGCTCGTTTCTTGAATGGGATGAATAGGGAAATTGCTAACACTGTGGAATTACAGCATTATGTGGAGATTGAGGATATGTTGCATGTAGCCATAAAGGTTGAAAAACAGTTGAAAAGGAAAGGGACAACCAGGCAACCGTTGGGTACTTCGGGTTCTAATCCAAGTTGGAAACCAGGGTGGGATAACAGAGGAGATGGAGTTGTTTCAAAGGGGAAAGATGAGAGTGCTAGCAGGCCCGTACCAAAATCAGATTCACAACCAGCCAGAAACAGGGACATTCAGTGCTTCAAGTGCTTGGGAAAAGGGCACATCTCTTCTCAGTGCCCAAACAAACGGACGATGATATTGCGCAATGGAGAGGTCGAGACTGAAGGCGAGGATGAATTTGAAGACATGCCGAATTGGAGGATGTTAGTGATCATGGAGACAAGGTGGAGTATGGAGTTGGAGGAGAATTGCTGATTACAAGACAAGCTCTCAACACTCAAATCAAAACAGATGACTTGGAACAACAACGAGAAAATATATTCCATACACGATGTCACGTCAACAATAAGGTATGTAGTGTAATAATTGATGGGGATAGTTGTACGAACGTAACTAGCACAACACTTGTAGAAAAATTGGGATTAACACTATTGAGACATCCTAGACCCTATAGGTTACAATGGTTAAATGATTGTGGGGATATTAAGGTGAATAAGAGGGTGTTGATTAATTTTTCAATTGGTAGCGATCGGGATGAAATTATGTGTGATGTAGTACCTATGCATGCGGGGCATATTTTATTGGGTAGGCCATGGCAATATGATAGGAAAGTTAGCCATGATGGGTACAAGAATCGGTATAGTTTTAGCAAGGATGGGAGGTCTATTACCCTTGCGCCATTAACACCGGCCCAAGTGTATGAAGACCAAATTAAATTGAAAAATGCGGAAGACGAGAGAGTGAAAAAGCTGGAAAAGGTGAGAGAAGATAGTGAGGTGGCTAGTAGTGGAAAAAAATGAGTGGAGTCATTTGAGAGAAAAGAAAGAGAGGTGTCTGAGAGGAGAGAAAAGTCGAAAGCTAAATTCTTTGCAAAGGGGAATGAGTTGAGAAGAGCGGTAGAGGACAAAAGGCAAGTAATTTTGATAGTCTATAAGGAGTCCTTCCTCAATCTTGAGGAGTCTAACCCACCCCTCCCCAGTTTAGCTACATCTTTATTGCAGGAATTTAACGATGTCTTCCCGGAGGAAATGCCTAGCTGGTTACCACCCATTCGAGGCATAGAGCACCAGATTGACTTTGTTCCTGGAGTTGTGATTCCAAATCGACCAGCTTATCGAAGTAATCCCGAGGAGACAAAGGAGCTGCAAAAGCAAGTGGAGGAGTTGATGAGTGAAGAGTATGTGCGGGAGAGTATGAGCCCATGTGCTGTCCCAGTGGTACTTGTGCCGAAGAAGGATGGAACATGGATAATGTGTATGGATTGCAGAGCCATCAACAACATAACGGTAAAGTATCGTCATCCTATCCCTAGGTTAGATGATATGTTGGATGAATTATATGGTGCTTGCATGTTTAGCAAAATTGATCTTAAAAGTGGATACCGCCAAATTCGAATGAGGGAAGGTGATGAGTGGAAAACTGCATTTAAAACTAAATATGGCTTGTATGAGTGGTTAGTAATGCCCTTTGGACTCACTAATGCACCGAGTACTTTCATGCGATTGATGAATCATATTTTACGCGCTTTTATAGGTAAATTTGTTGTTGTATATTTTGATGACATCTTGATTTATAGCAAGGACCTAAATGAGCATGTAGAACATCTTAAGAGTGTACTTGTGGTCCTGAAGAAGGAACAACTTTATGGTAATTTTAAAAACTGTACATTTTGCATGGAAAAGGTTGTTTTCCTAGGATTTGTGGTGGGTGCTAATGGGGTCGAAGTAGATGAGGAGAAAATAAAGGCTATTAAAGAATGGCCAACACCTAAGAGCATAAATGAAGTTAGGAGTTTTCATGGTTTGGCTAGCTTCTATAGTCGTTTTGTGAAAGATTTTAGCACTATCACCACACCACTCACTGAGATTGTTAAAAAGAGTGTGGGTTTTTATTGGGGTGATGAACAAGAGCATGCATTCAACACAATTAAGGATAGGTTGTGTAAGGCACCAATTTTGGCACTCCCTAATTTTGATACAGCTTTCAAGATTGAGTACGATGCATCAGGAATAGGTATTGGAGCAGTCTTAATGCAGGATAAGCGGCCTATAGCTTACTTCAGTGAAAAGCTAAGTAGGGCAGTGCTCAATTACCCCACATATAACAAGGAACTATTCTCACTTGTTCGAGCATTGGAGACTTGGCAGCACTACTTGTGGCCTAAGGAGTTTGTGATACATACGGACCATGAATCATTGAAGCACTTGCAGGGTCAAGGTAAGTTGAATAAAAGGCACGCTAGATGGATGGAATTTGTGGAGACATTCCCTTATGTCATCCGGTACAAGCAAAGTAAGGAAAACGTGGTGGCGGATGCATTTTCTCGAAGGTATGCGCTATTAACTTCTCTTGGTTCTAAATTACTTGGTTTCGAACATATGAAGGACATGTATGCTAGTGATTTAGATTTTTCAGACATTTATTCATCATGTAGTAAAGGAGCTATGGATAAATTTTTTAAGCAGGATGGATACTTATTTCGGGAAAATAGGTTATGTGTCCCTAATTGTTCGATGCGGGAAGCGTTAGTTAGAGAAGCACATAGTGGTGGATTGATGGGTCATTTTGGAGTGACAAAGACTTTAAATATGGTAGGGGAACATTTTTATTGGCCTAGGATGAAAAGTGATGTTGAAAGGATATGTATTCGTTGCATAACTTGTAAGCAGGCTAAATCTAAGGTTTTACCTCAAGGTTTATACACGCCATTACCTACACCTAGTGAACCTTAGGTTGATATTTCAATGGATTTTGTGTTGGGTTTACCTAGGACTAAGAAGGGTCGGGATTCCATTTTTGTTGTGGCAGATAGGTTTAGTAAGATGACACACTTTATTGCATGTCATAAAACCGATGATGCCACTAACATAGCGGATTTATTCTTTAAGGAAATTGTGCGTTCACATGGGGTACCTAGGACTATAGTGTCAGATCGGGATGTTAAGTTCCTCAGTCATTTTTGGCTGGTTTTATGGGGTAAGTTAGGCACCAAGCTTATGTATTCTACAACTTGTCACCCACAAACCGATGGCCAAACTGAGGTAGTGAATAGGACCATGACTCAACTTTTGCGCACTGTAGTTCATAAGAATTTGAAGAGTTGGGAGGAGTGTTTACCTTTCATAGAATTTGCATATAATAGGATCACGCATTCTACTACTTTGTTTTCACCCTTTGAAGTTGTTTATGGTTTTAATCCATAACACCTTTGGATTTAATACCTTTACCTGTGAATGAATGAGATAGCTTAGATGGTACAAGAAAGGCCGAGTTGGTAAAGTCCCTTCATGAAAAGGTGAGATTGCAAATTGAGAAGAAAAACGAATTCTATGCTTCTCAGACAAACAAGGGTCGACGAAGCGTGATATTTGAACCTGGTGATTGGGTCTGGCTACATTTCAGAAAGGAGCGCTTCCCGGAGCAGAGGAAATCAAAGTTGCAGCCACGAGGGGATGGTCCATTTCAGGTCTTGGAGAGAGTCAACAACAACGCCTATAAATTGGATCTTCCAGGTGAGTATAATGTTTTGGCAACTTTTAATGTGTCTGATCTCTCTCTTTACGATGTAGGTGCAAATTCGAGGTCGAATCCTTTTGAAGAGGGAGGGGATGATGTGATCCAAGCAACGAGTCCAAGGAAGCCGAGCCCCGACCAAGACCCGTTGCATATCGAAGGAGGTCCGATGACGCGATCAAGGGCAAAAAGGGTAAATCAAGCATCGGGGCTACTCGTGCAAGTAACAAGGGACGACGCCATGATCTACATGCAAAAAGAGACAAGTTTCATGTTGGGGTCGAGGTTGGAAACTAATTGGATCAACAAGATACAAGCGACCAAAGAAAGAGCCCCACCGGAATGCCTAAGTGACCGCTTAGAGTAAAAGTTAAGCGGCCGCTCAAGTCCATACCGAAACGCACAGGACGCCAAAGTTGCCTTCCAAGCGACCGCTTGGTTATAAAATTCAGCGAGTTTTCTATTTTTTGCGAGAATCCTATTTTCCTTAAAATTCTATCTTTTATTGATGTTTTACCATGTTTGGAGATTATGCACGAATTTCATAGGGTTTTTAGTATTAGTATAAATAGTTTTTTTATCATTATTGTAAGGACTTTTGACAATTTATCAATTAAGTGAGATTATTGCTTTCAATCTTGTTCTTCTTAGAACACCGCGAACCTATCAAGATCTTCTTGTGACGTTTAACATCGAGTACAAATCACGGGTTTTGTAATCAAGAGGTCTATCAAGCGTCGTTCTTGTTGGGTTGCTTGATTCAATATTCTTGGTTGAATCTCTAAACTGGAATTATCTTTGGGCTTTCTTGGGGTTTCAATCTAGTTGCGGGGTTGCGTAGTGATCGTTGCTATGTGGTTCTCATCAAGAACGATTGATATTCGTTGCCTTTTTTTCTCCTGCCCTTTACAACTACTTTTTCGAAGGTAGCTAGTTGTTCTCAGCCTAAGCTCAATGGAAGAACGTGGACCTATGGATGTTTCTTGTTTGAAGATCCCAATATCACCATCATTAACATTGAAGAAGATTTTGTTCCATTGGAATGGCATTGACAAGCAACGTTCTCCAAGATCGACTCCATTTTGTTCCTAATTGAAAGATACGAGCTAGAAATGAATGTTGCTTTTACGAATATATTAGGTCATGTACTAGCGCGACACAGAAAAGGTAATCATTTACATGTTACGAAAATTGTCATGCATGAAGATGTTGATTAAAGAATTTGATTCAATCAATCAGGGTTTTTGATATGAAGAAATAAAAGAAACGAACGTAATGTAAGCTCAAATAATTTTGCTCTAGAATTTCTCTCTTCAATGCAATTGAAAACTAATTTAATGAATGTAAAAAGTAAATGTATTTAGAGAGTTCAATGAGTAAAACATTTTGAAAGTTCAAATGAGTTGTCAGTCAACCTCCTTATGTCTGGATGAACAAAATATAGCTGTTGTACAAATTAGAACAGTCAAATTTTGGATCATTAGACATTTTGGGTCAACTGCCAATCACTACCAGCCGGCTGCAACCAATTATAGTGGTTCGGATGATTTTCTCTTTTTGACCCCATTTGATTCTATTTGAATGTTTTGACAAATGTAAACCTTTGGAATATGTTTTTAATTAGTTTTCAAGGTAAACGATGTTTTAAAAATATGATCGAAGTTCAACCATCATTTTTAAAATAGCTTTTTGTGCACAAAAATAATTTTTGAGTTTTTATCATTCATTGTTGAAGATCAAAGTTATTAGTACCTTTACATTTAATCTAAGAAAGCCTAGTCTTTGATATTTCCTTGAAGTTTGGCTCTTAGGCTCTCGTCTTGATTCTTTATTTTTTTTCCTTTTTTTTGAAGATCGGATCTAAAGCTCTTGTCTTTGAAGTTTAGATCTTGACCTTCATTGTGTGTCCAATTTGATAATCTTGATTTTGATCTTTTGACAACAATCGATCAATATATCATTGAATGCTTTGAAGAGTATAATCAGTTAAATTCAATAGATAGAAAATAAGATTAAATTGTTTGTTATGATCAAAACTATAAGGTTAAAGTCTAAATATGTTAACAAATGAAAGCATGCCTCCTATGAAAATTCCATTTACCATACCATTGAGTCCGTTAACTTTTTAAAGGGCAAGTGACGGAGTCACTACAAGAAAAAAAGCATTTTGCAACGTTCCAAAAATGTTGTTGAAAGGCTTTTGCAACATTTTTCAAATGTTGCAAATCTTAGTGTTGCCGTAGAGTGGGAGACTTTTTGCAACGTTTTTAAAACGTTGTCAAAAGTCCACTTTTTGCAACGTTTTTAAAACGTTGCAAAAAATCCCCTTTTGGCAACGTTTTAAAAACGTTGCAAAAAGGGGATTTTTGGCAACGTTTTAAAAACGTTGCCAAAAGGGATTTTTTGGAAACGTTTATAAAACGTTGCCATATCAATCCTCTTTTTTTTTCTTTTTTTTTTACAACAAATTATTTAAATTGACTCGCAAAATTGAAATGACTCATTCTGAACAAATTTTGGTATTGCATAAAAATTGATAATTTCATTATAAATTTTTGAATCCATACACTTGAATATTAAAATGTGATACAACACCACCTAAATAATAGTTCCCACAACAAATAATGGAGCTTCTGGATATTCTTGATGTAGATACTTAATGACTTCTAGCCAGTATCTTTGTCAGCATCGGAAGATCTCTGAGGAGCATTCTGCAGCCCAAAACATGGATCAAATCCCGAGCAAGTCATGCAATGGTATTCTTGAGGAGTGTAGATTACGTTCCCTAGTGATTTCTTCACCAAGCAATCATCTGTGCACTTGAGATTCAACACTAAGTCTACACTGACAATTTGATCTAGGATCTCCTGTAAAGACCAAAAAAATAACATAAACGAACAAAATATTCAAAATACCTGCATCATATGAAACCAATATAGATCGAAGTTCTTCACAGAATCTTTACTACACAATTTTAACTTCTTTTCCTTTAGGACATCTTTACTCAATTCATAATCTTCTTCCTTTTCTCATAATAATTAGAATTTTTCAAGGTTCAAAAGTGGAGTCAACCAAAATTAAAATGGTTAATAGGGTTTCCAAGGGATCTTCTAGTACAAGTATAGCAATGAAAGAACAAAGTGGCGAAAAAAGGATTCATGCAATCAACTAAACTTCAAATTCTTGAGAACAAAACTTGGTTTGTTGTTACTTTTGGTTCAAACATGTACCTTGAAAATGTTTTGCAGTTTAGTAGATGAAGCTGAGCGCTTTGAAGTTGTGTAACTCTTTGACTAAGCCTGCAACATAAGTTATCTTCACACTAGGGAAAAGAAAAAGAACTAAGATCATGTGAAATTAGGGAGGAAGAAGAGCATGAACTGGAACTCAGAGTCTAATCCTAAATGTCTCTTTTACTTAAATACAATGTATGACAGACAGTACACACTTGTACCATAGAGTAAATTAGTTCTAGTTTCAAAAGGGAAAAAATGGTATATTCAACCCATTTTGATTCACAAAACAAATATAATCCAACGTATATTTATCAGATATGCACTAATACAGGGAATTATTAGATGCAAAGTTTGCTGGGGTATGTGATGGGGGAATTCAAGAATGAGCTTAGCATCAACCGTTAGTAACTACATGGACCAACTCAGGACGACAACTTCAAATGCATCCCACATTTCACTATATTCTTATGCTTGAATGCGAAGAAAATAATTTTTTTTTTTGCATTAATGATCCTTAAATAGTGAGGTAGACTAAAACAATCACGTCGTTGACATAAGTGAAATCACGTAACTTTCAAGAAGTGTCAACCTATAAGCAACTACTCATGAGACCAGTTGATCAGGAAGAACCCTGCTTTGAGGCATCTTTTATGGTCGCACCTACTGTTATTTACAAAGGCCTACTATAAGATCAAAAGGTACTCACTTGAGAGGATCGAGGGTGCTTTCTCCAACATATGCTACGGCTGCAAAGTGCATCACGGCATCAAATGCATTTTTGAAAAAAAAAATTATGCACCTGACATTGATCAAGGTAACAATTCGAAATCCATATTTAACTTGCACTTGAAAAAAGTACTGTATAAACAAATGCTGAATGAGGATACTGCTTTCGCATCACCCAGGTCAGCATATATAAACTGAAGTCTCCCAGGTTCTGGAAATAGCTGTTGTAGGACCTTGATGGCACCAAGATTTCCCCTTGAGAGATTATCCTGTGAACGACAATACTGTCTCTTCTCAGGGTGCCATGTTAAAGTAATGGACAGTAATGATAACAGAAACGAACTATTCATACCAGTACTGTCACACTATATGAGTCCTTCAGAAGTCGCAATGTTGCATGTGAACCAATGTAGCCAGCACCTCCAGTAACTAAGACATGAACGACACCTGGTTCATGATGTGAGAACTGTACAGAGCCACGAGGGAAAACAAAAATGGGTCATGTTAAATTTAAAAAAGAGACAAATATTTGGCATGAGTATTGAGCCAAAGATAAAAATATGGATCCATTTATTTCTATTTCCTTCCTTGTGCTCATTGTGGAATTGGGATAAATTTTTAAAGATATCTTCTAATCTAATCTAATTTCTTAAAAGTGCAAACAAAATTAATTAAAATTCAATACTTTTTGGCTCTATCTGTATGACAACAATGTCTAATCTTAAAGTCTAATTATATACCATGCTGGGACTATGAACATGTAGCCTTTAGGTTTGTTAACACAATAACACTTTCACTTGCTCAAGATTTAAACATTCATAAAAGAATTCCATTCTTAAATGGTGACGTGCTTCAAGTTACATCCAAATCTATATAATATACCACCTTTATCAGCAAGCAAAATATTATGCATAAACAACCAGGCAGGCAATGTGCTCAAAACGCAGTTGCTTCCTATCATAGATAAGAAACTGTATTGTGAATGAATGAGAATGCAGATTGACCCCTTGACAGTTTACTAACACAATTTAAATTGTTCTATTATGAATTGTGAAGATTGTTTATGATGTACTGTTATCGGATAATTTCTTTAATTTTTTGACATTTTTTGGTTTAATGTGAGGCTTAAACCTAGCCTTATTTTAAGAAAATTAACTCCAATACCCCGATTACACCTTTCTAAACATTGACAATAACCATCAACCCAAGTGTTCCAAACAACAATTGAAGTTGCCTCATTACCACAACCAAGACATGAACTTAAGGAGAAGGGCAACTAGAAGTACCTTTGATAAGGATTGTACAAGAGTGCGGATTTTTCACATTTTCCACAAATGTATATTTTTCTTCTCCAATGACATGTTCATAGACCAATCCAGCCCAACCAAGGCAGTCAGGGTTTAGGTCATCAACCGAATTTACAGCCTCTCCACCATAAGCCAACACCAATCTTTCCATATTTCTCCTCTTCGCTCTCCGCAAGGCAATGATCTAAAAAACATTCAATTATAAAATGTAAATCAAAACTAGAGAATAGAATATAATCAATTTTTTTCAGAGGCGAAAAAAATACTTTAGATTTGAAGCTGTAGCCTCATCAAACATTTCACAATCGTAAAATCAGTAAAAAGATAATACTCAAAGGCTTCTTTGATTTGAAATAACATGATCAAAAATATCATTACTTCCAAAAAAAATTGTTTTAAGAGCCCAACCAAATCTCCATTTAAGGTAATACATAATCTTTTGGGGGTGGGAACAAGTCAGGAGCAATTACCTGGCATATCAATTTTTCTATAATTGCTTAACAGCAGAATATCAAAATACAAGAACTATGACTCAAGGTCATAAAACAACAAGCTTTTAAAACTTACTTAGAATATAATATTTTAAGTACAAGGATCATATTTAGCACAAAGTTCAGAGGATCTCTGCGATGGAAAAAATTCCAAACAGGAAAGGAGAGCCCAACGCAGAATTCTAAAAGTATAGATGACTTACTCCTTCTCGAGTAAGAAGGTCCAGTGATGGAGGATCAATTCCTTTTTGATTGATAACGACAAAGTCTTTGTCATTACCGGTGCAGACCTGAAGATAACGACAAGTATAAGCAATGACTAGAGACAGCCTACAATAAGAACTCACAGTTATCAAGAATGTTCAATTCTGATGTCGTATTCGATAACCTTGTTCTTGAGATCAATAATTTTCTGCACTCTTTCATCAATAGATCGTCTTTCAGCTGCAATCATTGCTTCTCTCTGTTCTGCATTTGTGTAAAAAAATCCTGCATTTATTAATAACTTGAAAAAGTGTCCAATTGAAATTGCTATACTTTAATTCCAGGACACTAATCAATTGGATAGAGCAATTGGAGGCTGATGCTTGTGGCAATAATCATCATATTCTATTGCCTTGTCTAAGCTGATATCAGTAAATACAACAGCCTGGAAACCACAAATTTACTAATGAACATCAATTGTTTACAACTAAACCACATAAACAAAAATGTACAAGTCAGTGTAATAGTTACAGCCTATTTAATGTTCATTAATTGAAGTTGAACATTGGGATTAGATAAATTGCAAACATGAACATAAAAATACTAATCAAAATCCACAATCATAGAGCTACCCAATTCATAATTTCCCAAATAAATTGAAAACTGAGTCACTGGCCAAATCCAAACACTAGCATAGTCTTACCTTACCTCAGTTACCTGAGACCATCACAATGCAATGAAAACGAAATAATGTAATTTTCATTAATCGAACAATGGAATTAGATAAATTTCAGTCATGAATATACAAAAATACAATTCAAAACAGCAATCTAAGAGGCTAATAAGAGCTATCCAATTCATAATTTCCCAAGTAAATCAAAAACCCTAAAAACATTTTCTGCCCCAATTTTGAAAATCCTCGGTGGCCCTCCTCTAAATGGCTAATCCTCCTCTGCCGACTGCCGCCCTCAACATTTAGAGATTAGAAGCTCAATCAATGATTCGCCTCAACCTCCTCGACACCACCCTCAAAACAGAATGGAAAAAAGCACTACAATCAAAGACATAAAAATATTCCACCACCAAACTGCCAAAATGGAAAATACATACCAAAGTATTCCACCAAAGTCGTGACTCGTCAATGTCATCAATCGTCATTCATGGAACTTGTCATTGCAGTTGCAGGCTTAGTCTTACAGTTGGGACGGAGTGGCGGAACAACAATGGGACTGGGAGGATAGGAAGCCAATGGTTCGAATAATTAGGTTTGGATTTGATTCATTTGTTGAATTAATGGGTTCAATTTTATGTTTTAATGGATTCGTAATTCGCCTTCTTAACCCAAA